>VZRX01018120.1:0-189624 GCA_013398075.1 Notiomystis cincta | reverse complement strand
AGGGTGCAGCGTCCCCGCGGAGGAGAGCGGAGTTGTGGCTTCCCTGGGGAGGAGGAGGCGCTGAGCAGGGGGATTGAGGGGAGCGGCAGAGCTAAAGCAGTGGAGAAAGCCGGTGTATCGTTCTATTTCCGTGGTGTGAAGGAGCAGGGAGGCAGCTAGGGGAGGAGAGTGTGGACAGAAGCGTAGCAGTGCAGGAGGACCTGACAGCAGAAGAACCAGAGAGGGGGGTAGAAGAGGAAATTAAGGAAAACCCAGAGTATCCCGGAGTGTAGAGGGCATAAAATGATAGATAAGGGGGATGTAGGAGGACTCTCGGACAGCAGCAGAGCCCTCCATGCCCTGTGGCCCGGTTATGGATCAGACGATGTTAAAGATGCAGAGGGTGACAGGGTCAGTGAGGGCTCTCCCAACAGAGTACGGAAATTCTTTGTTGGTGGCACAGACATTTAAGTACATTTCTTGCAGTTAAAAAACTTCCTGGTTTATCTTTGGTGTGTTTTATCTTAAGTTTAAGCTGTTTGCCTGTAGTTTAAGAGAAATCCGAGAAAGGTTTGATTTAAGGGGCCGGGCCTCCCTTCCATGTGTAGGGAATTAGCTGTGGTTTGGGTTTCTCAGCTGTTCCCTGTAAAGTCTGGAGGTGCTGGCCCCCCTTTGGAAAGGTAATGGATTCTTGGCTACCCACGTGTTATAAATAGAAGCCTGGAAAGTCGTAGCAGAAAACTAGCAATCCCACAGAAATTTACTTTATTTATAGTTTACACTGTCTGTTTTTAAAGCACAGCTATCTTTATGGCAGTGCTGGTACTTGAATGCTGAAATACTTCTAAGTGAAGTGTAGCTGGGAAGTTCAGATCCCAGAACTGCTCTCTTTGGTGAGACCTTGGTGCTTAACCTGAGCAGCAAAGAGTGGGTGGAACTCTAGTAAGAGGTTTGTGAAATGTCTTTCAGGGTCTTTAGGCTGTTTGTGCCTCACCTGTGTGTGAGTATTAATGTAGAGCCCCTTGTCTTAAACCAGAAGAAATTCCCAGGCTCTCCAAAGTTGAAGTTGTTCAGACTTGATGTAGAGCTGCACTGCAAAACTCAACACTTGCAGGAAGAAGAGAAGCTTCATTTCCCTCCTGAATTCATCTCTCAGGTTGTCTTTGATGTTACATTGGCTGAGATTGGGGGATTTCTTTTTTGTTTGCCTGTTTCCTTGTTTTTAAATAATTTGCTGCTTAGTTTGGACTTTTTTTAAACACTTTTTAAATTTTTACAAGTTGTTTTTTGCCTCCTTTAGACACAGAGGATGCCAGCGAAACAGACCTGGCAAAGCACGAGGAGGAGGACTTTGTAGAAATGAAAGAACAGTAAGTAACCCACTCCAGTCACAAGTAAGATGCTGTTCTATTTGTTTGTGGGTTTAGGGGTGTTTACTGCCTAAAACTTGGCAAAGTTTTGGGCCAGCATTGGGAGTTTTAAATGCTTACCCCAATGGAATAGCTCATGAGTCCACACATTTGTATTTCTGCTCTCCCCAGTTACTTCCTCTGCTCTCTATAAATTCAAGGAATTAAGGGCTGCTGCTGTTTAGGGCAAAGAAATAATTAAGAGTTTTTGGAGCTGCAAATGGATCCTGCTGGAGACAGATCCTTTAAATAAAATAAAGGCTCTGCTTTAGATAAGCTGAGGAAAAGGAAGATGCCTATCCAAATGCCTTAAACAATTGAATTCTAGTCCTGAACCAAAAATGGACTTTTGGGAGACTTGAAATTGTCTCCTTGTGGTGTTTAGCAGCTTCTGCAGTATTTTGAGTTCTTGCTTACTGGCAGAGACCTGTTTTTATAGAGGTCAGGAAGACTTGGCCAGTGTTAAACCACAGATGTGTGGTAAAAGAAATGCAGGATTTGCAGCAGCACCAGGAATAGACTTTTGTGGGTTTTTTTAATAATGTGGGGAACTAATACACAGATAATAAAACCTGACATAGTACAAGAATGATTGTGCTGTAAAGGTTCTGATATTTGTAGATCTAAAAGTCATTTTAGATTTCAACATTAAAAAAACCCTATTTTATCCCAGAATCAAAGAAGTGCCAGAATTTTAAAGACAGAATGAGAACCTTTCATTTGAATAAAATTCTTCTAGCTTGTAGCTAATTTGTTTCCTGAAGTTCTGAAAAGTTTTTGATTCTGTGTAAACATGTAACTTCAAGAGATGATGGAATAAACTGTGTGTGCTTGGTGTTTAAAGTTTCCTGCTGTGTTTGCAGGATGTATCAGGACAAACTGGCATCTCTGAAGAGGCAGTTACAGCAATTGCAGGAAGGTAAGCTTTGAAGAGTAGCTTTGTTTCTTATTTTCAGCACTTTTCAAATGTTACAGAAGGTTGGGAGTTTTGGAAGATGTGAGCAGCATCCTTCACATTTGCTCTCAGCTGTGCTGCAGAGTTAAAAATGTCAGCTGCTTCCCATCTTTTCTCCATCTTAACTCTGCTTGGAGTTAAGCCTCTGTGCTAAAACATTTCTTAAAAGGAGTAATCCACTTTTTACAAAAACAGAGAATGTGCTTTGAGTAGTGTATGACTCCTTGATGATATTTAATATTTGGGGGAAAAAAAATCAATGGGAATCTACATTTATTTCCACTAGGTACTCTTCAGGAATATCAGAAAAGGATGAAGAAGTTGGACCAGCAGTACAAAGAAAGGATACGAAATGCAGGTGAGTGGGATTTCTCTCTGTGACACTGCAAATAACTTAAATGTGTGTTTTGTATAACAAAAGTAAAGTAAAGAAGTAAAAAAGAGGTAATTTTGTCCTTTAAAGGAAAGGAACTTGCTGGAGCAAAGGGATCCTTGGGTATATGGTTGGGTTTTTTCAGAGTCCACCAAACATGACAGGATCTACCTTGATTATTTTCTTCCCTTGATCAGCATTGTTTGCTGACTGATAAACAGTTTTACCCTTTGTTTGTGTGAAACAGCACAAGTAAAAAGGTGATTCCCTTTTCCTCTGCCCAACCCACAGTCTCCCACTTTGTTGTTTTGTGGCCCTTGCTGAAGCCTTTGGGTGCCCTGTCTCCTTCAGCTGGCAGGAGTGGGAAGTGAGGGGCACATCCTTTCCCAGAGATCTGTTTGTGAAAGGGAATACAGAGGATTTGCTGCTGGAACTGTTGTTCCAGCCCATGGAATGGGCTGCCTGGACTTTGTGTCCTGCTCTGTTTCAAGGAGCAAAGGCCCAAGTTAATTTTTAAAGTGCCCAGTGCTCGTCCTTCTGGGTATTTTTATTGTGTTGCTGCAGAGGAAGGGCTTGGGAATCAGATCCAGCTGCTTGCCCTTCCTCTTTCTTGTTGCCTTTCAAGCGGTTTCTCACCTGGGATATTGAAGCAGGGCTTTTTACAGAAGGCATTATGTGGAAATAGGAAATGCAGCTGCTCCTCCTTTAGAAAAAGAAAGCAATTCTGCATTTCTGAAAGTGCTTGGGAAGCTAAAGGATTTGCTTGAGGTATTGAAGTGGTTTGAACAACTTCTTATTAACAGGAATCTGTCTCCTGAGATGAATTTCACTAATGATTTAGGCTGAAAAAGACCTGCAAAAGTACTTTTCATATGCACTTGAGGTGCATCTTGGCACGCCTGGGCCGTTCTGGTAAAATTAAGCCTAAGTGCAAGCTGGTATTTCTGGATGGCCAGGAGCAGTGGTGCAGCAGCAGAGTTCTTCCACAGGAGGGCAGGTGATGATCACTTGGAATTTTGTGATTAAAAAATCCAACTGCCTTGTACAGCAGGAATAAGGGTCTTTTATGTTTGTCCTTGCCATGCTGAGGTTTATTAAAACAGTTTAGATTTACCTATATTTGATTATTTACATAACTCTGCTTTCATGCTTTGCAAATAAAAAGTCTGATTTTTATTGCAGCAATCTTACAATTGGTATATCTATTACTGGATTTTAAATCTTCTTTTTAAATAATGGAGTAGTACAGTGTTGCTACTACAGCCTTTTCCAAAACATGTTTAAGCTTGTCATCTTGACAGAAGTTTTTACTATTTCAGGTATTGCCAAGGCTTTAAATGCTTGTGAAATGGGCTGATCAGGGGCCTCAGTTTGCTTTTGTTGCCACTATTTCAAGTAAAAAATTTGGTTTGGGCATTACTCCTCCAAGAAATGCAAGAAGGGCCCCATTCTGCCTAATCTCAAGTTGTTAGAGATGGCACAAGCATCAGCAGCAGGACTATTTCACACCCAGAAATCCTCTCAGCTCATCCACAGGCCTGACTTGAGCCAACCATTGCCCTGTGTTGGCACTTTACCCTCAGTGCTGCACAGCAATTCCCTTGTTTTCCCAGGCTTAGCCAGCCTGAAATCACACATTTGAGTTGAGTAGATCCAGCTTCTGACAGCTGCAGAATTACTTGTGAACCAGTCACTGCTGAGATTCAGGAAGTTGGCTAAAACTGTGAATATTTAGCTGAATTTTTCAAGTTTCTATTATTAGTTGATTCTAATTAAACAGGGAGAAAGATGGACTGCCTGCTTAGTACCTCTGGGAATAGCAGCTGAACTGAATAGTGTGGAATAGTGGAAGCCTTTCAGTGAGGTGACAATTTGTAAAAATCCTCTAACAGTGTATTTTTGTACAACTTTTTCATAGTCACTTTCTTTTCAGCATAAAGCTGTGAAGTCAGAGTAGAGGTTGGATAAGTACATGCATTATTTGCTTCACTGCCATCTTGGCTGCAATATTCAGTGATTTAAAATGTTAAGGAAGTAATTTTGTGCAACTTTGAAGGTAATAAATGAAGTCTTTCTTGTATTTCAGAACTGTTCCTGCAGCTGGAAGTAAGTACTCTTAATTTATCAAAAATATGCATTAATGAGATGGAAGAGGCATAAACCTTGTTTCATCAACCAGTATTTGGGATTGTTTTCCCAGAAGGCTTAAAAGAAATTTTCTTCCTGTAGTTGGCTTGTTACACTTGAGGTGTAGTAGAGCTTACTGCAGGTATTACCTCAAGTAACTTCTGCACTTTGTTGTTAAAATTGAATTAAATATTTGCTATTGGCCTCTTGTAACTGGCTGGTTGAAAAAAGGTGTTTAAGGTGATAAGTGCTGTTTATAAATCAGCAGAGCTCTCTGCTGGAGACTTGATTTGTTTTGCAGCATTAAAATGTCTTTTTACAAATAATTCTTTAGCCAATATAGTAGCACCAAGTCATATTTAGATGTTTTTCTGTAGATTGTGAATATCGTTAATCTTTAGAACTCACACTGGTTTTGAACTGAAAAACTGATCAATAAAGCATTTGAAAAGCTGTTGTGATATCATTAACTGGAGTCCTTAATTAACCTTCTTGCTCTTTGGGTTTGCTTTAGACAGATCAGGTGGAGAAAAATTATGTGAAGGAAAAGAAAGCAGCAGCAAAGGAGTTTGAGGATAAGAAAATTGAGCTGAAGGAAAATCTGATAGCAGAGTTGGAAGAGAAGAAGAAGATGATTGAGAATGAAAAGCTAACCATGGAATTAACAGGAGGTAAAGAAGATCTACACCTGTCATTTGTGTTACCCACTCTGCTCCTGCTTAGGGAAAGAGCTGTAAAGGTGGCAGTGCTGGCTTACACAGCTGGTGGGAAATGCCAGGAGGGGCAGAACACAAATGGAGGGTCTTTGCATTGAGAAAGCAGCTCAAAATTCAGTGAATTGCTAACAGGTGAACCAAGCAGTGCCAGTGCAGCAGCAGAGGGGATGATGGGCTTGCTTCTCTGCAAGGAAAGAGGCTACTTTGGTTCCCTGATGTAGCAATAAAACTATTGAGATCTTTCTCAATATTGAGCTAAGCAGTGATGCCAGGGTAAAGCTGTGTCCTTTCCTTCCTACAGGAGTGGGTGGTCAAGCAGGTGAAGAAAGCCAAACAGTAAAGGTTGAAATGTGCTGCTTAAAGCCAGAAAAAATAGATTTGTGGATTACATTTGTGCCCAGGCTCTAAAAAATTGATATTAAATGGACAGATCTTTTTCAAGACACTTGGTACCCCTGGTGCCTTGCAGCGCTCTGTGGTAGTGGACACAGGGGAGCTAAGTCAGGGGTTAGTTATTCCTGCAGAATCCTGTTGCTGTGGTACTGAACCAACAGTCTGATTTGATGTTCTGAGAGCATCCTCACTTCATGGACTGAGAGTGTTGCTTTTGCTGCTGATGCCTGTCCATGAGTTACACCCTTCATATATTTCTTGCATAGTATCTACAGGTTTTATATAAACTAATAATTTTAATTAATACTCAGACTTGAGAATTGAACCCTGTTTTGCCATTTTAAATGGTGCTCTTGGCTTAGTACAGACTCTTAGGGCTGATGTGGACTGGAAATCATCTTGAGTTATGCTGTTTCCCTGGTAACTTCTTTTGTTTATTTATGAAGTCTGGTCTCATGGTCATCCTTGTTCACCCTTGAGATGAGGAGAGAAGGAATTTGGTGTATTTTGCACATGCAGAGCTGCTCAAGATTTTTGTGTCTAGAGGGAGCCAAAGGGGCTTCACAGATTGAAGTGGTACCCAGGGTGTGATTCAGGGCTGCCTAGAGATGAGCAAACAAATCTCAGCACGTAGAAAGGGAGGTGGGATGATGTGTTTGGCATTTATGATGTGGTCTCTTGGCTGCCACTTCAACTTATCTTCATGAATTAAGGAATGAGCTGTGTGAGTTTCAGTGAAGTTGTTCAGTAAAGGTTACCTGTAGGCATTTGGACAAACTAAGCTCAGATAATGACTTGGTGATGAGACTGGTGTTTAAGTTTTTAACAGATTTTCTTCTTTTTCCTCAGTGCATGTGCTGCAGTTTACTTCCTGTCAACTGCTGCTCTGCGTGTTATTAATTAGGCTCATTTCATTAATCATTCTTAGATAATCTGAATTTAAATACTGTTTGTTTGAAATCACTCCACCAGACTTGTATCAGTCTTCAGTGCAGAAATTTCCTCTAATCTTTTGACAAAGCTGTTTTTCTGCCTTGAAGATGAGAGAGCAATTGATTTGTAGTTGATGTTTTACATGCTATTAATGATCCAAGTTGGGTTGGGAAGGAAATCCACGAGCTTGGCCTTTTAAATCTGTTCCCAGGCAGACAGCATTAGCAGGAAGGGAATTTGCCTTGAATCCTTGTAGCCTCATTGTGCTGCTTATCTGTACCTGGAACAGCTGTAACCATGGCATTGCAGCACTGGCACTGAACAGTGACCTGATGGCAGAGAGAACTTGGATTCACTGTCAGCACTTCCATGCTGGAAGCTATCACAGAAAATAAAAAAAAAAAGGAAAGAAATCCAATTTGCTGTATGAAAGAGGAAAGATTATTTTCCTTGTGCCTTGTGTAGAAAGCTGCTGCTGCTTACTGCTTTCTCTGTGGTCTTATCAGCTCTCCAACTTCATTACTCTACAGATTCAATGGAAGTGAAGCCTATTATGACAAGGAAACTGAGACGGCGACCAAATGATCCAGTTCCTATCCCAGACAAGAGGAGGAAACCTGCCCCTGATATCCTTTCATGGAGTCCCTGCTGGGCTTGCAGCCACTGTGCTGCCCACACCTTTGTTGTTTTGTACAGCAAGGAGAAGGAAATTAAATGCCAGGATCAGATTTGAACCTGGGAAATATCAAAGCACAGTTGTCATGTATAACATGAGCTAAAGCAATACAGCAGTTATAGCATACAATACATACATAGAAACCTTGGAGATCCCTTGGTATCTTAACTCAGACCTTGCAGTATCATGAGAGGACTTTTTTTTTTGTCAGTGAGAATAGTTTGAATTCTACAGGCAATTTATTTCACAAAAGAAAAACTTTAGAAGAACATTAGAGATATATATGCTGAGATAATTGATTCCATAGACAGTAAATGGCTTTTTACATGAGCCAGAGCTTTTCTCATTTCAAGACGTGACAAAGCATTTACCAAAAAGATCATATTTGTCATATCAAAATAGTTTTTCCATTTCTGATAAAGGTTTCAGATCTCTAATCCAGAGATGTGTAGCAAAAGCAAGGAGTGCTAGATTTGTTCCTTGAATAAGAAAAGATGAAGATTCATCTTGTTTTCATGTATCACAAGAGACAGAAAAACTTGCCTGTGTAATCCTTAGGATCTGCCTTGCTGCATGTCTCAGAATTAAAATGTTCCTTGGCTTCTGGAAATATGTTTTTAGCTCCTCTGTGATGATAGGCACTTTTTCTATTTGTATATTAAATTCACCTGGAGAGGAAGGCAAGGATATTTGCTTTGCAGAGGCTTCTTATTAGATCCTAAACTTGTATGTCTTAGATTAAGAAAACTTATCTGAGTGACTCATTTTCTGAAAGCAATATCAAACCTTGAACTTTTGGAGTTCATGCAGGATGGTCATGAGCATCTCCAGTTTCAATTAACCTCTTTCTGGTTGGAGATTCTGTTCACTCATTCAGGGAAAAAAAAGTCATTTATTAGTGCCCCTATCTCATCCAAAATAAATGAGTTTCATAGTGAGCATGACCTGCTAATTGAGCATGATACAGCAACCACAGTAGGAAACTCTCTGCTCACTGCAGAGGATTAAAGTCCATCAGAACCAAAATCCTTGAAGTGCAGCCCAGCAATTGTTAACTTCAGTTTAATACTTTGAATGCTTTTGGCTAAACACTTGTTTTGAAGAAACAAAATACAGCAGAGCTCTAATAAGGCTATAATAGCTTCTGTTTTCTGAGGTTTTTGGTTTGTTTTCAGGTGCATTGTAGGCTCTTATACATCCCCAGCCACACAAAGTTTTATTTAACTAGATTTAGGTGGGATTTAGCTTCATTGCAGAAACCCTGAAGTGAGTCTGTTGTTTCAGCTCACAGATTCTTCTCCACAGAAATACAAGATGAAAAACACTGAAAATGCTGGTGCTTGATGCCTCTGTGAAGTAAATGTCAGTGCACTAAAGGTTTTCCATTGATGGTTGTGTCTGAATAAGTTAAAATGATCTTGCACTCTGCTGCTAAGATGATGGGGGTGGACTTGTATTAATTCCTCTGACAAGGAAAAAAAAAAAGCTCAAGTAAGACATTTATTAAAATCCTGGAAACCTTTTGGTTACATTTAATCAAGTGAAGTGTCATTGACCTTTAATTTTTAGCCTTGCTTGTCAAGAGCTTATGGAAACCTTAATTCTGGATACCTCAGCTAAATTATTTGTTGACTGATGAGCAAATAATGGAGGACCTAAGAACACTGAACAAGGTAGGGATTGTTGCTTGACTGTATTTCTTCCTTTTAAAGACAGGGCAAATGCTTTCCCATGAAGAGAACAGAGCTCTCTTTTATGTTCCTTTTTGAGATGTGGGACTGTTTCATCCCTGGAGGCTTTCTGAAGTAGCACAATAAAAGATTTAGCAAGATGCTATCTCCTCTTTTTTACTTAGGTTTAATTAACCTAATTTGAATGACTGTCATCTAAAAATGTTACCTTTTGTCTGAACCAAGGGATGAGCTATGTTAAGGAGTTTCTTCCTCATGGCTGAACAGATGCCAGGGTGTTTTTCAGGGAGATCACAGGCTGCCTTTGGTTTAGGCCTTAGTGTGGGGTAGATTTTTTTATTAATTTTTCCCCCCTCCCTGCTGTCACAATATTTCAGCAAACTGGATAGGGGGCAGTGTGCATGTTTATAGTTTTCCTAATTTTAATTAACATATTGTTTCCTTGCTGAACACTTGAAGGCTTGTATAATTTCTTAAATATAAGCTGCTCATTAAGGCATTTTGAGGATGGTAGTGGAACACTGGTTTTGTGGCAGCTGTTGAGGTTTCTCTAGTGATTTATCTCCTGTATTTAGTGTACCCTGAGAAATGTTGTATCATGTCCAAAAATAGTGTGTTAGATGGGTTTGACTTGTTTGAATGGGTTATCCAAATGCTCTCAAGTTCAGTTTTTTGGCATTTTTGTATCATTATTCTGATTATCTGCACCTGTGGCTGTTTAGAGCACACTGCTCTGGTTATGTGTTATGCCACTTAACAGATCATTTAAAATAGAAATATTCAGAGCATGGAAAGTAAGATATCTGAAATTATCACTGCAGCTTCTGGGGCTCCTGTCAGATCTCTAACACTGCTTTGCTCTCTTCCCATGTAGCTTAAATCACCCAAGAGACCAGGTGAGTTACAGATGCTTTGGAACTTGTTCACAGGGATGCTGTTCTGGACAGAGGGTGGTATTGGAATTGTTTTGGCTGTGGAATTGCTGTTCTTTGTGTGGTGCTGCTGTTTGTCAGGGATGGGAGGGGGGAGATGTGCATCTTTGGTGGCTGAAACACTTGGGCATGGGACAATCCAGCTGTGAAAAGAGGTTTTCCATTATATTCAGGAGTATCTGGCCACCTTGTCTGCTGGTCAGGTCCATTGAGGGATTGACCACTGATGGTTTTATGCCTCCAGCTCTCTAAATGTGCTTGTACACTTTGTTTCAAGACAAAGGGGAGCTAAATTGCCTCAGTAATTTTAACCATATTTAACTAATTAACTGTGGATAATAACTAAAACAAAATCAAGGACATATTGCCCATCACTTACCCATGAATGCTCTTTTCAGATAAATGCTGTATTTCAGTGAATATTTTCATTCAAGGCAGAGTTACTCATCACAATATATAATATTTTCCTGATGGATGTTTGAGTTTGCAGCTTTCCTCTGCTTGTTATTTCTGCACCCATGACCTTATTTAACTGTAGCTCTGCAGTCAGATGTGCTGGGCTTTAACCAGAGTGTCTCTCCTGTCCCCAGCCTCCCCCTCCTCTCCTGAGCACCTCCCAGCCACACCAGCAGAGTCTCCAGCGCAGCGGTTCGAAGCTCGGATAGAAGATGGAAAACTCTACTATGACAAGAGATGGTGAGGCCTGGGGGATTTCTGTTCCCATCAGTCTGTGTGGTGTGCAGGGAGGAGGCAGAGGCTGCAGAGAGAAATGGCTTTGATCAAAGAATTTATGGACAAAATGCTTTTTGGGCAGAGGTTCACTGCTCCCTCCACGGGCTCGTGGTGGATCCAGTAAAGCAGAGGTGATGATGGAGTGTTCACACCCTGTAGGCTTTCAGAGATAACTGGTGGCTCCAATAAAAGGAGACTCAAATCCTTCCCATGGCCCACTGTGGCACTTAGGAAGTCAAAGCTAATAGGAGGTAGAGCCAGCAGCAGCCACAGTGGGATGGAAGTGAAGCTGCCCAGCTCAGATGCAGACACTCCATGATTTGCTGTCAGCAGCACTCACATTCCTGAGGTTCAGTTTTGTGGAACACAAGCCCAGCATTCCACAAGGTGGCAGAAGAAATGTCATCCACCAGCTGCTCCAGGATGAAAAATGCTTCTAATAAATCCAAATAACCTTTAAAGATCAAACCCACCTGGGAGAAGCAACTTCAGAATTGCTGATTGGATTTATCTCTGTTGAGTTTTATGGCCATACAGCTGTACAAGCCTCACAAAACACAAGGAAAATATTAAATTCTGCAGAGGAATCTTAGTAGATCTTAAACTTAATCCATGAGACTTGCAAACCTGGATAATCAAGAGGGCAATCTTGCACTTCTTGAGCAGAAAGCAATTTGCAAGTCATCTGCTTGTTTGTAGCCCACTTCAGCGTTATGGTGGCTCAAAACAACAAGTGGTGTGAGGCTGTAATTTCATCACAGAAATAGCTGTGAAGCTGTTTTTTTACACAGCAATCACCTTGGCCAATTGGTCAGATTTTTCCTTCTGACTGAAGTTTAATTGAGAGTTCAGTGTCCACAGCTCTCATAAAAGCTGCTCCCTGCAGTTTAAACATCCATGAAGTGTAAAGCAGAAAAGAACTGAACAGGATGCTTATTCCACAGATTCATCAAGTTCTTATTTTTTGCTTTCATAAATTTTTTTGTGTGTGTAAAGTGACTATCCCCAGGATATATTTGGATGAATAAACTCTTCTTCAGAATTTTGGAGCATATGGAATACTCCAAATGAGTGAAAAAAAAGTAAAACAAAAAAGGCATCTGAAGTAATCTGTCAGTAAAGCTCAAAACTTCCCATTAAATTTAAACCTGGAAGAGCTTCAGTGAGCCCAGAATCTCACCAAAGCACCAGCTCTCTCTGAAGGGTGTCTAGCTGGGACATAAAACACTTAACAGATACTTTCATCTTGCTGAGTTCAGTTGCCATGGGGGTCTTGCTGTCAGGAATTCCAGCTGTTGTCTTAATGCTGTTTTAAGATCAGTATTTGACATTTTTTTGGTTGTAATAATCCTGCTTAGATTTCTTTTTGATTAATAGTAACATTATTGTGTAAAGTAGCTGGTGTTTTAAAATAATGAAGTAACTCTTGGTAGTGGGAGGATAATTCTTCCTGAGGTGCATAAAGATGCTGGCATGCACAGAAATCCTAAACCTGGCAGGCCAGGAATGACTTTCTCTGTTTCCTGATGCAGCCCTGCATGACAATTACCTGAAAACAGGGAATGTTTAAGGCCAGTAATGAACCCCCTGAAGTCTTGCAGAGACATTTCACAGACCTTTCCAAAGTGGAGTGTTCCAGGTGAATGTGGAATTAGGCTCAGTTTTTTATCCTCAGGGCTCTGTGCTGCCCCATCAAATCCTAAACCACAGTTCACTGTAAAGCAACCATCTCTTTGCTTTTAGCTTTGCTGCATACAATAATGCAGAGGGATTTCTTTCAATCCTCTGATGGAGTTGCAGTTGGAAATCTTGGCCTTTCAGCAAAATATTTTATAGCAGGAAATGGAATACTTGCTGCTTGCCTCACTTGGTGTGTTGTACCTACTGCAGCAGTGAGAGCTGTTTGGCTCTTTGCTTTCTTGAAAGCCAACTGAATGCCCATTGCATTTTTCATCTGAGGTAATTTCCTCCATCCTATCCCTCTCTGGATATATAAACTTGGCAAAAGAGTGAGACATGACCAGGTAACTGATGCAGCCTTCAGCTGCCCTGTGGTCGTGGAGCATGAGACAGCTGAGACAACTCTTCAGTGAAACACTGCTGACTTGGTCCTTTGCCTTTTCTGTGCACAATTAACATTAATTTACTGATGGAGAGTAATTCAGGATGTGAAACCCAGGGGCTGAATGAAGCCTCTGACACGTGTGTCATCAGCTTTGGAATGCACTGGTAATCAAAAATTGAAAGTGGAGAAAAAATATTTCATTATCTGTGTGGGCACAGCTATCACTTGAGAGCTGTTGTTTGAAATGGTATCTCCTGCTGACTGTATCAGGATCAAAATTCTTGCTTAAGTACTCACAGCATGGCATGGTAGGGCACTGCTGGACTGAGATTTGTGTCTCATCTTAGTGAGGCCTGGGGTTTTTAGTAGCTTATTGGGTTCCTTTGGATCATTTAATCACATCTGGACTCACTAAACTGAGATTTTTTTATTTTTTTTTGGGTCAGATCACAGTTGCTATTTCATTGTCCTGGAACCCACTGACATTGTTTCTGTCAAAATGAAGGAGAAAGATACCTGTGTCCAACCATTGTTTTAAAGGTTGCAGGATTTGGGGATTTTTTTATTGCCTCACCCCCACCATGGAGCACATTTGGAAGGCTCAAAGCTGACACTCATTCCAGTTACTGGCAAGCACTGTGAAAATTCTGAGTGTATAAACTGAGTGTATAAAGAGATTGTGGAATAAACCACTGGAAGGCTTCCACATTTCCAGTATGGTTATTGTAGAAATAACTGTAAAGATTAAATAAATCCATGCATTTTGCAAATGGCAGGCAGGCTGCAGGGGGTTGCACTGGGTAGCTACTGAGGGAATATCCATGCAGGGATTCTGCAGCTTGGATTGCCCAGGTAAAATCATGATTATGGGAAAGGTGGAAATACATTCATGCTTTTATAACTGTAAAGTATTTTGGTGCTTGCTTGATTAAGTTGATTTACTTACAAATCACCTGCTCCAGAGTAATTAGTTCTGCCTATGGAACAGAATGAACAGAAACTGGGGTCTTGGGGCTGGCACATGCAGCACTTGGAGAAATGTGGGCTGTGAAAGGTTCAAGTCCATGGAATCAATTCAGAGCTACAAATTTCCAAGTCTTTGTTTTATACACAACACATTAAAAACAATATAGAGCTTAAAATATGATCTAAAATGGGATTAAATGGATATGCTTAGTCATGGCTTCCTTATGACAGATATTTACAGCTCATTGCAGGGTCAGTTGTCCCTTAGTTACCATTTTGGGTATTTTCACTAAATAGGACAGCACTGGAAATTTGAGGTCTCATTAAACAATGCAGAGACTGCACTGATTGAGGGTAGTTCCCTTTTGGTGGTGCTGGAGGTGCTCTGGTGATTCTGTGTTGGGGAATAACTGGAGTACCTGTGCTTTGCTCTGTCATACTTTGTCAGCAAAATAAGGAGTTGCCTTCTGAGATCCATCCTGTGTCTGAAATGGGGAAGGCTGCTTGAGTTAACCCCTTGAAGCCTGGTGTGTTATCAGTCACTGTTCCCCTGGGTTGTGGCTGGGGCTCTGCCTCTCCCCCTTGCAGTTGTGAAATCTGTTTAGAGTAACCTTCAGTGCAGAGTTGAATGTGAATTAAGACCCTCTAGCATTTCAAAATATCATTAAATGCAGAGAGAATGAGTGTGTGCAAAGAGAGTGTGTGTCTTGCAAAGATGGAGAAAGTGGTGTGCAAACACAGGCAGACTTCAGATTTACTCTGTCCAGCTTTATCAATAACTGATTCATGGATTTCCTCTTTTTTAAATTATTTTTTTTTCTTTCTGCAGGTACCACAAGAGCCAAGCTATTTACCTGGAGTCTAAAGAGAACACCAAGATCAGCTGTGTGATCAGTTCTGTGGGCGCCAACGAGGTTCTGGGCTGCTTTTATTTATCAGCAGAGGGGGGAAAGACATGGGGCTAGTAAAGGCTAAAGACAGATCCCTGTCTGGTGTGTGAAGAAGCTGGACCCAAGATAAAACTGCCTTGAGAAATCTCTTTCTCAGATGGGAAGAGAGATGCTCTGTTTCTGAAGGATAACCCTGTGTTTTGCAAGCTCCTGCAGCAGTTGGGCAAAGGGAGCACTTTGTTCTTTGCTTGCAGATTCCAGACACTTCAGGGAAAGAAATAATAGACTTGAGTGCACTTCTCCTCAATCAGCCAATAAAGGAACTTTAATTTGTTGTGGCAGCTAAGGGAAAACACTTTATTTTCCCCAGAATGAGTTGCATGTGGGATCTGTTTGTGTCACAGCTGTTCCCTTGCAGTGGCAGTTGTGGTACTCGCTTTGTTGGTCAGATAAAAGCAGTGGTAGTGTGCTCATGGATGCATTAAAATTTATTAAATGTTATTACTGTAATTTAGCAAAACTAATTATCATTCCATCATGCTGTGGTAGAATATAAAATTGTATGTTTGTCTCGTACAGTTGCTGAAAGTTTATGGATTTTTTTAATTCTTTTGGCAAGCAAAACATGCCAAATCCTTGGAAATGTTGCAGCTGGGAGATGATTATCAATGAATGTTCATTTTAATTTCTCTGGAGAAATAATTGAAGTAGAAATCCAGGCAAATACTAAATTTATTTTGTATTGAGGCGTCCTGTTAATAAAGTAAATTTATAACTAAAATAATGGAGTTAAATCAATCTACTGTGCCAGGCCTGTAGCTAATATATATATATTAAAAAAAGGTTTAGGATAAATCACAGACCAACATAACTTTATAATCCTTTGCAGTAGGAAATACTGGACTTCCCTCCTAAACTACTGCAGCACTAAGAACTGGATAATTCTTACTCAATGCATTTATTTAAATGTGTTGAAATGCATCAGAAGGATATAATGCAGAGGAAATTGCTCAGACTTGATTTTTAAAGTACAGGTTTTTAGATCTAAACACCTTGAAGGTGATTTCAAAAACTCTCTGGAGTGGCTGCCTCAGTGGCAGCAATTTGTCCTCTGGAACACATGGTGTGAATTCGTCCATGCAGGTGTTTAAAAGAGAGGCCCTTTTATCTCCAGGCACAATTTCTGTGCTACATTGTGGGAAATGCTTCATGGAACAGAATCAGAATAAGCTTTTCATTTGACTAATAGTTACTTGTCTGGGCAAATCCCAGGATAGATAATTTTATGATCTGTGGATCTAGAGAGACTTAGTCTTGATTAGGCAAAGCTCAGTGCCACGGTTCTGAGCTGCAGCAGGAGGAACCTGCTTTCCTGGTGGTGCTTGAAGGAGTAATTTTTCTCGAGGACTGTTCTGAGCAGGAAGTTAAGGAGGTGAAGTTAGACACCTTATTTCATTTTCTACTCAGGTTGCAAATGCCTGCTGTGGGGAGGGAGAGGGGATTAACCTCATTGATCTGTGCCCCCTGAGGTGTTCAGCTCTGCCGCTAAGATACAGAGTTAATTTGTCTGTGTACTGCTTGCTGGGAGTTTCCCTTTTTCTCCCCTAATTCATCTCCCTGCCCTCTTCTTTTTGCCCTTTCTCCTGCAGATCTGGGTGAGGAAAACCAGTGACAGCACCAAGATGAGGATCTACCTGGGGCAGCTGCAGCGGGGCGTGTTCGTGATCCGCCGGCGATCGGCCACCTGACCCTGCTCTGCCCTGGCCTGGTTTCTAACGGATCACCAACCTCTGCCAGGGGCTCACAGGCTGCTCACTCCTCCCAGCAGCAGGGAACAGTCCTGCCCTCTGACGAGACACTTTGTGGCTGGCCACATAATCCCCAGTAGTCCTTAAACCTTTAGTGATGCCCAAGCACTGCCCTGGACAATTTCTGGATTTTGCATCAAGCTTCTGTACGCTCTCTTTGTATTTTGGGTGACTGTTTGAGAAGATTTTGCATCGTCCTCTTTTTCATCGTTGTTTCGTGGTGCACAGATGGGACTCATGTGTCAAAAACATCATCATGTTTCTGTTGGGAGTCAGACCAGTGGAAGAAGCTTTGCCTGTCAAGACCTGAGGTTATTTGTGCTTTTTGGCCTTGCTTCCCTGCGAGGCTCAGGATTTTGGGCAAAAAGATGAATCCTGCCAGGTTTCAGCTGCAGCTTAGAGATGCCTCCAGAATACCTGGTGCACAACATCAGCCTTCTTGGATGGACTGTTGAGAGACTGGAGACTTTTTTTAGGATGGTGTGAACAGCTCAGAAACTGCTGCAAATACAGTGATTTTAATGTAGCTCAGAGTCACGTGTGGTTAGTCAGAAGCTTCCGTTTCTCTTCACATTAAAAACCCTTCAATGAACGAGCAGAGTATGTCTGTTTGCTGATACAGATTACCTGGCATAGGTGCATGACTAAATTAAAGGAATAATTACCTGGATTCTGCAGATAGCAAGGCTGTATGAACTCTGTGTGTGTCTGTATTCACTCACAGATGTAGAGAGGCAAAAGATCAACTTCACTTTTTTCACTGATGCTCAGAGTAACAGATTATGGTGGGATCCTGCTGACAGGAGATTCTGGAGCTGTAGTATCCTCCCAAGGAGCCTGGTACAGAGTAGAATGTGGCCTTGAGATGCTGTCAGCTGGAACCTTCATTCCCTGAAATGCTGTGCAAAGGGCTCCCTTTGAAGGCTGTTTTCATCACTGGAGGTAACACTGGATTTCTACACAAGTGAAAATGCCCAAGCAATGACATTAAGGTACTCCCTTGGTGTTTAAAGATCTGACTCTGGCATTCCTTTATTATTCCCAGTCATTTGCTGGTGGCCTGAAGCACCAATGCCATGTGTGACTGCCTCAGCAGGAGGCACGTGGTGCCTTGGCAGTGCTGTCACATCCCCACCTTCTGTGCAGAACAACTTTGTGCTCCTTTTGATTACTGGTCAAAAAGTTGTAAATTCTGTCTTTTTCAATATCTGTCACTTTGAGGCATCTTCTGGTTTTGCTTTTGAGCTGCCTTCTTGTTAACATCCATCAAGCCTTTCTGTGGTGTCTGGGTAAAGGGAGTCAAGGGAAAGGGACTGTGCCCATTTCTTTCCTGCAGTTGGGTGGCAGTCACATCCCAAAAACTGATGCCTGTACGTGGGCCTGGAGTGGAGTGTGATGGCTGAGTTCCTGATGTGGCTGAGACACTCAGCTTGAGTTTTGAGTGGATCTGGAGCTCTGGCAAGGAAGGAGAGGGTGTTTCCCACCCCTTGACAACGTGCCATCTCTGCTGCAGCTCAGGCAGGCAGAAAGCAGCAGGCTGGATTTTGTCAAGTTAACAGCTTCCTTAATATAACTTAACATTCTCTGCACATGTCACAGGTTTTTGATAAGGTGATGATGTAGCAGACAGGATTTGTCACTGAGTCTTTAAATGAGCATCATTCTAATAATAAAAACTGCTAAGGAAGTAGCAGGATTTATTTCCTGTCTGTATCAATTTATCAATACATATATTCATGGGAATAGCTGGGGACCTGGGTTCAGGTTGGGGAGACACTTTGCCAACAACCATCTGCTGCTGTGGTGTTCCCTGTGCTGGGGGGAGTCTGGGTGTTGGCAGAAGTGTGGATGGGATGTCAGTGTGTGCTGCACAGGGAGAGGGGTTCCATGAACTGATGGTGAATCAACTGCTTCCCTGTGGAAGTTGGCAAACCCTGATCTCAGACTCTTCCAACACCAACCTTGTGCCTCCAGGAAGGATGTGTGAGGTTTGTACAGCTTCCTTTTGTCAGAATTCCTTGCCAGTTTCCCCAGTGCCCCTGGGCCAGCCTTTGAATTGGTAATTTCTGCTGTAGGGCTTGTACTGCTGTAAATGGCTCAAACTTTACTGCTGCACTGAAGGAATTTTGTTTATAGGCTACTTCATCCTCAGTTTCTTAATGAAATGAAAGTCTGCCTTGCCTTTGTTGATCACCATAAAGAGTAGATGTGTCTCACAGAGTACATGAATATTGAAGCCTGGATTTTTTATCCTGGCAGGCTGTTCTGTAATGGCCTGAGCCATTTGTGAGGCTGGAAGTGATAAAGTGAAAGTGCAGTGCCTTGCTGTGCACTCAGGGAAGCAAGTGCTTTTTTTTTCTTTTTTAAATCCTAAAAGGATGCACAAATAGTTCTGCAGTGAGGATGAGGCATGTGGAGATCAAGAGTAGAGACATCAGCCGTAGACTTGAAGATTTCCTGCCACAGGTTGGAAAAATAGTGACAAGTTACTCAAGGAGATGGACAAGGTCTTGCTTGAATTCTAGGAGAAAATTGGCTTTTCTGTCTGTTCTTTGCCTGCTTATCATCAGTCTTGAAGGATCCCAACCCTCTGAACAGAAACAGCTTTGCTGAAGGTATGAAACAATTTAATCCACATTATGAACAGCATTCAAAGTAAATTTAGGAAATGGCTTTAACTCGTCATCACAATAATTTTAAAGAAAGGTGAACCTTCTGCCAAAAATAGACTTTTATTGAGGGTTAAATTGCAGTTGGCTGACTCATATTAAGCTTTTTTTTTTATTATTATTGCCTTGAGAAATGGACTGTGATGTTGATATGTGTAAAATAAAAAAGACATTCCCCCCCAGCCATTAGATGTTCCAGTGGAAGGGAGCCAGATCAGGGAGCCAACTTCCAGGGGCTTTTTGACATCATACTCAACAGAAAGGTTTCCAAAGAGGCTTTTTTCCAAGGACAAATGCTAATACCCAAAATTGTTTTTTTTTTTTTTTTTTAGTTTATGTGCTCTGCCTGGAATTTTGTAAAGAGACAAAGGGATTTAATGACAGAAACCTTAATTGTTTACTTTGTTTTTTGTAAATTTCTGGGGAAGTTCAAGAAAATAAAGCCTAAACCAGCAAGAAACAGCTTGTGAATTCTTGAGGTTCTTCCTCCTTCAGGAAAAAGAAAAAGCAGCTTTTGGGTTCTTGTTCCACAGAAGCAAACATTGAAATATTCAGAAAATCTGAATGGGTGTCTAAGGTTACTATTTTTAGTTTGCCCAATTCTAAAACTAGGAATTTAATATACAGTGAAGTGTTTAGAAAACAAAACAATGCACATTTCCATTTTTCTGTGATTTATTGCAAACCTGTTGTCACTGAAACTTCAAATTTCATACAGTTAAAGAATTCCACCATTGTAATGTTTTGCTGAATGTGGAAAACCCCTTTTATATTTAACATCAGCTCAAACTTTGGGGATGCCAAAACATCTTGTACTACTTAAGTACCTATCACTTTACAGTAGAGTAATCCTGTTTATTTAGATTCCTCCTTTTTATGCAAGAATGCTTTTCTGTGAAATATTAATTTTTAAATAGGCATGAAGAACAGATTGTGTTTATGAGAACCAAAGCCCCCCCAAAATATTTAGGGCTTTTTTTTTTCCCTCCAATGTAATGCTAATCAATAAGCAGAAGGGGAAGGTGTCTCAAAGAAACCTTGAGACCAACATTTAAATAACATTTAGGTGACAAAAGAAATGCAAAATATTCTCCATGGTGTATATCTAAACAGGATGGGTGTCTCAGCTCCCCTCACATCATTAAAATGCTGAACAGCAGCACAGGAAGAGTTACTTAAGCCTTTGGTTCTAAAATAGCAATGCTCTGAGCAAAGCCAGGCATTTGTAGGGCTTTGGAACAGAGAGCTGTAACCCAGGGGAAACAGCTGCTGATTTATTCCATCAATCTCACATTTGAAAGCTATCAGTTCTCTGGATGCCTCAGGTAGCTTTGTCATTTTTCATTTAGTTCTAATTTGCATCCCCATGTTCTGCCCCGAATCTTGAGAGAGGGGAAAAAAGGCAGAATAAGTGATGAAATGTAAGTTTTTCATTTCACTTTATTAAAGCTCCTTATTTTTATTGAGTTCAGGATTCTTTGGAGGGTGGTCACTGCCTGCAGATCTCTGCAGGTTTAATGGCCAGCCCAGGTCATCAGAGCTTTAACAAAAATAAATACAAATGCAAATCCAGGGGGAAAATTGGTGTCTTCAGTCAAGGTTTTCTGCTTGATGGTTTAAATCCTGTTTGAAATTGGTGGCTGAAGGGTTTTAAAGTGAACAGACTGGTGCCACTGGCTGACATAGGATTGGAGGACAGGCTCAGGACACATGGATGGAGCTCCATGTCTGCTTCCATCATTGAATGAGGAGGTAAGTCAAGTTTTTTCTTTGTTTTGGGCTTTTTCCTTTTTTTTTTTTTTTTTTGCAGAGTGTTTGATAAACAATTCATTTCTGTCAGACAGTTGAAGGCAGCTGCTGATCATGTCAAGTTCCTGTTAAGACTGAAGAATTACTCTTTCTGGAGAAGAAATAGCCTTTTGCCCATGAACTAAAATTCAGTAACACTGCCTAATAGCCACAGGAATATTTTTTTTCTGATGTGATTAGAGAAGAAACGTTCCAAACCTCGCACATCATGAGGCATCACAATGGGGAAGGCTCTGAATACTGATGATTCTAAATCTTGTAAGGCAGTTGCACAAAACGAATATGAAAGCAGGTGGCAAAAGATTCTGTTGGAAAGGATTTCTGGGGTAGTAAAAAATCTCATCCATTGAGATTGGAAATTGCTAAAACAATTGGTTCAAGACTGTCTGGAAAACTGAGACATGAAGGAGAGTTTGACCTGTAACCTGGGACCCAGGGATGCTCAGTCTGTAATGGTATCTCAGAATTAGAGTATTGATTAGGTCTCATTTTGGACCAAGCCTGGAGTTTTGCAGCTCAGGAAAGGGAAATAAAACGTGGCAGGGTTGTTACCAACCCTGCCTCAGCCTCTTGGTCTTGTTCTCTCCTGAGAGAGTTCAAAACTATTGATTTGTTTCCTCTTTCATTGAAATAACTATTTTGGGAAGAGCTTTGAAAGTCTGGGTGAAATACAGAAATGAAGTGTCTGACCCCTGAAGATGGATAAACCCTTTATGTCTGTTAATTTGTATTAATTTATGTCTGTTCCAAGGGAGGGAGGATTGTTGGCAATCCAGTGAGTGGCTCTGCCACAGCAGGCTCTGCTCCTGGAGCATTTCAGCCATCTGAGTAGACACAGGGGCTTGTCTGCCCTTTCCAGGTGCTGTGAAGGGGAGTGTTGAGCAGATCTTTTGGGGTGCAAAGCTGCAGTGTTGGTGCTCTCACAGCTGGGCTGCCTGTGGTGTGTCTGGGCAAGGGAGGTGGGGCGTGGAGGGCAGATCCTGGACTCTCCTTGGAGGGAATCATGGAATCACAGAATTATTTGGGTTGGAAGGGACCTTAAGGATCACCTTCCACCCCCTGCCATGGGCAGGGACACCTCCCACTGTCCCAGGCTGCTCCAAGCCCTGTCCAGCCTGGCCTTGGACACTTCAGGGATCCAGGGGCAGCCACAGCTCCTCTGGGCACCCTGTGCCAGGGCCTGCCAGTGCAGTGAGGAGTCTCTGGGGCAGGGCTGGGCACCTCTCAGTGCTCATCTGGCTTTCTCAAAGAAGTCAGAAGGTTTTGTTTGCTCTGAACTCCCATGAGGGCCAAAGGGAGCATTGCAGGTGCAGCAGAACACGCTGGGCTGGCTCATGCCAGGCTCTGCCACCCCAGTGCTCAGGGCCTTGGGAAGAATCCCATCCACGTGCCTTGTGAAGGATGTGAACAGCCTCCAGTACTGGCTGTGGCCTTCCCCAGGCCTGCAGTGCCTCTTTACCCTGTCACCTAACCAAAGGTATCAACAACCTGCCCAGCCTCGGGGCACAGGGGTTCCTCCCCAGCCATCCTGCCTGGCAGGTGCTCCATCTCCATTATGCCTCAGCTCTGCTCTGTCTGTCATCTTCCTGGCCTGAATGACAGAGCAGGAAGGTGCTGCTGGTGGGAGCACTCCCTGCCTGCCTAATGGGGATGTAATTAATGGATGCAGCCAGTCAGCCGAGCAGAGACGCGAGCCCTCTCCTTCAGCCGCCCGACCGTGCCGTGTTACACGCCCCGCTCAACGGCGGGGCCGCAGATTCACTTAAACTCTGAGGTATTCTACTTTTAATTAATGCACTAAAGCGAGCCTTTCACTGCCGAGTCCTGCTGGGACGGGTGTGGTGTCCCGGGCGGAGAGGACTGTGCTGCCCGGCCGGGCAGGCTCGGGGTACGCGGCTGTCACCGGGAGATGCCTCTGCCCTGCCCCCGGCCCTGCCCGTGCCCTCAGGGAGCGGAGAGTGCTGCCAAGGGTCACAAAAACCAGTTCAGAGCACTGGTTGAGGTCTCACCCCGCTCCCCCACGGTCTCTTTAGGGAGCAGCTGTGTACCGAGTGCTGGGATGGCGGGGTGGGGAGGGTGACTTTTGCTGCCTGGGTGTTTAACCCATCGTCATCATCAGAGCACACGGAAAGCCTCGCTGTTCATCCAAAAATGGGATGTTTTTGCCTTCTGTGGGCTTTGGGATGTGCTGTCCGCCCCCTGGCACAGCCCGACCGGACTCCTGAGGTGTCCTTAGTGCTCCAGCCAAATGCTCGAGTCCTCTGGGGCGTTGTTACAAAGAAATTCGGCGGCGCGGTGTCGGCGCTGCTCCTGCGCCATTAACTGGTTTAATGAGCCTCTCAAATGGTTTTGGGGCGGAGCACAGGCTCCTGCTCGACCTTCCTGCCCCTGTCCGCTGCCTGCTTACACGGCCCGGCTGGCAATGGGGTGTTTTTGGGCGGGCAGATCGCTGTCACTCGGCGCTGTGTGGCGTTTGGGGACAGGGTGGGAGCCCCAGCACTGCGTGCATCAGTGCCAAGGTTTCCTGGGCTGGGACCCCGCGCGTCTCCGCCTCCACACCTGGCTCAGGTGTTCCATCCCCTCACCCCGCGTGTCGCTCCCCGAGCCAAGCGCCTCTCGCCTTTCCAATTTCACACCGACCCGCTCTTGACGTCTACAAACAAACTCTCCTATGTTCATCCACTTACAAGCAACCGAATCCATTCCGGAGCAATCCTGTCCTCCTCTGCTCCTGTTGCTGTGGCAATCGGCGGCTGCTGAGCAGAGCGGGCGGGAGGAGCCAGCCCAGCATCAGCGCGGAGCATCCTCCTTTCCTGCATGGGCACTGCTGTGAAGGGCATCCAGTGCCTGCTGCTGCCTGTCTCGCCGCTGATTTTACCCCCGTAGTGGTTTTGAAATAAAAATCTCAAAGGTTTCTACACAGAGAAGTAAATGAGAACAAACTCGATGACTCAGTTGGGGAAGCTGAGGCACAGGAGAGCAATGATCAGCCAAAGGCTGAGAGCTGGCTCTGTAATTCAGCTAGAAATTACTTTCTCCTTCCTCAGCTTAGCTCTTACTCTGGCCTTGAGGGCAACTTAACCTTCCTTAAGGCTTTGTTGTAGGTTTTTGGCTGTGTCAGAACTTCACCTACACCTCTGAGCACATCACCTCTCCAGTGTCACCCTCTTGGCCCTTCTGCAGAGCAGGTGACTGGGTGATTTCTGGATAACGAGCTCCCCAGCCAGATTTGGTAGCTGAGTGTGAGAAGCTGGTTGCACAAACCATGGGAAGAGAGCACGTTTCCCTTGGCAGTAGGTGGAGATCACGGGGATGTTCTGTTAATCAGATCCCTCCACGAGCGGCTGGCAGATGGCAGCTCCCTGGGGATAATTAATCATTTGTTCACCCAGGATGTTGGGTGTGGAATGGCAATGTCCATACAGATTCCAGGTGGAGCTCAGAGAGGACCTGTGGCCCTTGGAAAGGAGGATCTCTCTCTCCAAGGTGGATCTAAAGACAATGAAATCCATCCTGAAAGGAATCGTGGGCTTTCTCCCTGCCACCTTTGGCTCCCCCAGGGCATCAAGCAGCTAAAGGATTGCAAAAGGAGAGGAAGATAAACTGTCTGACATCTGTGGGCTTTGATCTGCTGTGGAAGATTTCTCCCCCAGCTCTGGGGGACAGGGGAATGTATTCAAAACCAGAAAGCAGATGCTGGTAGGTGGGGTCTGTAAGGAGCAATACCCTCAGTCGAGTTTCCTCCTGGGGAAGGAGCAGCAGCAGAGTGACAAAGCTCTGCTGGTCACTGTCACTGGGGGCTGAGCAGCCTCTGGCACGGGGACAGGTGGCACAGGTGCCATTTGCAGACAGCATCTCTCTCCCAGCACACCTCCAGCCCCAGGAGTGAGGGGAGAGGTCAGGCATCCTCCCTGTCGGGTTTTTTTGGCAAGGCTCTGCTCTGGATATCTTCTCCAAATCCTCCTTTCCAAAGGCAGCTGTCTCAGCAGGGAGGTGGGAGCCCAGGCAGGATGGGGATGATCAGTGAGGGGAACCCCCTCCTTTGCTGTGACCTCTGAGGCCTCTGTGTGCAATTTAAAGTGGGGAAAGAAAGACATCTGTACCGAGGATTTGTCAGGCTTGTTCCTGGCAGATAAGCTGGTTTCACCGAGTGCCTTGACATGTAATTCCACACAGTGTGCAGATGTTTGTCTTGTGTTTACCTAGAGGAAGGGATTTTCTATCAATCCTAAAAAAATTAACCTTGTGTAATGGTGCATTTCCTCGGTGAACAAGAGTGTGAAGATCTGTCAAGGTGTCAGGCTCGCCTGGAATGAGGGTCCTGCAGAAGACAAGTGGCATTAATGTCTTTGAAGATGTTTCATTTAGGAGTAATGGAGTCCCCAGGCTTTTGGGGGCCCCAATAATTGAACTGAAGAGGTTATAAAGCCTAGAAGGGAAATGCTGTTCAGAGCTGGGCAGGCAGAGGCACCCTCAGAGGGAAAGAGTCAGGTAGGTTATTTCTACTGTAAAACAGCATCAGAAAGATGTGAAGAATTGTTCCTAAATTACACTCCTCTGCCTGGATCATTTTAGGGAAGTCAGTGAGACTTGGAGGTTTGCTTCTAGGGAAGAAAAGGGCTTGGGTCTGAGTTTTAGTTTAATGGTGTTCACAGAAAGAAACACAACCCCCCTCTGCTCTCTGAATCATCAGGCAGGTTTGCAGGGCCACAGAAATGAGTAACAATAAAAAAAAGAAAGTCAGGAAACTTCTTGAAGCTTCCATATTTGTGATGCTGCAAGTCAGCACACAGTGTCTCCTCTTTGAGGAAACACTCCTGTTCAGAAAGTGCCTCCTTTCAGATCCTGGGAAAGGATCTTTTACAATGTGTATTTTTCCCACCAGGGACAGAGTGGATGGAGATGTGTTTCCTGCCTGAGACACTGAGCAGAGTGTTCCTCTTGACAACTTCATGTTGGTTTTAAATTTTATTTTTTTTTTAAATAATGCCCTTTCTCCTCTGAAGGCTCTCACAAAAGTGAAGCCTCTTACAAAAGTAGAGAAATTACGCTGCTGGTGAGGAAACAGGCACAGAGCTCTGGTGCCTGCACTGCTGGCAGGTTCTTGCTGTTTGCCCCAACTTGCCAATAACCAAGTAAAACAACATCTTTTAATTGCCCTTTCTTTGCAAAATCCACTGATTTCATAAGGACTGGGGACGAGGAGGGTGAGACTGTGCTGCTGACGTGAGGTTTGCCCTTGCAGGTCCAGGATTCTTGCTGGAGACAAGCTGCTGGTGTCAGGGGTCAGTACCAGCAGTGTTTAGAGTCTGCTGTGTTGTGGGAGGGACTTTCTGTTGTTGGAGCTGTTGTTTTGGCCTTGGACACCTCCTCTTAACAAGCTCCTTTGTTCTTCTCCGGAGAAGCTTTCAAACTCGCTGGAGGTTCTGAATTGGCTCTGAATAAAAGGTGCTGTGAGTCTGAAGTGCCCGGCCCGAGGGCTCTCCAGCAATCCAAACAGCCAGCACACAAAGCCATTAAACCTCAAGTGCCTGGGCATGATTCCCTGGAGAGAGTTTGCAGCTGGGCTGGCTTTGTCTGAGAAACCACCCCCGGCAGGTGGAAAAAGTCCAGGTAGGTCTTGTTGATTCATCAGGGTGGGTGGTTCAGTCCTCCAGCACAGCACAGGGTAAGTGGGAACAAGCACAAGTGAGATTAGGAGATGTTTTAAAGGGGATTCTGTGCTTTGCCCCCTCTGCTGAGGGCTGTTATCTCCTGAGCCACTGGAATTTCCAGCTCTCCTGACTGTGTTGTGTCCTGAAAACAGGAGGAGCCACATGGGACCTCCTCAGCTCCACTGGCAGAGTGAAACCCCAAAAGTGCAGCCCCTGTTCTGCCTCTGAGCTCCTCCATCCCCTGGCACCTCTTCTATGAGGAACACAGAGCTTTATTTTTCCTCCTGGGACCACACCAGCTGGAACTGCTTCTTCCAGGGTGGGGAGTCTCCTGTGCACGCTCTGCTGAGCCAGGAGACTGCTTGGAGTTGAATGTGCACTTCCCTCCTGTGGCTCAGAAGGCTCTATCTACATTTTTAGGGATTTTTTTTCCTCCAATTTACTGAGGTACGAAGAGAAGATTATGGCACTTGATGATTTAATCAACATAATCTCTAGGTAAAACATCCTTATGTTATACTACTGGGAGATATTAATTTATGCTGGTTTGCTTCTCCAAAGGTAAATTAAATCATTAGTTTTAAGACTGGATTAGTTGCACATGTGCCCTGCCTCTTAAAAAGGCAGTTCAGGAGTTCTTAAAAGCTTCTTGGCTTGGCATTTCTCAGGAGTCATCCAATCCCTGCAGTGCAGGTGCCATGAAAAGTGGAGCTGTGATGCAGTGCCCAAAGGTGGGACACAGGACCAGCTCCTGCCTCGTGGCCCCTTCTCTACCCAGGAGCAGCATTTTACCAGCTCATTAATTCAGGCAGAGGGCTTTGCCCCAGCTCTGGGGAACCAGAACTGCTCCTTTGATCCACCCTGTGCCTCCAGCACTTGAGCTTGTTCAGTGTGTGTTGGAGGAGACCCTCCCGGAGCAGTGTCCACATCCATCTCCCACCCAGAGAGCTCCAGGAGGTGTCAGGTGTCCAAGGCCAGGTTGGATGGGGCTTGGAGCAGCCTGGTCTCCTGGAAGGTGTCCCTGCAATCAAAGAAGCTTTAAGGTCCCTCCCAACCCAAACCATTCTGGGATTCTGTGCTCATGTGCTTGGGTGACCTTGGAAATTCAGTCAGCACCCCTGAGCTGCCTAAAAATCCCGCAAATGTATCAGAGAAACTCCCTGAGTGCAGAGCAAGAACTAAGAGCAGGACACATTCACCGAGGTGAGTGGAAGGTGTCACAGCTCTCCCATACAGGTGGGGAAACTGAGGCACAGCCTGCCACTCCTCACAGAGGGCAGCAGCAGCGTGTGGGAGTGCAGTCTGGGTGCTTGGTGCCAGCAGCTGCTCCTGGAGCCGTTGGATTTGGAGCAGAGGAGCCGAGCTGAGCCAGCAGGGCTCCCCTTGGGAGTGCGCGGTGTGGAGGTGCCCTGACAATGTCTCCCCCGACCCAGGGGGAGGAGAGCTGCCACAGGTCCTCACAGCAATTTCAGGGCTATTAAGGATGTGCTAATGAGCTTTCTGCATCGTTTTCCAGCACTTCACTCCCCCAGCTCAGCCCATGCATTAACAACCCAGGAGGACAGCAAACACTCCACCGGAGCTGTAACTCCATTTATCGTGGGTCTGGGCATCAGCAGGGCTGCTGCAGGTGGAGGGGCTGAGGACAGGACTTTCCTCAGCACTCCATCAACACAGAGAGCAGGTGCTCAGCTGCACCTCAGAGGAGCAATTGCTCATCCCCCAGATCTGGGGCAAAACCTTGCTGAATTAAAGACTGAAATACTGCTGTGGGTAAAGGGAGAGGCAGAAAGTGCTGCTGCAGGATGCTCTCAGCCATCCATGGGCTCTGTGCTTGTGGAGGATCTCGTGTGGGCTGGGCTCTGTGCACCCAGGAAAGGCCACATCCATATGCTGTTTGCCATGAGCTCCTGGTGCTATTTTCCCCGGTACAGTCAGTCCCTCGGGCTGGCTCTGCACGGCATCGCTGGGATGGTGGGATCTGCCCCCGCTCTGCTTTGCCTCTCTGGATCCCGGGGCCATCTGCTCCTGGCTGGGGTGGGTGTGCTGGGGGCTGCTCCAAATGTCCTGTGGGACAGAGCCAGCTTGCCCCCAGAGCTGGGGGAAGGAAACATCCATGTCTCCACGGAGGTCAGGGCAGGGCTGAATTCAGAGGTTATACATCACATGAAGTGTGGGAAGCAGGCGTGGAGCTGCCCTGAGGCTTTTCCTGGTTTAGCTCTTCCCATGTGCTGCTGGACGTGGGTGCCTGTGCAAAGAGCCCAGAGAGCCCTTCTTGCTTCACGACTTCATTTTCCCCATTTGAATGTTGAATATTTTTTCTCCTTGCCTATTTAGAGGCGAGAGTCTCCTCCTGTGCACGGCACTTTTGCAGCTGATTTATGGTGTGATGCTCTGGAGCTGGGATTACATCAGCAGAAGGGCTGAAACAGTCAGCTCTGAACTGGCCACCTCCTGGAGGTCCAGAGGCATTTGGGGAATGAAATCAGCTAATGTGGCTCTTTGCCACCCCATAGATGTGCCTGTTGGTGTGTTCAGCTCTTCTCCAGCCCCCCCTGGCCTCAGGCACCCTCGAGAAGCATCCCTGGGCTGAGCTCTTGCCCTTCACATGGAGGCCCCTCTGTTCCCATGTCTCTGTGTGTGTCCAGCTCCTCAGGGGCTGAGTCCTGGGGCTGTGCCTCTCCCCTGGGTGATGCCCAGGCAGGGAATGCCCCACACCAGGTGGAGGTCACCTCCTTGCTGCCACGTGGGTGGCTGTCTTACCAGGAGAGGAGAGGGAAAGGTGCCCAGCTGGTACTTGTCACTTCTGACTGCAGGCATCAAGGATGTGTCACTGGCAGAGCAAAAGGGGAGTGATGTTATTTTTGGCTGGATCAGGCTGTTTTCTCTCTCCAAGTACCACAGGCTGACACGAGGTGCTGCTGAACTCTCACTCTGGTTTATCTTTGCCTTGGTGAACAAGGGGGAAAAGTGCTTTTTATAATTATAAAGAAAGTATTTGTAGTCTTTCATGCTGGCAGAGCCTTGGCAACAAAGCTGGATATATTTTGACTTGGTTTAATGTCTCTTTCAGACTGCTGATGGCTCTCCTGCATCTCCCATCCAGCCATCCAGGGCTTGTCCTGCAGCAACAGAGGATCCAGGGCAGGGACTGTGCTGCCACAGGGACCTCCACACTCCAGTCCTTGGCCTGCAGCCTGGGACAGAGCCAAAGCAGGTGGGTTTGGAGAACAGGAGAGGTGGGAATTCCTTCTCCCAGGAGGGCAGGCACACTGGGAGCAGCAGTGGGAGGTGGGGATCCCAGAGATGCTGAGCCATCCGTGCCACTTCCTAACGCGGAGACATCAAACCGAGACGGCAGGATTATTTATTTAGGTGTTTGTTTCAAGTTGAATGGACAGGAATCACATTTCAAAACATTAAAGAAAGAGCTTTTTAGCCCTTTTCCTTTCCACAAAACAGCAGCAACATCTCGGCAGGGATGTCAGGGCGAATCTGTTTCACTGACAACAAGATTGTTCTGTCTAGACGGGGAAGCGCCGCCAAACCGAGGGAGGCTGAGGAATAATTTAAAGCCAAAACACTTTACAGACATTAAATTTAAAAATGAAAGCTGGCTTGACACAGACAATGCTTGATGGATAGCTGGTGTGAGGGTGGGATGGCAGCTGGCTCTGACACGGAGTGCCATGGCAGGGACTGGCAGGTGTCACTGGGGTGACCCAGTGGCTGCTGACCCGTCACCTTTCCCAGGTAAGTTTCCACCAGAATTGGTCCATGGAGGCATCTGAGAAGCCTGTGGAGCTCAGAGCAGGGATTCTCTGCAATATCTTCAACTCTGTAGCTCTGAGGCAGCTGCCCAGCCCTCCCTGACCCCTCAGTGCCACCTCCTGACTGGCACCAGGCATGTTGGAGCAGAAAGGTTTGGGTGGGTGGGAGATGAGCCTTGTGCTCCTCATCTGCCTGGAGGGGCTGGCAGCCAGGGCTGTCTGAGGCTCAGGGCTGTGGTGGTGAGGTTGCAGCCCAGCCAGCATAAGGAATTTCCTTTCTTCTGGCAGAAAAAGAAAGATGAAATATTAAAAGCATGCCTCAAAGGCTGCTGTATATATATATAAAATCCTTTTTTCCCTTCTGCTCAGCACTGCTTTAGTGTTGCTCAGAGAGACAGCAGCCAGTCAGAGCAGGAGGGATGTCAGACTTCAGGGGAGAGCAGGGAATGGGGCTGAAGCAAGGGAGGAAGAGGAGGATTGTCTCAGGTGGGTTGATTTTGGGTCTCAGAGTGAACACTGACACTTCAACTCCACCACAGCCTTTAGGACTTGGGTTTTCTGTTCAGCATCAGGAAACAAAACCTGGTTTTTTGTCTCTGTCTCTACAGGTGAGGGCAGTGCCCATTGGGAGCAGGACACCTCCATGTGTGCCACTGTCCTTGGATGAGGAAGGATGTGAGATGGGAGAAGCAGAGGGCCAAGGCATCTGCCAGCTCCCCTTAGAGCAGTCCTGCAGGCTCCCAGCTTACCCTTTGTGCCATCCTGGTGAGTTCAAGGCTCCCTGGTGACGTTCTGAAGCTGTGGTGGTGTGAGGTTTATGTGAGGTTTCTCCTAGAGCCAAGCTGTTCCGTTTGCTTCTGCCTGACCCTGGGGTCTGGCTGCCAGGCAGCAAGGCACACTGACAGCACTCAGGGGAATTTCAGGCTTCCAAGCAATTCCCAGAGATTCAGCTGCTGGGTGGGCAGCAGGCAGCAGCATCCCAAAGGAGCATTCCCAGGGAGTGCAGGAGGAGAGACTGCAGGGAGGGAGAGCTGAGGGCTGGTTGTCTGCCAGGGGAGGAGTTGGAGGGGTCCTGTTCGAGGTGTTTAAAGCTGTTCCCTCCTTTCTGCTCCTGCTCTGCACCAGTGGGTCTGGATCCTTGGGAATGTGGGAAAGGGAAGAAGCAGGAAGTGGGCTTGGGGCAGGATTGACTTTACACCTCTGCAGGCACTGACAGCAAGGGCTCCTTATTTGCTGATCAAGGACATGCCCAGAGAAGCAGGCTGGGGGCAGTCACTTGCTGGAGCTCACAGCCTGGGATGAGCTGTGACACAGAGCCTGACCTCCACTCCAGCCCCAGCTGCTCCCGTGTCGCCTCGGGCAGGGCAGGGTGGGGACAGGCAGCAGAAGGGGGCCTGATGTCCCTTTTCCCAGAGCCTTGTGCATTCCCCTGCCTGCTGCTGCCTGTGAAACACCCTGTGATTAATTACACCACTCTGCAGCAGCCGAAAATTTATTTAGAGTGTTATGTTTGCTGCTGCTGCCACTTACACAATGGCAAATGTGCCGTGGCTGCTAATGGGTCACTGAAGGGGATCCCAGCACTGGAGCTGCTCTGGAAGCAGGGAAGGGAGAGGGAACACTGCCAGGAAGGTGAGACAGATCTGTTCGAGTAGAATGGGCTGTGGTGCTTGCAGGAAATTGCTTACTTCCCTGATAGCATCCACTACTTTAATAAATCAGTTTTTCCACTAGTTTGTTTAGCTTAAGCTTTCTCCTCCCTGCATCCTAAAAATTAGTCTAATAGGACTTTTTTATCTCTGAGAGGTTGGGGAGTTATTTTCCTTCAAGGATTTCACTTTCCTTGGGCTGCTCAGGAAAAGAGGGGCTGAGGGAATTGTCAGCTGAAGAAAAGAGCCTCAGAAAAAAGCCTCCCTAACAATGCCTCCAAAGGCATGCAGAAATCAGCCCAACCTGAACCAGCTGATGGCCCCACTGTTGAGTTTTAATGTTTCTGTGGGGCTGGTTTGTGTGAACTGAAGCAGGCTGTGTTTGTTCTGTACAGCTCTGTGGGTATCTCACACTGCATGTACTCCCCAGTGCACTGAGAGCAATTCAGCTCGAGGAGCCATCACCAACACTGTTATCTTTATTGCCAGGCCTGCCTGATAAACCTGCTCCCTCCAGGATGGCTGAGCCCAGTGAGCAGCCCAGACCTGTGTGTGTGTTCAGGAGAAAGCAGAGCTCGTGCTCAGGAGCTGCTTGCAGGGATCCCAACAGCAGGGGCTCCAAACAACCCCAAGGGCTGCTTTAAAAACATGGAATTTGCAGAGCTCTGCACCACCAGGCCCTGGGTTTTTCCAGCACATTGGGATTCAGGTGGTTCTCAGCTTGGAGGAGCAGGAATGTGCTGTAATTCCATGAGCCCTGCTGTCCTTCCTGACATTACACTGCAAATCCATTGCCAAACTCGGCATGGAATCAGTGACTTGTGCTGGGCTTTGGCTTTTATGAGCCTGGGGTTGCTTCACTGAGCTGTGCCCCACGTGGGCAGGTGTCTGGTGTTTGATGTCCTGTGGGGGAGAGCAGAGCTGCACCTTCCTGGCACGTGGAGCCCCAGCCCAGGATGAAGCTGGGCTGGGAGCCTTGGTGCAGAGGCCTTTGTCCGTGGTGGCAATTTCCCTGGATCTCAGGGGGCTGTGGGAGCCAGGAGCTCTCATCTCACCCACACCAGCTGTCTGTGGCAAACAGCCTTTCCCCTCCCTCCAGCTGAACTCCTGGTACCACTTTCCCCCCCCATTTCAGCCCTCTCAGGGACGTCCCCGGGTCTGGGAAGTGCTGGAGGTGTGGATCACAACCAGCTCCTCGTGGAGCTCCTGGGCACAAGGAGCTCCCCTGCTGCCTGCCCGAGCTGGCTCCTCTCTGCCATGTCTGGTGGCACCCCTGGGCTGTCCAAAACCACCGGGGTGCTGGGAGAGGGAGCTCTCCTGGCTGGGAGCATCTGAGGAGAAAGAAGTCAGGTGCTAATGATGCACCCACTGCCTTGGCTCCTGCTGGAGGGTGGGAACAGCTGGAGAAAAGGTCCCCCTTTGTCCCTCTCTCTGGGCAGAAGGGGCTTGTGGAGCCTGGCAGGGACAGAGGAGCCCCCTGGGGAGCAGGGGTGTCCCCCAGCTCCTGGCCTGGGGATCTGCTGCCACCCTGGTGCTGCAGTGGGGTGATGGAAGGGGCACAGGGCAGGCACTGGGGGGTGCAGAGAGCTGCCCCCCATCTCCCTTCTGAGGCCACGGGATGTGGGAGAGAAAGTGACTTCTAGAGAAATAAAGGAGACTTCGTTTTGGGTCAAGTGCTCCGGAAAGGAACGATTTTGAGATGAAAGGCTTTTTGCTCTGGTAATACAGATTCACATTGCCTAGAGGGAAGTCTGCCTTCTGCCGGGGTGTTTTTCCCTCTGGGGGCATTGAGATTGCAATTGAAGATGAATTTTCAACATACAAAAGAGAAGAAGAAAGCTGAGAGAAGGCTTTAAAACATATCAGGGGTTCTCGTGGTCTGTTTTAATTTGTCAGCTTGTCTCTCTCGCTTGTAACATCCCTGTTGGGTGCAGGGATTGTTCCTCCTCTTCCCTTTGTGACTTGCTCCTTCCCTCTGGCATCTTCATCAATCCTAGGCTCTGCTTTTAATATTTTTCAGTTTTTTTCTCTTTCTTTCTTTCTGTCTTTCTGTCTTTCTTTCTGTCTTTCTTTCTGTCTTTCTTTCTTTCTGTCTTTCTTTCTGTCTTTCTTTCTTTCTGTCTTTCTTTCTTTCTGTCTTTCTGTCTTTCTGTCTGTCTTTCTGTCTTTCTTTCTGTCTTTCTTTCTTTCTTTCTTTCTTTCTTTCTTTCTGTCTTTCTGTCTTTCTGTCTGTCTTTCTGTCTTTCTTTCTGTCTTTCTGTCTTTCTGTCTTTCTTTCTTTCTGTCTTTCTTTCTTTCTTTCTGTCTTTCTTTCTGTCTTTCTGTCTTTCCTTCCCCCCTTTTTTGCACCCAAGGCTGGTTGACAGAGCAGCAGGATCTCCTGTGTGCTGCCCTGGGTGGGGATCACCTGGTGAAGTGGGCTGGAAGAGATCAGAGAATCTGATGGTTGGGGTTGGAAGGGACTTTAAAGGCCATTTAGTTCCAAGCCCCTGCCATGGGCAGGAATGTCTCCCACTGGATCAGGGTCTTGGTTAGCAGGGGGTGAGGAGGGACCAGCCCTCACCTGGTGAAGCCCCCTCTGAAAGGTCTGGCATGGACCCTTTCCTTGTCAGTTTATCATCTGAAGGGTCTCTTTTGAAAACATGTTATGTTTGGCTTTGGTAAGGCCATGGGAAGCATCAGAGTGTTTAATTTCTCTGCTTTCTGCTGGTTTTTCCCCCCTGCCCTGCAGGGATGTGGCACACGCTGGGCTCTGCTGCTGCTTAGTGTGAAGTGCTGTAAAACCCCAGCATTGATTTCTCAATCAAAGGTGTCTGTTTGCTCCTCAGTCTGTGCTTTAATGCCTGAAAATCCATTTTTCACTCCCCAACAGTTTGCTGTAAGGTTTTTAAATCAACTGTTGTGCTTCAGAGCTCTGGGAAGGGAATGGATTCAGTCGAGCTGGCTCACCAGTGAGTTTTGAACCAGACAGAAACCAGCCAGAGCCTGTGGGGGCTCTCCAGCCTCAGGTGAGACCTTTGTCTGTGCATCACTGTGGCTGGCACAGGACAGCATTGTTCTCCTTGCTCAGCTTTCTCTCTTTGGAAAGCTGTGGGTCTCCCTCCTGCCCCAAAAGTGACCCTGCCTCAGCAGCTCTGTGCTTCCCAGGCGTTGGGGATTGTAGGTTGAAGTTTCAGGGTGTCCTGAAAACAGATGCCAGAAAATCCTCCAGACTTTTATATTATATTTAAAAAAAAAAAAGAAAAAGAAAAGCAAAAAGAACAACATGTTCCCACCTGCACTTCCTGTATTTTCTTGGCAGTGTTGGCTCCTCAGGGGCTGTGCAGCTGACCCAGCCTTGCTGAAATGCAGCTGCTTTTGGGGAGGAGCTGAGTGGCCTGGGCTGTGCTCCTGCAGGAATTGCAGCTGGAGACTGGGCTGGGAAAGCTGCTGCAGCTCCTGCCTGGGCCTGTCCCCTCCATCAGCCCTCCTTGATTACTGCCACTGTTTAACCCCACCTTTCCCCCTGCTGGAGGAGGGCAAATGCCATGGAAAATCCTTTCCAAAGGTGGGAGTGGGGTTGCTCTGCAGCCCTGGGAGGTGCTGGTGGAGGCTGCAGTGAAGGGAAGGCTGGTGAAGTGCAGGTGACTCCTGGTGCTAATTGTATGCAGCAGATTTATCAGGAAGGAGCTGAAGGATGTGCATCAAGGATGTCTCAGCTATTCAAGTGAGAAATCAAATTAAACTTTGCATCAAACAGTGGAGCTGCTCTGTGCTGGGAGTTGTGTCAGATCCATTAAGGCTTCTCCATGCTGGGCCCCCAGCAGTTAGTGGAGAGGAAAACCAGTGCTCAGTGTCAGGGGCTGTGCTTGCTGCTCACCTGGATGTGTTGGTGATGTGGGCAGGAGAAAAGGGGATTGGTGCTTTAACCTTCAGGACAGCTGTGTGAGGAGTGGGGAGGAGAACAGTGGCTCCACAGCAGTGCCAGCCCTGTGTGCCACAGGGTCTGTGTCCACCAGCAGGCACTCAGGGATCAGCTGGAGATCTGGGAAACACTCTGTCCCACTCATCTGTCCCCTGATCTCCCAGCAACAGGCTGGGACAGAGCCCCTTGGGAGCCCTGGGCTGTCTGGGAGGCAGCTGGGAGAAATTTGAAGGAAAGCAAAAATATCAGCATCACACACAAGTGCAGCTCTGACGTGCTTCTCATCAGGCACGAGCCCACGTGTGCTCCAGGCACAGGAAGGATCTGGACAGCACAAAATCCTGCTCCCTGCCCAGGGACAGACTGCTTGGAGGCTGGATGGAGCAGACTTGGCACGGGAGGAAGCTGCCAGCCTGGTGCCAGGGGAATCATCTGCTGGGGAACTGTGCAGGATTTTGGCTGCAAAATTATTTCCCCACATGGCCCCAGAGGCTCTGAGTGCTCCCAGGTAACCCAAGCTCATCGAGCTCTCACCATGGTGATGGTGGGACACACCAAAGAGCTGTCAGGAGGAGGAGAGGAGCACTGAGCTTCCTCCTGAATGCCAAAGGGTTCTCTGCCTCACGTAGGAAGGCCCAGCCTGGCAGCTGCTCTCTGGTTTGGTCTCTCTTCATCCCTGATGCTCTGCCTTGGAAGCACTCAAGCTCTAGCTTGGTATTTAAGAGCCATTTGCAGCACTGCTGCTCTGCTGCCAGCAGGAAAATTGGTCTGACCCTGGGATGTATGGACATATCCCAGTGCTGGAGCCTCAGCAACGCCGTGGCAGGCAGGGCTGAGTCTCCTCAGGTGTCCTGCTACTGCTGGGGCTGGATTAGGGCTCTCCAGCCAAGTAAAGATCTTCCCTTCTTCCTTTTCTGCTGTCTTACAAGGATTTTCAGGAATTTAAGATGCTAAACCCCAATTAGGCAACACTTATTAATTTCCGAGCTGTAATTTATTTACCGAGTGTTGCCATTCACAGTGGCAAGAGCCGGTAATTGCTGCAGCTTGCTTTCCAGGCTGGGATCTGAGAGGCTTGAAAAGCCTGACTGTGGCAGCTCTGGGTGGATCCTGAGGAGCTGAGGAAGGAGCTGATTCTCACCCAGACACCCCAGCTTTTGCTGCAGGCAGTCCCTGCTCCAGGCATGGAAACAGGCCAGGGGCAGGAATGCCATCGTCTCTTCGTGGCTGTGTTACCCCAAGCGCCCTTTGCTGTCTCAGTTGTTCCCTTCCATCTGTCCTGGAAGGATCTGTGTGTCCTCATCCTGCTCCAGAGCCCCTCAAGGCTGGACAAGCCACCTCTCTGTGGATCTGAGGGCAGAGCTGCAGCAAATCAGGGAGGCCAAAGCACAGAGGCCCTGCACGCTGGGCCCTGGGGCCGCCACACCGGGATGGTGTCTGTGCAGCACCGAGGTTTGGGTGTCTGTCCCTTCTCTCCCTGGCACAGGCTGCTGCTCAGAGCTGCAGAGATGCTCAGTGGAGCTCTGCTGACAGGCAGCAGTGACACCAATCCCTCTAGAGCTGGCTGAGCTGCTTGCCTGGGACACAGGCTCCTCCAGGCTGAGCTGGGCTGTGGGGCAGGGCCCTCCAGTCACATCCAATTTTGTCTCCATTTTATCTGCAGCTGGGGCTGGGTTGAGAGAAGGGAGCAGCCTCCTCCTGTGTTTTGGGGCTGGAGAGGCTCTCCTTTGTCCAGCTCATGGACCACTGGGCTGTGTCTTGCCATCTACACCAGCAGCACCTTCAGAGAGTCTCCCTGATGGCCTTTAGGGGAATAAGCTGGAGATTTACCCAAGTGCCAAACCACTGCCTTCACCTTGTGATGCTTCCCAAGGACCACTGGAAACTGGGGAAACAGAGCTGCTGCCCTTCCCCTCACAAGGGATGGGATTTGCTGGGGGTGAGTGTGTTTGTGTACAACTGTGAGGTCCTGGTTTTGGTTTGGCTCCAGAGGCACTGCCAAAACTCCAATGGTTCCTGCAGACTTTGACAATTATTGCAAAATATTCTGGTTTTATCTTGTGGCAGCCTCCTGAGAGGCTCCTCCTCCTCCTCCTTCAGCCCTGGTGAGCCTGCCAAGGAAGCAGTTGCAGCCAGCCACCATCTCCAGTTGATCCACAGTTCCTGTTTGTGGGCACAGGAAGTGTTCCACGCTCCCAGGAGTGGGCAGGGATGGAAGCCTGGATGGATTGGCCATCTGGAATGCTGCTGGGCCATTTGTTACAGAGGATCTTGCAGGAAGAGCCTCTGGTGCTGCAGTGAACTCTGTGCTGCTGGGATAATTTCTGGGAGCTCATGCAGGCGAGTCTTGGCTCCTGAAATTCCTGGAAGCAGTGAGTTTGGACCCCTGCCTGCCTGCTGGGAGGATCCTCTTTAATATCCTTGTCCAAGTATCCATGGAGAAGCGTGACCTCTTCTTCCTAGGCTGAGCACACCAGGATGCTGCCAGAGGGTTTTGTTTCTGGTTTTGTTTCTTGATCCTGACCTCTTCCTTGTGCACTTGGTGATGCCTCACAATGTGGTGAGCAGGGGCTGCAGGGAGCAGGTCTTCTCTCTCCATGGCTGACCTGCAGAGCAGGAATCTGGCCCTGGAGCATCCCCTGCCCTTTGTAGGGCTCGAGTTCGGCAGTCCCCAAACTTAAAATGCAAATGAAATGGAAATCTGAGGGGCAAAGGGGTTGCTGACTCCTTCACTGCTGGGCTCTGCTGCCTGCAAGAGAGCAGTGCTGCTTGTGTTCTCCTTCCCCAGCCTAGCCTGGGCACGGCACTGGCATGATAAAGGAAGGCAATTTCCTCAGCTCAGATCTTATTATGCATTTCCATTAAGCCAGAGAAGAGGAGGGAGCAACCCAAGCTCTCCTGAGCTGTGGAGCTGTGCAGCACCACAGCCCTGCCAGCCCTGGGGGAGGCTGGGGTGGGCTGAGGAAGGGTTACCCAGTCACAGGGAACCAGGTTAATGTCTTGGAGCCGGGATCCTGGCTCTCTGCCAGCTCCTGGACCCTGCAGGAGCCGAGGAGCAGAGGCTGTGGATGCAGATGGGGTGGGGGGGAGATCAGGTCGGACAGCAGGGTCTGCACAGGGTGGAGAGCAGAGTGATTTCCTCCTTCTCCCTCTCCTGCCTGGTCTGAGTTGTTTTCTGTGTGCCTGGGCAGTGCAGGGCAGGGTGTCCTGAGAAGGGTGGCAGTGGGGGGTGATGAAGGTGGATGCTCCTAAGGGCCAAGGGGTGACAGGGGAAATGTCTGTGCTCCAGTGCTCCAAGGCTGTTTGCAGAGAGCCTTGGAGGTGGCTGGAGAAGGTCTGCACTGTCCCTTGGGCAGGGATCTACCCAGCACTGCCTCTCCATCACCCCTGCTCTGCAGGACTGCTCTGTCCCAGCCTCACCTGATCCCCCCACAGCCTTCAGCCCTGACCTCAGTCCCTGCTGCATCTCCCAGCCCTGGGAGCTGCTGTTGGGCTCTAGAATCCTCTGGGATCATGCAGGAGTGACTTCAGCCAGGAGCTGGTTCCAGGCTGGGGCTGAGGGTTGTGCTGTTCAGGGAGGGGATATTTCCCTGGCAAAGGGCTGATCACAGGGCAGAGTTTTGCTGCTCTGTGCTGGGGTGGTTTGGAGCTCAGCTTTAAATGCAGGTCACTAATGAAAAAGCTCTTCTGCAGCTCATTGCACTTTACAGGAACAAATGCCTGTGCTGCTGGGGTGGCTTTCACAGCCTCTGACCATTGTGTTGTTCAGCAGCTTAAGCCACAAGCATGATGAACCCCTGAAGTGGAGCTGAGCTCACACAGGGAAGTGTGAGGCTGGAGCTGAGTGAAAGGAGAGAAGCCAGGGGCTGGTTCCTCACAGTGCTAACTGTGATTCTTTCCCCAGGGAGATGGGCTGGTGGGAGCTCTTGGCTTGGCTAAAGAGTGAGGGATGGGGTGGGGGTGATTAATGTTTTCCAGCTGCCTCCCTGTGACCTTCTCCTGGGGCTGGTCAGTGGGAATGTCAGTCTGACCCAGAATGATTACAGCTGCCCAGAAACCCTGAGCACTGGCCCTGCCACGAGGACAAGTCCCTCCTTTCTGCTGTGGGGCACATGGATGCATGAGGCAGCAGATGCCATGGATGCTGCCTGGCCACTCTGGTGCTCATCTCCCTTTGCATTATGCCAGGAGATCAGAACGTGGCTGGAGACCTGTTCACTCCCTGGCACACCCATGGAGACATTCCTGGCCCTTAGCAAGGCATGGACAGGCAAGGCAGACCCTTCCCCAGGCACATCCCTGGCAGCAGCCAGGGCACAGGTGGCTCTGGATCTCTCTAACCCCATTCAGACCCTGTTCTGCACTTCTCCCTGACAAGGCTGCAGCTGGCAGAGAGTGGCTGCTCCCTTTGGGGCTGCCTAGATCAGCCCTGGCCCTTGGGAGCAGCTGCTCAGCTTGCTCTGGAGATAAAGGATGCTGTGACCCCCAGCTCCTCACCTGCAGGGCTGGGACTGGCCTTGGCCCGTTCAGGCTGGTAACCAAGCACTGCACGGACCAGGAAGGCAGAAAACACGTGATTTGTGCAAGCAAAGAGTCCTGTGGGGCCACAGAGAACACTGTCCTTTTTCCCTCTTGTGTGTGGTGCCTCTTAGAGCTCTGAGGCACCTTCAGACCCTGTGGAATGTGCTGGGCTTGAAGGCAGAGGTGTTGCTGTGACTCCACCACCAGGTACTGTTGGTGCAGCTCTGGGCACGAGCACGGCTGGACTCAGGGGCTGCTGCTAGAGCTGATCATTCCTGGACTTGTTCAGCTCTTACTGCTTTCCCTGCTGCCCAAGGTTCTCTGCAGCTCACCCCTGGTGTCCTGCAGCACATCCCCTGGGATGGTCAGCGGTGTGATGGGGGCACCACGATGTCTTGACCTGTCTGAGGGTTAAAAGGGATTAATGCAGAGGAAAGGAAATCCAGCTCTGCCAGAGACCTCGCTGGAGAACCTTATCCCATTAACCTCAGAGGTGACTGCTCACTGTGCTGCTGTGTGCCAGCAAAGAGCCCAGGAATTGTCTCCATCAGGTGTCTCTCCCCTTGGAAATCCTGACCAGGGCTGGAGCAGAGCAAGGCTGCAGGGCCATCGCCCAGCCAGACCTTTGACTCACACTGCAGGGACGTTGTTGCACGGCTCCAGGTCCCTTTCCTGAGTTGGCAAAGCCCCCTCAAAACTCCCTCAGAGTGCTTCTTCCATGGATCCAAGCACCTCAGCTTCTCCAGACACCTGATCTCAGCCCTCTGTGGGGTCTGTGTGAGGAGCTCCAGGCAGGAGGAAGAGGGAGGGATTTGGATGGCTCCTCTTGCAGGTGACCCCAGCTGTGCCTGGGCAGGGCTGGGGCTGGTGAGGGGGAGGCTGCTGGAGCAAACATCTGCTCTGTGTGAGCCTCTCCAGCCCAGCTCTGCTGCAGTGGGGAACACAGCCCCAGGGGTGTCCCAGCTGATGGAGCAGAGATTGGCTGCACACCCCGCATGGGGCTGTGCCCAAAGAGGGCACTGCTGGGCCACATTCCTCCCCAGCATCCTCCCTCGGCACAAAGTGCCTTCCAGCCCCAGCTGGGAGCAGGGCTCTCCTCTGCAGAGCTCAATGGAAACACCAGACCTCAAGGATTTCTTGAGGGAAAATCATCTTGGCTCATGAGAAGGCTTTCTTTCTTTCTGTCTTTCTTTTTTCTCCCGAGGTGTAGCAATTACATTAAATAAGAAGCTGTCACTGCAATGCCTGTCCTGCCTCCTGACAACCTGCTCTTCTCAGGAGCTTAGGTGAAAAAACCCACATACATCAGATGTGCTTTCCCTCCTGTTTACATTTCTTCTCTGCCTGGCGGCCTTGACTCAGCTGTAGGGAAGACTCCAGGTTCATCCCCCTGCTGAGGGTCCCCTGAGCTGCCCTGGAGCTGTCAGTCCCCCTGTGTGTCCCCAGCAGCTCCCCCTTTGCACACACCCCGGGGCAGCTTCTGCAGGGAAACACTTCTGATTAAATCTTGCTTGTCCAGGGAGAAAACTGGGCAGAAATAGCTTGGGAAGCCTGTTCTGACAGAGAGCTGTCAGGGAAGGGTATGGCATTCTGGGGCTGCTGCTCTGCTCCAGAGGAGGAAAGGCTTCAAACAGCAATTGGCCTGCACTGCCATTTCCAGGGAAACAGCTCTTGGTGCGCCGGACAATGGGCTGCAGGAGGCAGGCAGGTTAAAAGCTCTGATTCTGGGAGGATATATTTTTAGGTGGGCTTTTTTCCTTTCAAAGGAAGGCAGGTTAGAAAGGCTCTGACTCCTTTAAATAACCTCTCCTTCCTTAACGAGCTCAGAGCTGCGCCAGGGGCACTGGCTGCTCCCTCCCACCCTGGTGCTGGTGACAAATGCCCAGCTGGGGTATCTGGGAACCAGTCCTTGTGTCAGAGCAGAGGGGCTGAAGGAAAAGGGTCTGGGCTCCCCTGGCAGCTGCCACAGGAGAGGTTCTCTGCTGCCACTCACCAGTTGTGTTATATACTTTGTTAGCTGGAAAAGAGCAGTGTAAATGATAATTTAGTCTGGTTGAGTGCAGCAGAGTGCAGAACTCAGAACCTGCCACCATCCCTGGATTCCTGACTGTCCCCCAGTCAGGGGTTGGAGGTAGATGATCCCTTCCCACCCCATCCTTTGTGTGCTTCTGTGAACCCCTGGCAGCTGCCTCTCTCTCCCTGTTCCTGAAGTGCTCCTTCCTCTGGGCTCCTTCTGCTGGCGTTTGTGTCCACTCCTGCTGCCCCAGGAGCTGAGCCATCCTCTCCAGGGCTCTCCTGGCCACACAGCTCGTTGTGGGAAGCCTGCCCGGGAGCAGAGCCTGCCCTGTCACGCTGTGCCCGCCCGCGGGGGCTCCATGCTCGTCCCCCTCCCCAGAGCAGTGGCAAGGCAAGGGAAGGGCACAGGCTGTGCAGGGGAGGATGAGGTGGGAGGTGCCACCAAGGCCCCTGTGACTCAGGCCACTGCCAGGAGCTGGCAGCTGTGCTCAGGCTTTTTGGAGTGGCCATGGTGAGGAGCTGCATCCTCTCTGCCTGCCCAGGAGGGCTCAGAGCGCGCTCCTGCACACCTGCCCTCCTTTTGAAGGCTGGGAAGAATTTATTGAGGTTATTCAGGTGGTTTTTGGGTGTTTAGTCTGACAAGAAGACTGCTGTTGCTGTTGTTTGCTCCTGTCTGTGCCCCACTAGCATCAGCATCATCTTGCTGCCCTCCAAACCCCCTTTGCCAAACTGCTGCAGGGAGCTCTGCCCTGGCAGAAAGGAGCCCCTGGCACTGGGTCCTCTCCCCGTGGCTCCTCCTGGCAGTGTCCAGCATGAGTGGTGTTTGTTGGCAGGGATCCCTCCCTGCTCTGCTGCCTGCCTCGTGCTTTTCCTGAGAGGAACCAGCAGCAGATGATGGTTTCAGAGACAAATCGGGCTCCCAGGTGTCAGGGCAGAAGTAAAGGATCAGGAAATCTGAGCTTCACCTGCCTGCAACTCATTCTGGGCTTTGCTGGAGCAAGACCTGGCTCTGTGCAGCTGCTTATCAGCTGCTGTGGTGCCCAGTTCCCTGCGCCATGGAGCAGAGAGGTGGCAACAAACCTCAGCAGATCAACTGTGCTCTTCCTGGGGAAGCAGCAGGGCTGGGAAGGTGCTGGGGCATGGCTCACCAGCTGCACCCACGGGGCTGGCAGTGGGAGCTGGGGCTGACTGAGCCAGGCTGCAGGGCTGGGAGGTGGTGCCAGGGCCACTCAGGGTCCCTTGGAGAGGGGGCAGCCCCCCCTGGCTCCCTGCCCCCCCTGCCCCAGGGCAGTGCCCAGCCTGCTCACCCTGTTCCCTTGGTTTGCCCCTGTTGGTGGAGGATGAAATCACAGATATTCCTGGGCAGTGATGGGATCTCATCACTCTCTCAAAGCTCTCCTTTGACAAGGTCCCAGGCACTGGAGGTGCCCCATTCCCTTATCTCCCCTCTGCAGAGGCACACAGCCCCCCTCTCCCTCCAGACTGGGAGGAAGCAGCCCAATTGCTGCCTTCTCTACCCAAAAATAGGAGGTTGGGTGCCAAAGGAAGGTATGAACACAGCACTGCCCAAGTTTCTGTGGCTCCCAGGGCTTCCTGGAAGCTGTCTGGTGAAAAGGGGATGTCCCTAGCCAGGGAAGTGAGTGCCAGCACATGTCTCCTGGCCAGAGTGGCCACCACGAGCCAAAAATGTGGAAAAATAGGTATAAAGAGGGAATGGACAGCTCTTCATCCAGTACAGAGCCTGGAAAACGTAGAAATTGTGAAGGGAAGGGAACAATGGGACGAGAAACTTGAGTGGAATTACCAGCAGTGAGGAGGAGGAATTGATTTTTAGCATATAAAATAAAAGGGGGAAAGAAAACAGCTCTCAGCAATGCGACTGGACTTGGAAAAGCTGAGTGTGTGGTGTTCTCTGTGGAGAAGGGATGATGCCTTCAGCTCATCTGACAGTGACCCTGTGGGAATCTGTCCCCGTTCCTGCCATGGCCCAGGGCAGCAGCACTCGGGAGTGTGGAGGGCTCAGGGCTGGGGAGGAGAGAGGAGCAGCTCCCTGGATGAGCCCTGAGCCCTGGGCTGCTCTCTGGGCTGGGTCCCTGGGGAGCTCTCGATGGAGGTTTAGTGCGAGGTTATGCAATGATTGACCTGACAGGAGCGGGTCTGAGTGGGGCAGGGAGCCAGCTCAGCTCCCAGCAGGGTCGGGCTGTGCTGCTGACACCAGCACTGCTTAGAAAGGGAGAGTTTGCTTTGGTCAGGAAGCCTTGAACGTGCACCCTGCGGTGGGAGCCGGTCTGGGTCACAGCCCTGTGCTTCCCCAGGGAGCATCCCCACCCCCAGGGCCAGGCGGAGCTGTTGGAACAGCACCTGCAGGGCTTGCAAAGCCAGCTGGGGTCTGCCCACTGGGGTCAGGCAGTGCCAGCTCCTGTGAACCAGAGAGCCCCGTGTCCCCAGGTCCCTCGGAGCGATGCAGACGAGCCCTCACCCAATTGCTGTGAGAATCCCCCGTTGCTATGGCGACCCGCAGGCATCACGCTCTCGGGGCTGTCTCGCATCCCCACCAGAGGGCTGTGTGTGCTCCTCGGGACGTCCACGTGCTTCGTCCCAGCCTTCAGAGGTGCTCCATAATCCCCTTGGAGCGTGAGTGGAATCTCTGCTGAGCTGGTGAAGGGTTTATTGAGAGGTCTGATAAGAAGGTTGAGGAGAGGCCAGCAGAGCTCACCCCACTGCCGAGAGCTCGCAGCTAAACTTAGCCCCTGAGTCACTCATGAATCAGCAATTCGGGGGCAGGGAATCTTCACTTCTCTTTTATTCTTTTTTTCTTCTTTTTAACAATGATGCAGCCAAGGTAGGCTCCAGATCAGATCGATTTTGTTCCTGATCCAGCACGTTACCTGCCTGCAGTCCTTTCCCCTGGAGCATCCCTGAGCCACTCCAGAAGGCTGAGCTCTGTCCCCCCATGGGCAGTGCCTGTCTGCAGCTCAGCAGCCTCCTTGCCCATCGTTAGTGGCCCAAGAGGTGGCAAGCTCTGCATGGTCAGCGAGGTCTCCTGCTGGGAAAGTGCTGGTGGAGGCTGTGGGCAAGTAGAGCATCCCTGGAGCTGCTTGGAAACACGGTGAGTGAAGATCCATCCAGCTGCTCTTATCCCAGCGTGGTGCACGAGTGCTGCAGCACTGCCAACAGCAGCAGAAGTGCTCTGAAAAACCCTCGTGAGGGTTAAAATAAGGAGCACCAGGAGGTGCAGCTGTGCTGGGCCTCCAGAGCTGCTCTGAGCGATGTCCAAGCCTCTCCAGACCAGCCTGTCCCTGAGCTGTGCGTGCCCCGGGCCAGCCCTCCCCAGAGGAGGTCCCTGGGGGCTGTGAGGGAGCAGAGCTCTGTGCTGGACACCCTTTCCCAGGAGGGAGCTGGCCAGGCAGCTTCTCACATCCCCAGAAAGCAAATCCTGGGAGCAGAGCCGGCCCTGTGAGCCGGCTGGAGCCGTTTGTGTGGGATCCCACTGAGCGCGTTTTGCATCATTTGTTTCCCAGAATGAAGTGTTTTACAAGTGCAGCGTTTAATCACCTTGCAAAAAGGGGATGAAAAACCATCCCCGTGCCTGGGGCTGGGAAATAACGGGAAAGGAATCTGGAGAAGGGACCATGTGCCCAGCCCTGCCCACAGCCCTGCCAAGTGCCAGCATCCTGCCCAGAGCTGGACCTGCTCCCCAGCCCGCTGTCCCTGCCCTCCCAGGACGGGAGGAGGAGATGTGGGTACAGTGCACCCCAAGGCTCTGTGAGCCAGCTCCATACCAGCTCCTGAAGCACAGCTCTCCCCTGGCACTCCTCCACTTCTGTTCTTAGTGGAGACACCCCAAAACTTGGCAGCTCAAGTGTCTTCCCAGCTGAGTGAGTTTCTGGCAGCAAGGTGAATCCAAGCCTGTGTTGGAGGCAAGGCTGAGAACATCCAAGCCAGGAAACTACAGCTGGGTTCTGCCCTGACCCTGGCCCTTCCTCGAGGCAGAGGTACCTCTGTTTTGATTAAGGATTGCTGGCCAGCTTCCTTCTTTTTGGCACCTGGGGATAAATCAGTGGCTTGTTGGACCATGTGGGCCACAGTGAGCGATGGGTGCTGGAGGATTGCCGCTCTCACTGTCATTCTTTTTTTATTCACAGCAGGTGAAGGATGAAAAATCAAAGTAATAGCCAAGGATCCAGCATCCACCTGACTTCTCTTGCCCATGGCAGAGCGATAAATCCAGTTAAGGCATTGCAGCGGGGCGAGACCACAAGGTTACCCAGCCCGGGGCTGAGGGTGAGGCTGGACCAGCAGCCTCCAGGTGTGCTCCTCCTCCCTCTCCCAGCTCGCCTTTGATCCTCTGCCGGTGGGAGACAGCGCTCCCGGCCAGGAGCCGGCTCAGCCGCGCTGCAGCAGCAGGAGCCTCGCCGTGACTGGCGCTGTTTGCTGGCGGGCGCGGAGAGCCGCGCTGATAAACGCGCGGCTCCTCCTGCTGCAGGCCTGCACCGCTCCCTCTGACCCAGAGGATCAGAGCGCTCCGGGCGCTGCTCCCTCCCCCTGCACAGCAAACAAACTGCTGCGGTCGGGTCCCGCTGCCGGGGCTGCAGGGTGGGGCGGCTCTGGGGGCCGGTGCTCCCTGCTCGGAACAAGGGCTCCAGGAGGCTTCTGGCCGCCCCCGGGTTTGGCTGTCAGCTCCGGAGAGGTCCGGGCTTTGAGCTCTGGCAGGTGCCGGAGGATCCCGCCCTACGCCGAGCCACGAGCCCCTCGTTCGGCTGTGCAAAGACACCCGGCAGCTCGCCAGGATGGGTTTTGCTGGTGACGCCTGCTCGCTGGAGGCTGCTGAACGGCAAAGGGAACAAGGCCTCGGGAGCACGGCCCCTGTCCCCCCCTGTGCCCACACGGCCACGTGTGGAGCGCTGACATCCCGGGAGGAGACCCGCAGGGCTGGCCCGGGGCACCGGGGGGTGCTCCCCTGAGGGGAGGGGGGCCCGCCTCCCCCGTTGTTTCCTGTGCCGTCAGTCAGGGCTGCCAAGGGTTTCACGCGTGTCAGCTGCGTGTGCTGATGGAGCAGACGCTGCTGATTGATGGGGCCGCCCTCAGCTGCCTGTGCCTCTGCTTGGCTCCGACACGGACCCGCTTCCCCACGACCCTCCAGCAGCATTGTCCCGCCGCTGAGGGCACTTCTGCTTTGTGCCAGAGGCAGGGTGGGATGCCCAGGGAGGCAGGGACCACTGGGGAAGGGTTCCTTCTCGGAGCCGAGGCTGCCGCTGGCTGATTTCCCAGGAAAAGAGCCGTGTGCCCCGGCTCTCCTTGGGTGTGCGCTGCTCCGACCGCGCCCGAGCCGCTCGCTCGTCCCGGCAGAGCTGTCCCGGGGCTGCCCGGAGCTGTCCCTGCCCGGAGCTGTCCCGGGGCTGACAGGAGCTGTCCCTGCCCGGAGCTGTCCCTGCCCGGAGCTGTCCCTGCCCGGAGCTGTCCCGGGGCTGCCCGGAGCTGTCCCTGCCCGGAGCTGTCCCTGCCCGGAGCTGTCCCTGTCCGGAGCTGTCCCGGGGCTGCCCGGAGCTGTCCCTGCCCGGAGCTGCGGCCGTGGGAAGTGCAGCCAGCAGGGAGAGGATGGCCCAGGACACGCCGGGATGAGTCTGCTCCGGGGTGAAAGCCTGAGCAGGCACTGAGAACCTGGACATCAAACCCGGGTCAGCCAGGTGACATAAATCCTGGTTCTGGGGATTAGTGCAGGTAATTTGTTTTAAAGACAGACAAATCCCTTTCCTGGAGGTGCCTGCCTGTCACGGGAGAATTCCTTGTCTCCAGAAGAGTTCCTCCAGCCGAAGAGCCCCTGCTCTTTCAAGGGAAATGGACTCTGGAGTTGCTAATCGCTGGGCTGGAGGATTTTTTCCCCCTAACACTTGTTGGTGATTGCTTCCTCCTCCTCCCTTTTGTGTTCCTGCAACACCCCAGGCTTAGGAAGAACCATCTGCTGATTTGATTAATGGCCCTTTTCTGAAAAAGCAACAGAGACAAATGTCCTCCTGAACGTGGCAGAGAGAAATGGAGAAACAGGCTGGCTAATTTTCAGCCATTATTTTGGAACCCAAACTCCTTCCCAGTATCAATTTAGCTATTATTTCAAAAACTAATTAATCTTCACTCAGGCAGCTCCAAGAGACCTCAGTTTAGATAATTAACAGCCCATAGATTATGAAAATTCCTGCTTTTGGATCCCACTGCAGTGCTTGCCTTTGACAACACTCCTGCTATCGTCCTGCTTACCAACTCCTTTCATCAATCCATCTTTTTTTTGACAATCAAGAGTAAATAATTAGCTATGATGGATTTTGCTTGGTTTATTGCAGCTCCATTCCACTTGTTGAGTTGTTTTGGTTTTTTTAGTCCTTAAATGTTCTTCAACCAGGCAATTGTTGAGGTGGTTTTGAAGCTAATTAGAGCCAAGAAGAGCAAATTGCTGCTGCTGCCTGGAAGAGCTGGACAAAGGTTGGATTTGGTTTATGGAAAAGCTGGGAGATAAAGTATGAGGAAAGAGATCCTAGAAAGTTAGGGATGGGATTTACCCCCCCTTTTTTAGTCTTGCAGGATGTAACCTGAACTTCAAACATGTGTTGCTGGGCTGACCTCCCATCCTGGCCTGCTGCTTGCTGTCACAGCTCTGATCCTCTTGGACACCTGGTCCCTGGGAGATTTATCTCACCTTTCCAGGGTCAGAGTGATCCATTCCCAGGCATTCCCCTGGAACTGTGCCACAGGGAGAGGGCTTTGGGTGTGGGAAGGGCCAAGAGGTGCTGGTGAGGCTGCGAGGGGGGGATGCTTCTCCCTCCTCCCCACCCCAGCCGGGTTTATCTCTCCAGATAAGGGGTTTAACAAGGCCTGCCTGGGGAAGATTGCTAACGATTTCATTTCCAGCGTGCTGTGAATTAGGAGACAGCCTGCACAACAATGCTGAGCAGGAACAGGCTTGTCAGCTAATTACTGTACCCACTGCTGCCCAGGCCCCTAATTGCTCCCTGTCCTGATTGCATTTCGCTGGTGCTGGTGGCTCATCCACAGCTCTTGCCTGGCTCTCAGCAGTGGCTGCTGCTCTCTCTGCCTCCCCCCACCTCTGTCAAGTTTATTAATAAAAACCTTATCTGTCTGTGCAGATAATGCCCAGAATAATTAGTACTCAGTGAGCTCTGTCGGGCTGCTCAGCTCTCCCACCCCCTGCCCTCATCTCCTTCCCATTTGCACTTTCCCAGGTGCTTGGTTAGTGCTGGGCATGTTTTTTTGGGGGGGCAGTGTTAGATCCTCCTCACCCTGTGCAGTTTTCAGCCTTCCTGGCTACATCCACAATCCCTGCTCAGACTCTGTGACACTGGGATTGGTGTCTGTGCTCTCCACCCAATGCACTCAGGGCCTTAAGCAAAAGCAGTTCTGTGCTGGGTTGGAATTAGATGATCCTTGAGGTCCTTTCCAACCCATTCCCTGACTCTGTGAAAATTCACCTGACCTTTCCTTGCTCAAGGCTCACCTGGTGCACGTGGGGAGCTGCAGCCAGGTCCTCTGCATGGCTTCAGTCTCAAGAGACCTGGCTTGACCCCTTGGGTCCCATCCCTGCAGGGAAGCAGGGCACAGCCCCACCTCTGCCTCAGGGACCTGGCCCAGCTCTGCTCCAGCTCCTTTTTTTTTTATTATTGTGTTTATATTCGTTGTTTCTTGGCTCAAATCTTTCAGCCTGATAAAGGATGACAGCACTTCTGGAGTGCCTGGGATGGCATAAATAATTCCAGTGCTGAGAGCGAGATTTACAGTGATATAAATGTCAGGAGTGAGCCCACTTTGTATTAATGGCCTTATTAGTTATGTTGCTGTAAAATACTGATACTCCAGTTGTTAAGCAGCCATGGCTTTGCTCTGCAGCATTAATTCAATAAATTGGGCCTTTTTGATATAAATCTTAGAGTCTGCTGAGCCCCATTAGAAAATCCTTCATGATGTGTCAGAGATCTCCAAATGGCTGAGGTAGACCTGGGAATAAAAAAGCTGCTTGGTGTGCAAGTGTGGGGTGAAAACACCAAATTCTGTGCCTGGGCTGCAGCTCAGCACCTCTTGTGGGGTGGGGAGGGTGTCACACAAGCACCTGGGGGCAGCCTGGTGGTTTTCAGCCATCAGCTTCATCTCCAGTTGCATCCCAGAGGTCAGGGCTGGATGTCTCCTGTGGCTGACTTGGCTTCATCCCCAGGCTCACCCAGGCACTGAGAGCAGGTCCCTGGAGGAGAGGGGAGAGGAGGGGAGGCTGGGGCTGGCAGGGTGACACTGGAGGGAGGAGACGCCCCTCGCGCTGCCCTTGTCTTGTCCCTCTCTGTGCCCTCCCCCGCCGTGTCCCTGTCACGCCCCTGCCCTGCTGCTGCTGCCACCTCCTCCCGCGTTAATCCGGAGGTGAGCTCACAGCCGGGACACCTCTCCTCGCCTCACCCCCAGCCCCGAGGCGTCCCTGCTCCCCAGCCTCCTCCCGGGCCCTGCCAGTGCTGTCCCCACCCAGGCTGAGCCTTCCCTGGAGCCGCTGCTCCTGCCGGGGTTCTTCAGCAGCTCTGCAAACCTCCCATCAGCGAGATGCACCAGGGAGGGGGGAAAGCACCACGATAATTGAAAATAAATGATGCATTCTATGAAATAAATGTTCTGGTGCAGCCAGCTTGCTGCAGAGGGTTATTTATTTATTTATTTATTTATTTATGTATTTATTTAATTTAGTTGGTTAGTTAGTTAGTTAGTTTTTCTTCCTGGAGTTCAGAGGTGCCTGGGAAAAGAGGGTTTGGTAGGAAAGGAATGGCACTCCCAGGCTGGAGGGGGTATGGGCTTCCACTTGTGTTTTGGGGGGTGTTTTTGTACCTTGAGGGCCTCTGGAGAGGGATGGGGGTGTCAGGTGGGAATCCAGAGCAGGAAAGGCATTGCTGTGGGCCCTGGCAGAGTGCCCAGGTCAGCCCTTTCTCCTCCTGCCCCTGCTTGCACGTGAGGCTGTCCCAGGTCTGACACGGTGTCCATCTATCCAGTGTCCATCCTCAGGCCGTGCCCATGTCTCTGCTGAGCCTCCTGCCCTGGACCTGCCTCACCCTGCAGCTCTGACCCACCACAATCCACTCCAACCCACCGGTGGGAATTTGGGTTGGCCCACAGTGACCAGAGCTCTGCTGCTGCCCTGCCTGAGGTTAACACAGGTGAAGCAAACAGACCCTCTGCCCCAGGTGAGTTTGCTTTGAAACGTTCCTCTGGTGAGGACTGACTCTTGACACAGCTGTTTGTTATGGGAAGAGGCTGAATTTTCCTGGGAGATGTTGGATTTAACCAGGAACATGAAACTTTCCCCTGCCTTGGATCCAGCACCTCACTGGCTGACCATGTCGTGGTTCTTATGCCTTGATAAGACTTATCCTGGATTATTATTTAGCTGCTAATTAATCTTGAGAGTGATGTAAAGGCTTTGAACTGCTGTTTGAAGATTTGAGTGGATGGCTTTTGCTCCTGTCAAAGAAGGAGGGATTTGGAGGTGAGATCCCAGCTCTGAATGACATTAAGTTGCTCTGCCCTGACAGGTCGGAATGGCTCCTGCCTCCCTCTCCTGCCAGCACCTGCAGGGGCCCTGCAAGACAAATCCCCTCGGGAATCAGGAGCACAATGGTGCTTGGGGAGGGATGGCAGCCAGGGTGACACTCCTGGGGATGGGACACTCCCTGTCCCAACAGTCAGACACCCACAGGAGCCTCCGGGTGAGGTTTGGAGTCACCAGCCCAGCCCTTTCCTGCTCCCACAGGCATTTTCCGAATATCTCGTGGTGCTGAAGGACAGCTCAGACGTCTCGTTAATCACTGCTGACGATGGAGCTGTGGCGCCGAGGTCCCGACGGCTGCTGCCTCCCCAGCCGGGGATATTTTGCAGATGCTGCTCCCTGAAAAATCCGGCTGAAAAATGGGAAAAAACTGTATCCCCCTCGGAAGTGTAGCTTGTGGAAGATTCTCCTTCTCTGTTCCAGCCTCTCATTCCAGCCCATGGGGCACTCAGTGAGTTGTGCCCTTGCAAACCTGCATCTTTTTTTAAAATACACTTTTTCTTTCTCCATGTTCGTCAGGATCGAGGGCAGCTCCACGGAGGGTTGATCTGCTGCTGCACTGATTTGGCAAAGGCTGGGGGTGAAAACCCCACAGCCTCCAGATGAGGCTTTTAGGCTGCAGTTTTCCCCAAACTCTGTCCATCACAAGGCAAACAAACACCCCCAACCCAGCCTGGAGCTGGAGGCGATGCTCAGGGGTGAGCATCGATAGCTGCCTGCTGGGTGAGACCCAGCCAGGGGTGTCAGGAGGCAGCTCCAGCCCTCCCAGCTCCCAACCACTGGGCTGGGAGGGAAACTCAGCCTGCTTAGGAAGTGATCACTTGACATCTGCTGTCAGCCTTCTGACACCCAGCCCCGCTGGTGAGGACCCCAGCAGAAAGCCTGCTGGATCTCAGCTTGTTTGGGTCTTAATCTGACCTGGTTTTGTGATAATGTCATCATCCATCACTGCCTGGGGGCGTAGGGAGGGGAGGTTAAACTCCTCCCTCACACTCCACCGCTCCCCTGCCACTGCTTTATCTCTGCAGAAGCTGCATTCGAGTGCAATTCACTTTGTCATTAATTCCTTTTACACGGAGGCTTTTCAAGTGCCTGGGAGCGGGGCTGGTGCCACGGAGACGCTGCAGAGCCCGGCAGCTGCAGAGCCTGAGTGCAGCTTGGACAGCCAGCCCCTCCAAGGGCAGCAGGCTGGGAGCTGGGAGCTGCTGGGGCAGCCACCTCACTCCTGCAGGGTGGGACAGGCCCTTGGAGATGGCTCTGGACCGCAGGAGCTGCCAGGGTTGGGGCAGGGGGGGATTGCAGCCCATGGAGATCTGCTGCCCCAGGGCCTCAGTGCACCCTGGGGACGGTCCAGCTCAGGGACAGGGGCCCATCAGGGCTGGGTGGCCGTGGCCCATGGGTGTCCCTTGACCAGGGGATGTGTCTGGGTGAGCCCAGTGCTGGAGGAGTGTCTGCAGTGCTGCAGGAGTGTCTGCAGTGCTGCACTGGCCCCTCCTCAGCTGCACGGCTCCCCCGTGCCTGCAGTGCCCAGGGAATCCGCCCACACAGGGCTGCATTCCCAGCTGGAGAAAAGCTGGTGGAGGAGCCACAGCCAGGGGGACCCCCGGAGGGGGTGCTGAGGGACCCCAAGATATCACGGTCCTGCCCCAGCCCGCCCTGCCATGGCTTGTGCTGGCTCTGGGGAGGGCATGTGCTGGGACCCTTCGTCTGGGTTTTATGAGAGTTTAATCTGGTGGTGAAACTATATTGCAAAATGTAATAAATGAGAGGTTTAATCAAACCCAGCCAGCCAGCACTGATGGAAACTTGGTGGTGGAAGAAAATATTGCATTTGTGTTTGTTTATCTCCCCCTGCGCTTCTGGAGCCATGTCCTGGCTCTCGTGGGGGGCTCCTCATGCTTGATGGCCCCAGGGGACACAGGCTGGATTTGGGGCCACTGCTGCTCCCAGCCCACCCACTCCCAGCCCCATGCCTTGGCCAGGCTTCCCAGCAGTGGGATTTTCCTCCTGCCACTGTTCTCCTCAGCCCCTTTTCCTTCAGGAAGAGGGGCTCACTCGGTACCCCCTTTCCAGGAGCTGGTGCTGGGCTCAAGCCCTCCATCCCACATTCCCTGTCACCCATGCTGGCACCAGGATCTGGTCTGAGGGTGTCTCCAGGTCTTGTCTGCCTAAATCTTAGGCATCACGTGGGAAGGTTGAGCGTCTCCTGAGGCTGGGAACAGCACTGCCAAGGGTGGGAGTGAGGATAAAACCACCAGGGTTTCACTGGCTCTGAATTAGGGGCAAAGCATCCCAAAATCCAGCCCGGTGATGCGGCTGGGAATGAGGAGACGCTCCACATTTTCCCTGGGCATCAAAGCCCTGGGAACCAAGCGGATCCCGGAGCTGCGGGGCAGCTGCTCCCGGAGTGCGGCTCCGCTGCCGCCTTTCTCCAGATGGCTTTTCTCAATGAAGCCTCTCCCAGAAATAGCTGCGCGCTCGGAGCAGCCGGCTCTGCAAATAGCTCCTCTCCGGAGCAGCGTCCTCTGTGTCCCTCCCACCTCCTGAGTGCCTCGGCACTGGCTCCGCTCCCCCCAGGCACCTCTGCCTCCCGGGGAACGGGATGTGCTGGGATCCCTGGCTTTGCTGCAGGAGCTGGCGGGCTGCTCACAGCCCCGGGCATCGCACAGCCCCGCAGGGAAGGGTGGCTGGTGGCTTCCAGGTGGCCCGGGGGACACGGCACATGGCCCCCTCTGCCACAGTGACCAGGCACCACCACCTCCAGCTGCTCTGCTGCCTTATGGCCCTTTTATGTTTATTGTGCCATCGTAAAATGGGGGGATACAATCTTTTCTGTAGGTTTAACCGATTTATTAATAGTCTGTAATGTCAGTAATAGCTCATCCATAAATCTGATCTTAAGAATTTATGGGGCAAATATTCTGGCGCCGTATTAAAGACACAATTCATAAATGCCTGTAAGTACCAGCTCGGCGGCAGCAGGAGAGAGTTATCCTGGGGGAGGGAAAGGTGGCGAGCTCAGCCCACCACGCAGAGCCTCCCCAGTCTTTGGGAAGCGAATCATGTGAGGGACTGTCCCCTCCATCCGGGAGGTGCCTGTGGGCCCCGGCTGTGAAGGCACCGAGCCCAGGCTCCCATCCCTGCAGGATCCCATCCCTGCAGGCTGCTCTCCCCGGGCACCCCACAATCTGCCATCCCCCCGTGCCCAGCCCCGGGTGATGGTATTTACCACCGAAGTGCGCCGGGTGTAATTGCTAATCAGATACAGGCAATCAATCCGCGCTCCCGTCGCTGGGGAGGGGCTGCTTCCCTGCTGAAGGTGACTCCTGCGGGAATTCAGATTTAAAAATAAAGGCGATAGTCATCAGCAGTTCATTAAATTGGCATCAGGCTCATTTGCACTCAGTGAGGGGATGAGGCAGAGGTGTCTCTGCAGCCTCCCCTGCCCTCACTCTGGGGTGTCCGCAGGAGATGCTTCCAGTGGGATGAGGCTCCTGGGAGCCCTCCCTGATTTATTCCTCCTGTCCCGGCGTTGCTGCAGTCATGAGTCAACAGTGCGGTGCATTTAAATGCAAACCACCATTACCCGTCATTAACAGCTCTGTCACCTCCCGGACTGCGCGGGGAGAGTTACGGGACCGTCCCGTTCCCGGGGCCACACGGCTTCCCTGGCCCTCCGGCAGCCGCAGGGATGCGCGGGCTCTGCCGGGCCGGGTGCCTGACATCCCATTGTCCCTCCGAGCTGGCACGGGAAGTGCCCGAGGAGCAGGGCTGGAGGGCAGGGGCAAGCACCACACGTGGGTGGGCGGAGATCCCGGAGCCGGAGAGGGCTGCGGGGCCTCTGTGGACTCTTGCAGCAGGGTTTTCCATCCCTGAGACCGGGCAGATGAGCGATGCCTCTCCCAGCTGTCCCACGTCCTCCATCACCTGCCAGGGCCAAAAGGGGCTGCAAAATCATCCCAGAGCATCGCTCCCTGCCCACACCTGCTCCCGGGGGGTTCACGTCTCCTCCCCGTGCGCTCAGTAGGACGCAGCTCCTGTGCTCCTCGTGAAATGCCAGCATGAGCAGAGCTGCTGTTTCCCTGTAGCTCTTGGCGACTCCCTGTCCTTTTCTTCTTCGCGGAGGGGAGTGAGTGAGGCAGAGCAGCTTTGGTAGTGGTGTTGATTCACGGCTCGTAATTTAATTAAGAGAGAAACGAGATCAAAAGGGGACGGTATTAAAAAATAAATCAGGTGAAGGGAGTGGAGTTCCTTCCTTTAATTACAGCGTGGATTTGTAACGGAGAGAGACTCAATCACAAAGGAAAGAAAAGGTGTCAAGTGGAGAGACACCTTCCCCGGGTTAATTACTGCTAACGGGGAGGGGATGATCGGGCTGGTGAGCTGGAAACCCTCCGACGTTCCCGGCGATGCTGACGGTGCCTGGTGGGCGCAGCCCAGGATCCCCGGGATGCCGGGCAGGGCTGGATGGGCAGGGAAGGGGCTGGATGGGTGGGGAGCTGTGGGGGCAAACAGCTCACGGCGGGGCCGGGCACAGCCTGGGGCAGAGGCGGCCAGGGCGATGCTGATTTTGGGAGCCACGGGCCGTGCCATCGGCAGAGCGGGGCCGGGCTGGCAGCAGCCCGATTTGTGCAATAATTAATTCTCCTTTGATCATCTGCTGTGTAAATCATCAGTGGCCAGGAGTTAATCATGCATATGAAATGAATCCTTCTCCTGCCTTAATGAGCGCTGAATCGTGACCGGCATCTGTTTACTCCTGACACTTTCATCTCTTCGACAGTCTGAACAATTGGTTGTTTCCAATAATCTCCTTTTCATTCTATTAAATATATATATATATATGTCTGAGAGCAAGCAGCCTTTTACTTCGTACTCCTGCTCCCAGCGTCGCCCCCCTAATCTTTGTTTTTTCAGTCTCAGGCCGGATTTGTTCCTCGGAGGGCTGTGCAGCACCCAGCTCCTCGCTGTCCCAAGGAGGAGGATGCTGCGGGCAGGACTCCTCCCTCCCCAGCAGCTCTGAGGCTGGGCTTTGCCCACTTAACACCAAACAAGGAGCCGGTTGGAGCGTTTCCGCCTCCATCTACCTGGAACGAACCGCAATTAATCCACCGGTTGCGCCGCCAACGCAGTGTTGTAATTGGATTAATTAGAGCGGAGCTGGCGGCCGCACCGGGGAGCTTCGGCCCTGGCTGCAGCCTCCTCCAGCGGTGGGGTTCGCCCGCCGGGCGCTGGACCAGCAGCACCGGGGGATGCCGAGGCACCGCTCGCCCGGCCGCGGGCGATGGAGAGGGCTGATGGCTCAGGGAAACGACCCGCCCGCTAATTGGAGTTGATGAGGCGTGGTCTGCTTAACGGGGCTTGTAAGAGGCAGCAGGAGCAGAGGGGGCTGTGGGTGGGCTCTGCTAACAGCCGAGGGGACCCAGAGGAGGAGCCGGCTGGGTGGGGTCACTTTCCCCATCACCCCTGGCTGTCTGAGGGGTAGCGGGTGGTGTCGCCTCTGCCCCAGGTTTTGGGGAGAAGCGCGGAGGGAGGTGAAAGTGGAATGTGAGTCCTGCAGCAAGGCTGAGCAGGAGAATCCTGGCCATGCCGGCCCCTGCCCTGCTGCCCCTGGGCCAAGCCTGGCACCCATCTGCCTGGAGGAGAGGTGGGGAACGGATCTGCAGGGACGTGGTGCCCCTCGGCACCAGGAGCACCATAAAGGCTGTGGGAGGCTGCCAGCCGTGCTCTCCCTGAGCTGAACTGGGTCTAACCTGGCTCAGCTGGAAACCAGTGGCCGCAGGGGATTTACTGCAATTGCCCAAATCAAGCAGAAGTGCCCTGGGGAGAGCGGGCAGTTCCCTGTGCCGGGGGCTGCAGCAGCGCTGGGCTGGTGCTGGGAAAGCTCGGAGCAATCTCACTGGAGCAAGGCCATCCTCGGCTAAGCAGAGCAGGAAAAAACACCCCCAAACTCCTGAGAACAGGCTCTGCACCCTGAACCATGAAGGACCCAAGGCTAGCGCTGGCCATCCCTGCTGAAGGGAGCCAGGAGCCAGCAGTGCAGGCACCAGCCCAGCTCAGGATGCTGAGGAGGTGATACCAGCAGGCACAACACAGCCTCCAGGTATTCTGTTCCTCCAAAAGGAAGAACAAAATCCCATCAGCTCCTCCATTCTCCAGAAGAATCAGTTTGTTTGGGTTTTTTTTCTGAGATAAATCAGCCTCCGCAGGAGGCAACTGGGGTGATGTGTAGGATGCATTAGCCAGGTAATTGGGGGCTGAGGAGATGTCCCAGGAAGGACATCAGGGAGGGGAGGAATGTCTCTGGCCAGCCTGGAAGGGTTTGCTATAGCCCTGGGTTCATCCAAGCTCCCAACAACAGCCAGAAGGGAAGAGGACCTTTCCAAGAGCCAGGCACACCCAGGTACCCCCAACAGCTGTGGAGCCCGTGGGAGGGGTGGGGCTGAAAGGTCCCGTTGTGCTCAGGGATCTGCTGTGATTTTGGGCAAGCTCCAGGAGCCGTCAGCTCTTGACCTGGCTTGCAAAGCAGCCCGGACAGTGACAGCAAGGTCAGCGAGCTCTGGGGCCCCTGGACACGTCCCCTGTCACATCAGTTCCTGCAGTGTGCTTGGCTGTAATTTAGCCTGGTTTAATTGTGCTTAAATTAGCCACAAATGGAACAGCACTGCAGCTGTGCTCAAAAATATATAAAATTACAGCACACTAAAACATTTTCACGTTTCATTAGTGCGTCTTAATGGGAAGTGTCTGCTCCCCAAACTCTCTGTTTACTCTCCAGAGCAGTAAAAGTTTACACAGTGGCAGTTGTGCTGCACATTAACACCACAAAATGTGTTTCAGGGGCAGCACTGCTCCCCACAGGGGTGAGTAGCCTAAAATTTAGGGGACTGGGTGCTCTCCCGAGGCACCTCTGCGTGGGTGGGAGTGAGCTGAGCAAGGAGCATCCTGAGTCAGAGCTGGGAGCAATCCCACACGGCAGGAGAAGCACAAGAGCCCCTTTCCCGGGATGGTGCTGCCTGTGCCCTGGCTCTGTCGAAGCTCCAGCTTCCTCACAAGCAGGGCAACGCCTCCCATCCAAATCAGGAAGCTTTTCCAGTGGAAGCAGCGTTTTAGCAGAAGCCTATTTAACGCTTAGGCTGACGCCCTCGAGTGCTTTATTTTAAAGCGTTTTTGTTCCTCTCCATTATCAGCAATAGTCTATAAAAGCCAAAATGCAGCACTTGGCTGCTTCCTGCTCCATCCCCCTGTGGTGTGAGCAGCCCTGCATGGCAGGGGCTGAGGAGGCCCCTCTGTCCACAGCTCCCACTGCCCCACCACGATAATCCAGAAGGGGAAAAATCCAGGGAAAAATCTCAGTGAGAGGTGATGGTAGATTTGGTTAAATACCTTTGGTCTTGGGCAGCATCTTCCTGGTGGCTCATGTGGTGAAATGAGTGAAGATCTGACTCCAAAGGAAAGGGTGGGGATTGTCCCCTGTCCCTTTCCCACGGTACCCACATCTCAGCTTCCCCAGGGAGATGGACTTTTGTGCAAAGGTGGCCAAGGAAGAGTGAGGGGTGAGCTCGAGCAGTTTGGGGGATTCAGACCTTCTCCTGCCCCTGACCTGGCTCCTGGGCTCAGTGCAGGGAGGTGCTGCCAGGAGCTGCTGGAGGAAGGGAAGCAGGAGCTGGGCTGTCACTGGGAACTGGGAAGAGCCGGGAATGGAAACAACTCAGGCTCGGAGGAGGACGTGCATCCTGAGTCTGACCCCTTCCACCTTTCCCCAGCTGGAGGCAAAAGCCCAAAGCCTTCCCGCTGTGCAGCCCAAACCTGTGCTGAGCAAACTCCCTCCTCCAGCCAGACCCGAGCTGGAGGCTGGGATCCCACCGAGCTGCCTCCGCCTCGTTAGCCAGGAATTACTCCAACAGGGAGCGGGCTGTTCGTGTGATTGGAGGCCGCTAATTGCCAGGGGAGGGCAGCGAGAGGAGAGCAGGGCAGCGAGAGGAGAGCAGGGCTGCTCTCCCCACCTCTGGGGCGCATCCTGGGGCGCTGGGATCGTCTACCTGCCGTCAGGGCTGCCTGTGTCCCCGCAGCCCAGCGAGGGGCTTCGCTCCAGCTCTGGAAGGCCGGGCCCTGTCTCTTCTGCCCGGACACACGTGGCTGCGGGCTCTGTCCCCTCCGTCCCCCTCTGCCAGCTGCCTCTGACCTTTCGGCGGTGACACTGGGAGAGCAGCGGCGGCTGCGCGGCTTTGCCGCACGGTCCCCGGGGGCCGGCTCGCCTGCACGGCCACTGCCACTCGGAGGGGAAAAATCACATTTTCAGCTCCATCCCGCCATCCCCCTTTCCAGTCTGGAGCTTTTTTAGAGCCAAAGGGAAGAAAAGGACGTGGCCTGGCTTTCCTGCCTCCCTCTGCTGCCGTTCTTTAATTTCGTTCTTCCCGGCGGCTGTGAACGGCTTTGCCTGGGAACGCTCACAGTATCTGTCCCTGCGCCTTTTTTCCTTGTACTCCCTAAATATTGGGGCCGGGCGGCTTTGGTAGGTAAGCAGGGGGGGAAAAGGGCTTTTGTTGGAGCAGACGCGTGGGCAGGTGAGCTGCAGAGCCCCCTCCTGCCGACAGGGAAGCCACGGAGGCCAGCGCAGAAAGCCGGGCTGGGACACACCTGGCCCTGGGGAGGGGGACACAGGGCCTTGGCAGGTCCCAGATGTCCGTCTGGAGATGATGGAAAGGCATCCAGTGTCTGTCTGGAGATGATGGAGAGGTATCCTGAGATCCAGGGGCTGGCTGGGGATGTCCCACCCTGCTCTGGTCCCACTCCCATGGTGGCTTTTCACACTCAAACCCCACAGGTTTCCTGTGCAGGGACAGTGGAGCCAGCGCTCCTCATCCTCTCTGAGCCAACCAAGGGGAGCAGGTACTGCCCCCCACACCAGCCCCAGCAGCCCCCTCACACCAGGTCCAGCTGAGGGGTCAGCCAGGAGCCTTGCAGGGAAAAGGGCCATAAAAAAGGTATTTGCCCCTAGAAAGGTGGTGAATTCCCTCTTGCAACAGTTTGATTCTGCAAAATGCATTTACCAGGCTAAAGGTGTTCCAGCAGCAGCCTCCTGCCACCCTCTGAGGGTTTTTCCCAGCTTGGCTCACAGCACACATTGTCCCGTGGCTGTTGCTGCTCCTCCACCCTGCTGGCCACTCCCCACTCACTCCTTTCTTGGGAAAACCAGCTTGGATCCAGCCCCACTGAGCATCCTCTGGCCCCTCCACGGGACAGGCCCATGGCCAAACCAGCTCAGCATCCATCCACAACTGCCACAGCTTCTAAAGCAGAGCATCACCCCTCCTCCTTCTCCTCCTCCTCCTCCTGCTGCCTGGCCAAAGCAGGCAGTGTCTTACAGGATCCCCCTCCTGCCAGGCAGGGCTGGCTGAGTCAAGGGAATAATTGGTGGGTGCTTCTGGAGTGCCACGAGCAGAGGGCACTCACAGCCTTTGTTTATTGACTCTTGATGATAATGAATACTTCCCGAGGTAATTACTGATTTTCTGCCCTCGCTGTAAACTTGTTTGTGTGGGGAATGGGTGGAGTGGTACCGTGCCAAAGGCACGTGGAGGTGGGAATGGGGTGGATTCAGCAAAACCGGGCTCTGGCTCATCCCATTGGGTACAAGCCAAATAAAAAAATAAAAAAAAAACCAAACCGTTGCTCAACATTTATAGAAAAATATTTGTGCAGCTCCAGGACAAGCCCAGCTTTCTTCTCCCTACTAGGGGGAGCAGATTAAAACTTAATCCTAGCTAAACACATTTTCTCCTTTCCCTCCCTCGGGGTTCCTCCTGCACACACACAGCTTCTTCCTGCTGATCCCTGCTTCCCTTGGCCCTGGGCTTGTCCTCCTCAACAGCAGCCCAGTGCCCACAGTGGGTGTTCACCAGAGCAGGGAGCCCTCTCTTCTCTCTATACCCTCAAAATCAAAGTCTGTGTGTGGGAGGGGGTCAGGGCATGGGGCCCTTTAAATGTGGAAGAGGGAAAAGCAGGAGAAGGCATGGCTGGAGTTCCTCTGTCCCCGAGCCAGGTAGGTCCCTCTAACATTTCCCAGAGGGGTTGGGTGCTGAGGGGAGGCTTTGGAGGTCAAGAGGGTGCTGGGTGTTTAACTTGGGGCACAGGGGGTTGTAGAGCTGCAGAGCCAGGTGTGGTGAGTGGGGCTGGGGGCCAGCAGCCTTGGGGAGAGCCTGGTCTGCAGCACGAGGGGGAAGCCCTCTTTGTCACTCAAAAAAACCCCAAATAATGAAAGAAGAGCTCTTCAAGGAAGACAGTTTTTATATTTTGTATTATTTATATTTTATTTTACACTATTATATTTTCTTTTATTAATACGTTCTGCTTTGGAGGAAAAAGTGCAATTATCCTTTATGTCCCAATTTCCCTGTTCCCATCCCAGGCCTCACTCACTCTGCTACAGTTTATTGCAAACATTTGAACCTGGCAGAGCCCCACGTTACTGCTGGGGCTGTAAATTACCCAGGGTGGCATTTATGGCACTCCTGTGGGTGAGTAACTGTGGGCTGTGTGCTGCTGGCAAACAGTGCTCCCTCGGGCTGGGCAGCACCTGCAGGGGCTCCAGGGCCACATCCACCCCCACAGGACCAGTCCCACACCCCCTGGGGACACCAGCCCCAGCTCAGAGAGGTGCAGGCAGTGCCATGGGTTAACAGACACACCAGGAGCACACAGCATCCTCTCTGCTCATGATATAGTGCTTTTTCTGGGTATCCTGTAATGCTTTCTCAGGCTGTTTATTTATGAGACAATTTATTACTGCGCAGTTATTCTATAGCAGGGAAGTCTATTCCTGGGAGCCTCTGTTAACCGAGCCAATTGCTTAATTGGCTCACTGATGTCTCCACAAGGTACACCAGGAGAGAGGGCTCTTGTAATGATGGCAGCCTTCCTCCTGCCCACACACCACCCGTGCTGCTAATTTAATAGTGCAAACATTTATTATTCCATTTATTTGGGATTTAATCTTAGGGCGATTAGAGCCATTCTGGGAGCGCTGCTGGAAGGGGGTGAAACGCCCTGGAGTGCCACAGGGACCCTGCTTGCAGCTGGGGGTGCTTGGACTCATCCTGCAATGCTCAGGGGATGGTGATGGCTTGCAGGGTGTGTGGTTAATGAGGCACCGGCAGAGGGCTGGGGCTGACAGTGCCGCTGGGGCTCTGCCTGACCCTCACCCCACGTTTGGGTCACTCACCAACAAATCAGAGCGAGATTGGGGTGTGTATCTGATCTCTATATACTGAGTTTAATGGGCTCTGAAGGGGAAACGGGTTCCTAAGGAACAGCCAGTGTTCTATGGAAATGACTGGAAGGGCCAGAGGAAAACCAAGCTTGGATTTGCTTGGGTGGGGCGTCCCTGTCCCTGCCCAATTGCAGGAGAGGAGCGCTGGGCCAGTGGTGACCGTCCTGGGGCTGCTGTGTCTGCCGTGGGTGCTGCCCCAGCCGTGCTTTCACAGCTCTAGACCTCTCAACCCCTTTCTCCGCTCCTTCTGCCCTTTCCTGACCGTGACTATCCCTGGAGAAGCCCCACTCCGACATCTCCTGCCCACGGCGTGCGCAGCGTGCCCTGGGCTGGAGCGGAGCTGCAGCTCCCAGGCATCGCCCTTGGGCGGATTCCCGGGGGGAGCAGCCTCCCAGCGAGCGTCTCTGCGCCGCGCACGAACCTTGTCCTTCCCTGTCGGGTTTTTAGGCATTGTCTGGCGGAGCTGAGGGTGTTTCTATAAGCCCTGCTGGATCCGTGCCCGCTCTCCCTGCTGCCTCTTCCCCGGCATCCATCCCCGGCCGGCGTGTGCCACCGGAGCTGCGGGGACACAGCTCCCGACCCCGGGAACCGGGCACAGAGCGGGCACGAAGCAAAACGGGGCAGGGGAGGAGGAGTTGGCAAACAACGCCGCCAGAACGAGCCTTCTGCTAATGTTGTATTTGTCGCAAAGAAGCGATTAAGTTTCCCCATGATTTTCCTTCTTCTCCGGCTCTATTGTTCCTGGCTCCATTATCCCCCCGCCGCTTACATAAATGTATCATGCGGGTTTCTGAGGCACAATAGAGAGAGTCTCATTCATCCAAGGTCACCAGCTTTTACTTGCGCTTCAAAGCATCTGGTAGAAGAAGCATTTTCTCCTAAAGACGTTTTTATTGTACTCAGCGCAGAGGCTGAAGGAAATCGCAGCGCTGCGCTTGCACCGCCCCAGCTCTTCTTCCCTCCCCACGCGTCCGGTCCTGGCGGGTCAAATGCTGCCCTGGAAGGTGAAGAATTGTTTTCTGTGCTGGCTGGGACCCAGCTGTGGGATTCCCAGCCTGCCACTGCGCTGAAGCCAAGGAACTGCAAGCTCCATCCCTGCCCCTTCCCAGTTAAACGGGAAGGGAGGGGGAGGGGGGAGGGGAAGGGGTTGTATTTTAAAATCTCTGTCCCGTATGGGTCTCGGTACGGACGAGTCACAGAGTGATCTCCGCGGCCTCCCGCTGCTTTCTCCCTCAGCTGTGGCTCCAGGCTCTCCCTTTCTTTCCTTGTGTCTGTCTGGGACTGGGCAAACACGAATGCAGCCCCCGTGGGGGGACGGGGACTCGCTCTGCCCTGGGCGGTCTGTGCCCCGCAAAGGGCAAAGCGTGGCGGTGCCCCCGCTCCAGCAGCGGCTGGAAGTGGCCTCTCGGCTGGGGAGGGAAATGATGGGGATGGCGCACGGACGGTCCTGGGGCAANGGGCTGGCCGTGGGTCCGGGGGCCATGGCCGGCGTGCAGCAGGGCGAGAAGCAGCTCTTCGAGAAGTTCTGGAGAGGCACCTTCAAAGCCGTGGCCACGCCGCGACCCGAGAGCATCATCGTGGCCAGTATCACCGCCCGCAAGCCGCTGCCCAGGTAAGGGCTGCCGGGGCACGGGAGGGGGGCTCTGCGAGACCCCGTGTCCTTCTCCACCTCTAACCCCTTTCCACCATAAAGAGAGTCCTGAGAGTGTTCCTCTGCCACCAGCAGTTAGTGGCTGGAGGACCTGGGGCACTCTCCCCATGCCTGGGGCTGGCTGAGCCCCCTCCCTGGGCAGGTGCTGTGTTCCAGAGCAGAGCAGGTTGGGGAAACTTTGGCTTGGTGGTGCCTGGAGCCTGGGAGCTGGCTGAGCCCCAGGAGGAGCAGGGTGAGGGTCTGGAGAGCTCTAGCTGGGCTGTGGAGAGGGAGGCAGTGCTGGGGGGCATCAGCTGGAAAGTGTGACCAGCTCCATCCCCGCTGTGCAGAGCCCTGGGCTGTGTGTCCTGCTGGTTGCCTTGTCTCCATGCCAGCCCTTCACCTGGGACCCTTGGGAAGGGGAAGCCTGGGGAGGGAAGCAGCCCTGTACAGCTGGACCGTGCCTTGTCACGGAGGGGAAGCTGGTGCACCCCAGGGACACACAGCACAAGGAGCCTGGTCAGTGCCACGGACCGGGGCAGCCCTGGGGATGGTGTCCCCCACGTCCCTCAGCCAAGCAGCCTTGGCTTTGCTCATCCAGTACCTGCCCTGTCCTCCTGCTCCAGGAAAGTCAGTGCCCCCATGTTTGCCAGAGGCTGAGCAACAGAGAAAGCTGTGAAACGAGGTGAGGGGGCTGCAGGTACCCCCGGAGCCTCTCTGCCAGGCAAGGTCCGTGTGGCTTCCTCACAGCCGTGCACACTCTAATTTAGACCAGCTTTATTTTGCTGACTGCCTCGGTGTTTGTTAATAATATCCTGTTTGTGCTGCTTTTACAAAGAAAGGACGCTTTTGCTGGCTCTCCTCTCTCTTTGCTCTGTTTTTCCTCTGCCTGGCTTCTGCCTAGCTGGTGTGGGGAACCAGCCAAAGTTCCGTGGAGGTGCTGCATCTGTAGAGGAGAGGGGCTCAGTCTGCAGCAGGCTGGGTGTCAGGGGCTCAGTCTGTACTAGGGAGGAGAGAGATCCTCCGGAATGAGCCTTTTTGGATGCTTCCTGTGCCAGTGGAGGCTGTGAGCCACAGCAGCAGTGGGGATGGGGGTCCTGCTGCTTGTGCAGTGTGGGGGTCCCTTCTGCCCCTGCAGTCCAGCTGCTGAGCATGAATTTTTCCAGTCTCTCTGATTTCCATTAATCTGGGTAGGAAAATGGGAAAGGCTTGGCTTTGGCCTCCAATGGAGAAGAGCAACTCTTGTTTCCATAGGCAATGTTTGCAGGGCTTCAGCCTTTGTGGTGGAGAGTAACCACGGTGTTTTTCTCATCCCTGCATCGGGTATGCTCAGCACCTGAAGGGCTGGGGGCTGGCTTGCACACACACTCCCGCCTGAAGGTGCATGAGTGTGCCTAAATGTCTTGCAGTTGGGGGTGTAATAAGGCAACAAATCAGGGTATTGGGGAAATACAGCCAGCCTGGGTGCCAGGAATGATGCTTGGCTCTATCTAGCCAGCAGTTTGCATCGTGCAGACATCCCGGTGGGGCTGAGCACCGTGGCTCGGGGCGTTTGCAGATCCATTAAGAAGTTCCTAAATGTGTGCGCCTCTCCATGCTCTTGGTAGTGACAGCTCCGGTGGGAGGGAAACCGTCCAGGAGCTCTTGGCACACAGCAAAGCGGCCCTGCCAGCTTGGCTTTGCTGCGGTTTGCACCTTGGCAGCAGCAGATGCAGGTCCCCACGCCGGGGTGCGCTCCGGCCGTGCCGCTGCCGGGTCGCTGGCTCCTTCTGTCCGCTCGCAGCGTGCGCTGCCGGCCGGGGCCGGGCCGGGGCCATCCCCTGCGGGTGGCCATGCACAGAGCGGGCTCAGCCCGCGGGGCTCGCCCGGCTCCGCGGGGCACTGCTGCGCTCCCCCTGTCCCAGGCATGGACGGGCTCTGCCGCTCCGGGGCTGCCACCAAAGGCTGCGGGGACAGAGATGCTGCGGCTCCCAGCTCTTCTCACCGGTGCTGCCGGCTCGGCTCGCATCCCACACGGCTCTGCCAGGAGCCCGAGGCTGCCGTCTGGGCAGGATCACACCTCGGAGATGCCAGATCTCACACCCCCGGGGGCTTTGCAGCGGGTCCCCACTGGGGTGCACAGTGATGTCCCCAAGCTGGCACGAGGCTCGTAGTCCAGCAATAGCCAGAGCCAGGCTCCTGCTCCCCATCCGTGGGGAGAACAGACCCAAGGCTTGCAGCAGCTCCCCTTGTAGTGCTCTCCGTGCCTGGCTCTGCTCCGGGTTTGTTTTTCCTGAAGGTTTTGCTGCGCCACTGCTCGGATCTGCCTCTCTTTCCTGACGATACTGCCGGCTAATTTAAGAGCAAGTGACTGTGGTGCCAGCGAGCAGAGCGCACCAGAGAGGAGATGGGGAGACCAGTTAGCCAAATGAAATATTAAGATGACCATCTGGATTCCTGTTTTCTCCCACACTTGACAGCTGGTCCCTGCAAACACCCTGCCCTGGATCTGGCCCCATGCTTCCCACAGCAGTGGAGACGCTGCCATGGTTTCTAGGCCAGCACTGGCCACCTCCCCATCAGTTTTCCTGGCTGAGCTTGTGCCCTTGTGGAGTGCCAAGGGGCTCAGCTGTGGCATGGGGGGTCCTGCCAGGGATCTCCCCAGTGTCCATAGCCCAAAGCTGTCCCTGCCAGGGTGCCCTGAGAATGACTAAGGGCTCAGTCCTGCATCCTTGTGGGGAAGCAATGGGGTTCCCTGGACAGAAAGTGATATTTTTTCCCCTTGCCCCATCCCTCACCACCACCTTCCTGCTGGTGCTGCAGGTAAAGCCTCTTCCATCTAAATTCCCATCAAGCTGTCATGGAGGTTTGGAGGGTTAAAGCTCTGCTAAACCCATGGTTCATCCTGGAACAAAAGAGTACATTAATACCTTCCCTCCTGGTCCTGCTGGGGCTGGGGGGGGATATGAAATCCAGCCCCCCAGGGAGCTTTGTGCCCAGAGCAGAGCTCTGCCAAAGTAAATGGATTATTGACCAGTTTGCAGTGTGAAAGGAAAAACCGAGGTGATGGGGAAAGGGGTTTTCCAGTTAACCTTTTCCCACACAGGGCCTGGTAGGGCTTTGCTGTAAGCTGAGGGTGAGGGACAGGGTGGTGAGGGGAGGCTGGGGCTGACCCAGAGCTTGTCTTTGCAGGGGAATTGCTCCAGCTATGCAAAATCCCAGTGTGGCATTTGAGGGGGTTTTGTGCCCAGTGTGCTGGGGAGGGATGGGGTCAGGGACAGGGATTACCCACCCTGCTCTGAGCCCCCCTGCCAAACCAGGGTGCCCTCAGTCCCTCTCACTGGACCATGAGGATGGGGCTTTGGGTCTTGTGAATTGAAAATGCTTTTTAAATCTCCTCTGTTAAGGTGCCACTGGCCTCTGCCCAGTCTTCGGGGATGAGTCTGAACACCACGCTCTGGCCCCAGCCCCAGAGCAGGATCTGCTTTCCTCCCTCCGGGCTGGGCTTTTGTCTGCGTCTCTTCCCTGGCCGTGACCTCGGCCACAGCGCGGGGCTGGGAGCCCTGTCCCGCTTGGAAGCCTGACTTCCTCCAGCACTGCTGAGAATTTCATCGGCACCTGTGCCGGGACCTAGGGACACCCAGGCGGGAGATGCTCCAGGGTATTCCTGGGAACTGGAGCTGGTGGGAGTCCGGGCGCCTGCGGGATGATTCTGGGGGTGGTTTAGTTCTCTGCCGCCGCGCTGCCAGCCACGGTACCGCTGGCATGAGCTGCCCTGTCTCCCTGTCCCCGGAAACTGAGCCAAAATCCGCTTTGGGGCACTCTGGGGCCGGGGGTGCTGGTGTCAGCTCCTGGGACAGCCGGCGATGCCGAGTGAGCGCGGCAGCGCTGGGGGAAAGGAGGCTCCCGCATCCCTCCCTGCCAGATGGTCTAAGTGGGTCACATCAGGGCAGCGCAGGGGATTTGTGCTTTAACCCTTAATCCCCCGGGATGCACCGTGCACGGAGGGGGAGGGATGTGCTGCTGAAGTGGGATTAAGCCCTAGTTTGCCACTGCGGGTGATCCTGGAGACGAGTCTGGGTGTTGCTGCAAACGTGCTGGGACAAGGGTGACGTGTCCTCCCCGCTGCACTGGGACGGGGCAGGAGCAGCCATGGCACTGCAGTGTCAGAGCTCTCAGTATCCCAGCGAGGGCAGAAAGCAGCTGCAGTTCCTCTGTCGCCTTCGCAGTGACTTTTGGCCATCCCAACCTCTGACTTCCCAAAACACCTTTTGGTGGCCGCGAGTCCCCGAGGGGCTGGCAGCCCTTAGGCAGGGACGCGGGGTGTGTTCCGGGGAGGAAGCCCCCGCTGGCAGCCCTGCCGTGCGGATGGCCCCCCAGTCCCGTTAATCCTCCCCCTTGTTGGCCGGGCATCTGTTCCGCGGGAAGAGGCGGCGGCGGGGCCGGCCGCGCCAGCCGCCTGGCTGCCATCTGCTGCCTCCATCCCAACGAGCCCGAGTGCTAATGAGCCCGTGGCCCCGGCCCAAGAGGGGGGAGAGGGGCTTGAAAAGAAAAGCGAGGGGGAGAAGAAAAGCCCCTTCCTCGGAGGGGCTGTCAATAGCGAGGCTTTTGTCTGCCCCTGCCCCGCGGCTCCAGCTGGACGGCGCTGGGAGCAGGGAGAGCTAATTAGGCAGCTCGGGAACTGCCGGGAGGCTGGGGGCAGCTGAGTGAGGGGAAGAGCCGGGAAAGCCCGCAGGACCCGCTCCCTGCTGCTTGCAGAGCTCTCGTCATCCTCATCCTCCTTCTTCCCCCCGGCCCCGTCCATCTGCCTCTCCTCTGGACTGGTGCTGGGCACCGTGACCCCGCTGGCCTCCCCGCTGGGAAACGCTGGGATTTTGGGGACAGGTAATTTCTGACCTGTGAAAGTCCAGTTGAGAGCTTTGCTGAGCTCTGCTTGGGGCCCAGACCATGGGGCCAGTTCCCACACTCGCCAGCAGGAACACAACCTGGCCCTGCTGCTGAGAGTGAAGTGCCACAGCAGCTGCTGAGGAAAGATGGGATGAGTATCCCTGAATCCAGGGTTTGCTGCTGCCCCACCTCTGGTGAAGGGGAGCCTGTGGTGTCCACGCTGTGCCAAGGGAAGCACCGTATCCGATCTCTTCAGATGAGGGATGAAATCAGGTGGAAGGAAGCGAAAGGGAGGACAATTCCACTGGCTGGCTGGAGGATCATTTTGTAGAAATATTTGATTTCACTCTTGAGCAAAGCCACTGAAGACACTGCCCTGGCTGCCAGGCAGCCCCACGTCTGCAGATGCTGGGGGTGCCCGGTTTGTGAGGGCAGCACTGGTGGGGTCTGGCACCTCGGGGGGCTGTGCTGGCCTTGGGGTCCCCTCCCTGCTCAGCAGCATCCCAGCACTTGTGTGAGGCTGTTTCATGGAATGTGGAGAACCAGGGCTGGGGTTCCTCCTTGCCTGGCTCAGGTAGCAGCACCAGCTCCAGCCAGCCCCCATCCCTGCTTGTATCCCATCCCTGGAGAGACAGGAGAGCAGGACACTTGAACCCCATGCTTGTGTTCACAACCTCTCCCACAAAGTCCAGCTGATGAATATTTAGGGCTGTGAGGCCCTAAATAATAAATAGCAGTGATGACCTTGATGACAGGGATTGCTAAGGAACTTCTGCCCAGCATCAGATCATGTGGCTGTTCTTGTCTCCTTGCTGTCGCCATCTTCCCCCATCATCTGGGACAGCCTGTCCTGCTGCAGCGTGTCCCCAGAGAGGGCCTGTGCAGATCCCACTCTCACTGTGTGTGAGGGTCCCCTCTCTCACCAGGCTGCCTGGGCTTGGGAGATTTCCCTGGCCTCCTCGGCTCAGCCCCATTCCTGCCCCTTCCCACCTCTCCATGGCTGGAGACTGCACCTTTCTGTACATCCATTTCTCTATAAGCTGGACTTATCAAATGCAAACCTCACATCACTGGAATGAAATCATTTCATGCATGACCACCCTTTCCTTTTCTCTCCTTTTTTTTTCATTTTCTCCCTGTGGGCACTGAAACCTCTTCATCACTGCAAAGCCTGACCCAGGTCAGAAAATCCCACTGGTGTTTCAGCTGTGGAGGGTGCCAGGGCTTTTGCCACAGCCCCAGCTCTGGCATGGGTCTGCTGTGACCCACAGTTCTGACCTGTGACCCACACCAGCTCCCGCCCCCTTGGGTCCTCCTCTAGCCCCAGATCCCTGGCAGTGCCATCAGCTGGAAAACAGGGCTGTGTTTGATGGCTGGACTGGAGCCCTTTGGCATTCTCAGCAGAGGGCAGGGAGAAAGGCCAGATCCTGGGAGCCAGCTTGTGTTTGCAGCCTCACTTGATGATTTCATAGGTGTACACAAAGGCACAGAGGTTGGGATGCTGTGGTGTGGCAGGAGAGGTGGGTCCCAGCAGCCCAGCATCCAGAACGGGGCTTTGGGGTGGATCTGGCACGTGCCAGGGATGAGCAGGCCGGACCACCCCCCCCAGCCCACGCCTGTGCCACCCTCCCCTGGCAAAGGCCACACGACCCTCTGTGGGACACCGGGTGCTGCAAAACTGGCTCCTCCATCAGCCACTCGAGCTGAAAGCGCTGACAAACACGGGGAGTTTAAAAATAGCCCTTTCCTTCGCACGCGGCGGGAACACTTTCCCTGCCAGCGCAGCGGGGACTGCAGGAAGGGCTTACAAAAAATAATGCAAGTGGCAAAAATCTCTATTAAAAACTGTGCTGGTGTTTGAGGCGGGCTGAAATGAGTCCCTGGTCTGCAGGCAGCGAGGCTGGGGCTCCACCAATGACCCGTTTAACTCTTCATGTTTAATTTATGTCTTGCCATTAATGGAAGAAGAAGCAGCTGCTGCCCAGCGCCAGCCAGGGGCATCTCCTCGTTCACCCCTGAGTGGGCAGGGGGACACGGTGGGCAGGGTCCTGCTGCCTGTGGGGCTGCTCTTCTCTTCTCCCTGGGGCAGGGGAGGCTGGGACTTGCTGGTATGTGTGTAGGGGCTTTCTGCTGCTGGGTTCCAGGGCTGGGGTCAGGTGCCTGTCTCACATGTGGGTGGCTGAAATGCTCTGAGACCCACAGGCAATGATGAGGAAATGAGTTTTTGCTGCCATTAACATCAAATTCCAGCAGTGCATCATCCCGCTGGAACTTGATGGCACTTTGGCAATGGGCTGGTGGTATTGAATTTATCTCTGTGCCCACGTGTGTTGGAGGGTGACTGGAGCAGACTGGGGCAGGAGGCTGGGATTTGAGCTACATTACTGTCAGGATGAAGAATTAGCTACTGCCCAGCAAGAGAAATATTTTTGCATTAAGAGAGATTTCACAGTTAAAGAGCTCCTGCAGCATTAATCTGTGGGTCAGCTGGAGCTGCCGTGCAGCCCCCTGCCTCCCAAAGCTGTGCAAGTGTAACACCAAACTATAAGAGCATGTAAATATAACAGAACTTATTCTCCACAGCTCCATCAGCTGCAGCCAGCAGAGCAACCCTCCTCTGCCAGAGTGGGCACGGACATGGCCATGGCCCAGAGCGTGCAGGAGGCAGTTTGGGCTTTGGGCAGATCTTCCCCTGAGGCTGGTGCTTTAACTCAGAGAATTTATTGCCTACAAAGCCTTTGCCCTCTTCAAATCCCCCTGCTCTGATCAGAGCTTGGTCAGGATTGTTATGGTGGGAACAAGCAAGACAACTGGCTTCAGCACTTCTGTGAAGGGATAGGGGTTTTATTCTCCAGAGAAGTCCAGGACTGGCAACTTACAGAAAATAAGACCCCAAAGCAATAAAGGAGAGCAGTGCCCACGTGTCACCTGCCCTTCCCTGGGTGCAGGACAGCCTCAGTGGTTATCCCTCACTGCCCACCCCATCCCTGCCTTTGCCCATCAGCCTTGCCTTGGCCAGGTTAGAGGGTGATGGTGCAGGGCCAGTGGAGTGGAGAGGCAGGAGGGTAATGCCAGGGAGAGGGAGGTGCAGGGGGTCTGGGTGGGCACCCAGTGGAGGAGGAACAAAGGGAGCTGTGGTGTAAGCCCTGAAATGGGGGAGCTTTGCAGCCTGACCTGCTGGGGAGCAGTGGAGCCCATGGGCTCTCGGCCTGGCTGTGCCCTCTGTCTCCCAACTGAGGATGAGCTTGGTCTCCTGGTGAGCTCCTCTGGCCCCTGGGAGTCCCTGTGTGGGGCTGAGCTCTGCAGGGCACAGGATATGTTGGCTGCATCTCCCCCAGGATCCTGGGACATCCCCACATGCAGGGGTTCAGTTCTGTCCGGTGGCTGGAGAAGTTGTTGGTATGGTTTTGGACTGGCCCTTATGCTCCCCCAAAAACTTCCCTGGGTCAGGAGCCAGGGAAGGTGAAGGATGTTCTTCATATCTTTTGGAGGGGTTTTGGATGTTTTGGCAAGTCCTGGCTGCCAGGGTGCCTGTCTCTATCCCTGCCCTCACTGTGAGTGTGGAGCCCCTCTGCACCTGCAGGGGCAGAGCTAAAGGCACAACACGGGCAGCACGTGCCAGTGGAAGGTTTAGCTCCTGCTATGTGCTGCCTTGTCCTACCCCGTTGCCTCAGGAGTACATCAAGTGCTTTTTTCCACCCCAATTTCCTCACCCCCCAGGAGGGCTCAGATGCTCGAGGGCTCTGGGCATGGAGCTGTGTGGTGGGGACGGGTGGGTTAATTCTGCGGTGGAGGCTCGCGGTCCAAAGCGCTGGGTGCTGGCTCTCTGGGCTGTGAATGCCACCCAGGGCACATCCATCCCTGATTAATGGAAACTGAAAAGCAGGATCCCAAGGACCCGTGGCTCCCCTGCTCCCTCCCCACCGCCGCTGCTGCTGCCAACCCTCAGCCTGCCCGGTTTGTGCTGCACGGAGCAGAGGACGGCGGGTCTCACCTCGCCTTCCCGAGGTGCAAAAACAGGCAGTGGAGCCCGTGGCCACAGCCTGTGCCCTGCCTGCAGAGCTGGCACTGGGACTCAGCCAGTGCCCGCCTTCCCCACCACATCAGTATTGATTTGACCTGAACTCCCTTTAATGTGCTGTGATTTCTTTCAATTAGGCTTTGAGCGAGGCCTCTGCGATGTTCAATAGAACTGGACCAGTGCCTGGACTAGCACAGCCCACAGGGAGATGTTTGCAGATGCTCCCCCATCCCTGACAAGAGCATCCCTCCGTGCCCTATTTTCCCTGTGTTCCATGGGATAATCCCACTGCTTAAAGGTTGCTCCTTGTCCCCTCTGCATTTCCCAGCTCTTTGCACTCACTGGACTGCAAAGGACGGATTCAGGGTGCTTCCTGCTCTGTGCAGGAGCAGCCCCACTGCAAAGAGGAACTGAACCCACCCTGAGCACTCCTCATCTTTGCATGCCCAGCGAAGCTTTTCCCGTTTTCCTTGGTGGCTGTCATCTCCTCAGGGATGTACTCAGCCAAGTCAAGGCTTGGTGTCACGCTGCTTCCGGCAAACTAATGGGCAGGTTGCTTGTTTCCAGAGATTGTTTGGAGCAGAAATCCCTGCCCTTCATCTCCAGCTGCAATTACCGAAGCCAAGTCGATGCAGTTGATGGTAATAGGATGGTAACACTGTCTGAATTTGTATTTAATGCTGATTCCAAGGGTCTATAATCTTCATCAGCACCACATGACTTTTTATAGAACAGAAAAATGTGAGAGCGGTTAATGAGCTGTAATTCTGGAGAGCTTCTGCCTTGATTGGGACTAATTATTTTCTTTATAAAAATAATTAACCATCCACACAACCTATAGAGTGAAAGGCATGTGGCATTAATTAAACCATGCAGTATTTTCTGCACCTTTATCTCCTGTTTCCCAGCACATCCCAAACAGACGGTCGCACACTGCGGAAAGCCAGGCTGGGCACAAGCTGGTATCGTGTGAGGGCAAGGCCCAGGGTGAGGGGGCTGCATCCACATCCCAAATCCACAGCCTCTTGGCCCTGATTTGGGTAGGAAAGGCTGGTTTGGGGAGGATGAGGTGCTGGTGCTCACGTGGGGGCTGTCTGTGAGGGTACAGAGGGGATACTGGGGGTGTCAGCAGAGCAGCCAGCAGGACCCTGGCAGGGCACAGGGGTCTGTGCTGTGTGCTGTCATTTGCTGTGGGGCATCAGGATATCCCAAAATCGAGGTGGTCCCTTTGCACAGGCCAAACCTTTGCTCTCCAGCACTCTGAGATCCCAGGATGAGTCCCAGGTGAACGTGCCCCAGCACCGGGGCTGTGCGTGCTTAGACACACACTTACATAATACATAATTGTTAACAAAACTAATTCCTCTATTTTCCTGGAGGTATTCTGAGAACTAATGAATATATTTGCATAATCTTGATTTTGTTTATGAATAATTCTGGATTATCCAAATGTGAATAACACCAGGGCTTTGCCTCTCTAGATTGCCTTTCAGCTGAGGATAGCAAAGCATTTTACAAATATTAGTTCAGCCTCACAAATCCCAGCAAGCAATAAAATTATTATTACACCCAATTAAAGATGGATGGGATGGAAACTGAAATGATTCTCTTCAGCCCCTCCTGGCAGGGTCTGCCACGGGGACTCACCTCTTCCAAATCTTCCCCTTAGGAAGTGGTGTCACAGAGCCCACATGGCCCTGGCAGTGCAGCCCTGTGCATCACAGGGGGCTGAATGTTCAGGAGACAAGTCCCAAAGAGATGGATGTCCAGGGAAACCCCCTCACCAGACCCTGCCCAGGTGATGCCCTGGTTGGGGACACCCATTTGGATGCACTTCTAGGTCTGTCCTGGGGGGGTCAGGCATTTTTTAATGCTGGAGTCATTTCAAGCTGAGCCCTTGGGATCACTGTTCTGTAGCCACAGGCTACTGAGCACCATGCCTGTGTTCTGGCACATGGGGTGGCTCTGGGGCTGGTTTATTAACAGCATCTGGTGACCTGAGTGTCCTTGTCCCCAGCCTGGATGGATGGATGGATGGATGGATGGATGGATGGATGGATGGATGGATGGATGGATGGATGGATGGATGGATGGATGGATGGATGGATGGATGGATGGATGGATGGATGGATGGAACAGCAGAGAGACTCAACCAGAGTCATTCCCAGAGCAGCTCTGCAGACAGGTGGCAGCTGCGTGAACAGGTTGAGTTACCCGAGTGTTGGGACCTCCAATGTGTTCTCCCCTTTTGCCAGTGACAATTCAAAGGAAGAAAATTAAGGGAGAGGAGGAAAACTTCATGTGAGTGGCAAAGGCAACATTGCTGCTCCAAGTGGCTCTTCTGCAGCCGCCTTCTTCTTGCTGCTTCCAAAGTGCCTAATTACTAATTCATTTTTAAAGAGATCTCTCAGTTCTCTCAGGAGCTCTGGGTAACTGTGTGCTTACAATTCCCTATTTGATTAAAATTTAACAAGTTGTTATTGGCAAATACACTATTTCACTGCTGTTTGCCATGCTAAATAGCACGGGGTTTGGACAATGGGGAGAGTGGGCACATCTGATGGTCGCTGGAGCAGGGGCTGGCACTGTGCAGCTGGCACTGTGCAGCCCCTTGGGTGTGAAGGTGCTCTCCAGCCTGACCATATTGCAGGTACTGCCAAAGCACTTCTTTCCTAGGACATCCATGAGTTCTTTTTTTTTTGTTAAACCCCTCCTAAAGTGTTAAGCATCATCCACTGGTGTTCCTCAGCCTCTGGCTTCCCGTGCTGTGTTGGGAAATGCCCAACCACCTTGGTCCTGACCTCTGCCCACCTTGGTTTTGCCCTGTGCTGCGTGTGGGCAAGCATTTAATGGGAAACATGAGCTCAGACCCAGATATTTGCCAATCACGAGCTCTGCAAGGGCTGTTTCAGGTTGCCCCCATGCCTGGCTGTCAGCTCAGCCCCTTCCTGGCTGCTGCAGGCTGCCTGGGGGTGATGGCAAGGAAAGGATATGGGAGTGCTGTTTGAGGCCAGCTGGGAGGAGAGTGGCTCTGGGGCTATGGTGAGGTTTAACATAAAGCTCTCAGCCCCAGGCCTCTGGGTCGGCCAGGAGCCTGGAGCCCCCCAAAACATGGATCAGGGGTGTGCCAGATTGCTGTGCCGTGGGGCAGCACGGCCATGCCAGCACCTTGGTCTGCGTTCGTGGGCACCTGAAACAGCCAAAGCTCTATCGTCGTATTTCCTGATTGAGGAGAAAGCTGGCTGCTGTACGGGCATGGGAACCCGCAGGGTGTTTGTGTAAGGAGGAGGATTTGAGGACAGGAAAGGCACAGGATTGTCCCCCTGGGAGCAAGCCTGGCCCGGCAGTGTGCAGGTGCTGACGGGCAGGAAGCTCCGCAGGGACCTCCGAGCCGGCAGCGTGGGAGGCACAAGATGCCGTAGAAACCGCTCGAGACGGGGCAGCAGTCCAGGTTTTCTTTAGAAACAATGTGACCACGTGCCGTGTTCCTCAGGTTTCTCGCCCTTGTCGCTGGCACGCACTCAGCAGAGCCATCCCGGGTTGCTGGCAGCGAGGGAAAGGGACTGAGCCCGGCAAGGTGCTCGGGAAGGAAGGGGGACAAGGGATGGCGCTCCCGGTGCCCCCGGGGAGGAGGAGAGCGAGCCGTGGGGAGCAGGGAGAGGCTGTGCTCCCCCTCGTGCTGACCCTGCCGAAGAAGGATGGTTGATGGAGGCACCGCTTTCCCCCGCGGAGTTTTCCCTCTGCAGGGATTGTCCATCCCAAGCTGCGCAGCAGGAGCCGCCGCCGCTGCCAGCTGGTGCCCGGCGCAGGAGCCCTCCCCGTGGGCTGCCACCTCGCAGCATCCCCCGGAGCATCTGGCACCGGTCCTGCGCCGCCACCGGGGCCTCTTCCAGCAGGGAAGCTCCTCTGTTCTGATCCAACCATGCATAGTAAATCAACTGCTGGAAAAGAAAGAGCCAAGCTGCTTTTTTGGCCCGGGATGTGCTGAGAGCAGTTGTTAAACCTTTCTGGAGTGCAAGAAGGAAAAGGAGCTGCGTGCAGGCTTGTGCCAGGACACAGGGTTCCCAGGAGAGAGAGGGGGAGGAGAGTCACGACTGGCAAAAATTTGATGAAAAATGTATAGTACAGAATTGTATTTCTCTTCTGTGTTTGAACTGCCTCAAGAAACCCACGTGCCTTTCTGCAGCTGGTGCCTCTGCTGATGCACAGAAAAAAATAGCGGGGAGAAGATTAAAATTGAACTGGCTTGGAGTCTGTGTAATCAAGGAAGATATCTCGGTGATTTGCTATTATAATTTTCAATAACAAACTGCAGGGCTCCTGCTGCACTAATAATAACGGGTTGAATGAGGTGGGGAAAGAACCTGCCATGGGGTGTTTGTGTGTGTGTGTGTGCTTGTGGGAAGCACTTACAATATTCCCCATCTCCTAATTTTGAAGAGGTATTTTTAGTGTGTATTTCAAAGAGCTTTACATAAACACATCTGCTGGAGTTTTTGCTGGGAAATGTCTTTACAACACTCTTTTCTGTCCCCTCCCTCTCGGGGACAAGGGAATGGTCTGACCATATTCTTTTTCAATCAGATAAGCAAAGCCATAGAGCAAGAGAGAAAATCGCAGGCTCATTTTGCTGGTGCCAAAAGGCTTCTCAGCCCAAAGGGTGGATTTTAGAAACACTTTGAGCAGCTCAGATCACTCTCACTAGAGCCCAGGGCAGAAGTACACGTGATGTGGCTGTGGCAGAGAGTGCAGGGATGTGGGAAAGCAGGGATGCTGACCCACCACTGCCCTCTCTTGCACAGCCCAAACCTCCAGGTGAGGAATGGAGAGGAAAGATGGGGTATTCTATCACCTGTCCATGCCCTTTTTGCATATTACTCAAGAGAAGTGGTGAGAACATCCCTGGTGGAAGTGGCTGCAGGCACAGGAGTTTCTCCAGCCTCTCCTCAGGATGCCTGTGTCCTGGTGTTCCCAGTTCCAGGCAAGGTATCCATTCTTCATCATTTAATGCCAGTGAAACATTCACAGCTTTTATGCTCATCAGAGATGTTTTTTGTTTGGGGTTCTGGTCAGCTGAAGCTGCTCCTGCCTTTCCACTGAGGGGAGTAGAGATGGTGAACATGAAGCCAGCCAAGGCTGAAGCAGGGAATGTAGTAAAGTTTCTGTATTGGCTATCCCAAATCCCCTGACCTTGGAAGTGCTGCCAGTGCAGGTCTGCCAAGTGCACTCAGTGCCCAGGGCCTCTGAAGTGCTTGTGCATCGGGCTGTGTGTGCAAAGGGAAATAAAGGATTTTAAAAAAAAAAATGAAAATGGCTTGGTTAACATGATCCAGCCCTAATTTGCTTACACTGCTGCTTGCAAGGCAGCTGGGAAGGGCACGGGGGCTGCACAAGGCCACCGAGGGCTGGAACTGCTGGGGCCCATCCTGTGGAGGTGAGGGACAACGCGGCTGAGCGGGGAGATGGTCTGGTCCAGCAGCTGAAAGGGTCCAGCAGCTGAAAGGTCACTAGGAAGACAATTTCCCCGCTTTTGTCTCCTCTTGAGATGAGTTACTGCGGGGAAAAGGCTGATTGATGGAAGGTTTGTGGCAGGAGACTGCTGCGGGGCCGGGGCAGCTGGGCTGGGGCGCGGGAGGCTGCGGGCAGGGGCGGGCGGTGCCCGGCACGGCAGCCCCGGCACGGCAGCGCACGGGGAATGTCAAGGGCACGCCAAACCCGCCCTGGCTGCTGCCTCGGCGGGGCCGGCGGGGCCGGGTGTCGCTGGGCTCAGCTCCCGGAGCAGCGTGCGTCACCGAGCGACACATTGCACGGCCTGATGAGGCGGCGTTTGGCCATGGCATGGAGCGTGGCAGCCCAGGGTGGAGGGACGGGCATGGTTCGGGAGTTTGCTCCCTGAGGCAGCAAGCGCTTTGTGCCTTTGTCCCGTCCTCTGTGGACAATGCCAGGATCTGTCTGTGGGCAGCAAGGGCAGTGCTTAACTGGTCTCCATGGTATCCCCACAAACTGGGGGTGACACCCCTTCTCCAGGCAAGGGAGGCAGAATGGGTTGGCCTCAGGGACTCTGCAGGGCACTGCCAGCAGCAAAGAACCACCCATCCCTTCTCCTCCATGTGGCCATAGTGGTTTCTGGTGGTTTCATCCCCCTTCAAATGAGGAATATTTGGGTTCCTTCCCACCGGTGACCTTTCCTGCACCGTTTGTATTAGGGAAAGCAACAGATCATTTCCCTCTGCTGCCAACACATCCTGTTAGAGAGGGAATACATGTGAGAGCCCAAATCCGACACCACAGTGCAGAGGTGGGCAAGCTGGGCTGTGAGAGGCTGGTGCTGGTGGAGAGTTGAAGGCCCTGTGTGCCTTCTGCTTCTCTTCAGCCACTGCAGCACTGGCAAAAACTGCCATGAGCCCAAAAAACCCCTCCTGGACCAGAGACTGCTGGGATGGGAAGGGACAGGATGAGCCAGCTGTGGTGAGTGGTTGCACAGGGCATGTTCTGCACTGAGCTGGTGGCAGGCAGCCCACAAGTGCTTTACTGGGGGGGTTTCCCATCAGGAGCAGCTGTGCTGCTTCTGGACAGGTCTGATGGATAGGCTGGATTTCTGCACGGGAGAAAGAAAGGAAAAAGAGGAATGAGTGTGAGTGATCGAATTGCCAGGTGGAACTGAGAAACTTGGAGGGCAGGTGGGATGGGTGGGCAGCTGCCTTGTCCTGCTCCTACTGCCTGTGGCTGGGAGTGAGTGAGTGCATCCTCAGGGACAAACCTGCCACCAACACTGGGGAGAGAGGCTGCAGTCCTCACTAGAAGTGCTGGAGCAGTGTTGCCCCCCAGCAGGGCATCCTTCCTGCCTCCTCTTCTTCCTGCCTCCTCTGGCACATCCCCTGGGCTGAGCGAGTCCCGTGCTTCCAGCAGCATCCTGCTGAGCATTCCCACTGTTCTCCCTGGGCCAGCTCCAGCAATAACACCCACAGAGGCTTTCTCTTTCCTGCTGCAGGCACAAGCAGCAGGGAAGGTGTGATAATCCCTCCTTTGAGGCCACAGAGATTGTTCACACCAAACTGCATCACTTTTATGTCACTCATGAAAGACAAGAAGAAAAGAAAATGTTTATATATACATTCATATATACATATATACATATACATATACATATATATTCAATCAATGTCTATGGAGCTCCACGCTAGGGGATTACCAGCCAGTTTAAAGCATTAATGACTCTCAGCATCCATCACAGGAGAACATTTGCCTAAATGGAAGCCAGCCTTTGATGGAATTGGAAAATAATTATTTCCATCAATAATTACTTCCAAGCCCAGAAGAAATGGTTCCTGGCACATTGCAGGACAGGAGCCCTTGATTGCCTGGAGGCCAATATGTTTTGACCCCAGGACCTGGAAATCCCATTAGTGGGAGCAGAGGCTGGGTGACAAGGGTGTCTCCTGCCGTGCCCAGGTCCTGGCAGTGGTGTTCCAGCCTGCTGCCAGCCCGGGGAGGAACCCTCCTGCCTCTGCTGCTGGAGTGCATCCAGCTCAGACTTTGCACGAGTCATTAATTTGGGGACATTTTTAATGGATCCTAACGATTTAGCCTCAGAAGGCTGTTCTTAAAAGGAGTTTGGGAAAGGCCACAAGCCAATTAGCTGGCACACAGAAAACGATTAACCATGTAGCTTCCTGGAGGGTTAAAAATAATGGAGATGTTCGGAAGCAACTGGGGGATTTATTACAAACAGACCTTTGAAAGCAAGAGGGACTATTCACCTCATGCATGTTCTAGGCCAGAAATATTTCACCCAGCTTCCCCTCACTGATCCCTGTCCCTTGTATTTGGCTGTGCATATCCTTAAATGTTAAGGCATTACAAAATGGGCCCCAAGGAGGAGCTGGCTATTGGAGAAAGTGGGTGCTTGCTGAGGGAGAAAACACAGGTGGAAAGAGAGAGGTGACCCTTCTGCTGGTGCTCCTGTGCCAACTGCAACCCCAGGGAGTGTTACTCATGGCAGCAGGATGTTCCCTGGAGCATGCTTTGGCCATGCCTAACTGGGGCTTTTTTAGCATCCCATTGCTCTTTAACCACCCTCTTGCCCCCATTAAACCCCCAGATGTGCAGCACACACCTGGTTCCTATCTCCACTGTGTGATGGCTGTGGTGATCTCTGCAGCCAAAGCATCTTTCACTGTGGCTTCAGGGCTGGCAGGGGGACATTCCAGCCTCCTCCTTCTCTGGTGAGATCCACATGGCCTGGGGGCTCCAGAGTGTTGCTTTCCAAGGACAGGAGTAGGCTTTGGTGGCAGACACAGCCATGGGACTCCACAGAGCTGGCCCTAAAGTGGCTCCCCCAGTCCAGTCCTGGGATTGGCTTTAAGATGATAACAGGAAGAAATGGGAACACTTTTAGTGCCAGCTGAGCCCAGCCTACCCTGGGCATCACCCCACAGCCAGGCTGGGCCTGGACATGCCCATGCTTGCTTTATCTGTTCCACAATGCTCTGGATGACACCAAACTCCAGCGTTTTCAGCACCCCTGCCGGGTATGGTTTATGACTTTTCATTAATCTTTTCATTCTTTGAAATAAACATCTGCAGGGCCTGGAAACCTATTTACTTTCCTCCCGAGTGTCTGCACGCAGACTTGTTTGGGTTTGTTTTCTCCACTCGCTTCTTTTTTCTCCATTTCAGCTTGCACAAGCCCCAATGTCTCTTAGAAACCACTCACCCCAGGCTCTCCCTGCCTTAGCTCTGCTCCTTGCCAGCTCCCAGGGCTCTTGCAGGCCTGGCCCAGGTGGTTCCCCTTAGCTCTGCTGGGCTGTCCCAGGTTCTCAAGGTTGAGCTGTCAGCAGGACCAGGTGTGTTCATTAGCCCAGCACCTTATTTGTAGGAGTGGGGCAGTTTGCTGCCAGTCCAGGATGAGTGGCAAGGTGTTATCAAGGCAATAGCAGGTTTGGAAAACTACACTTGAAACGTGAAAGGATTTTTTTTTTCCCTATCAGAGTGCAAAATCTGTGCTGTCTCTGCAGAGATGGTGATCTAAACCCCACAATGCAGGAGAAGATGTCCTGACTGGCTCCTGTTTTCCCTTCCCATTAGACTGGATCTGGCCCTGTGCTGTCCAGTTGCTCCTTGGCTGCACGATGCTCGTGGCATCTCTGCCTGAATAAAGAGCACAGCACGCCTGGGCTGGGATGCAGCTTGGCTTGGAAATGGGGCATTCCAGAGCCCTGCAGGAGCACTTCCCAGTGCTTCCAGAGCCGAGCACCGAGAGCACTGCAGCTCTCCTTCACAGCAGCACAGCTCCCACCTGCAAAAAGGAAAGGAGATCCCCCGGGAGTGGGGAATGTCCCCAGGCGAAGGGACAGCTCCTGATGGCTCTTTCTGGCCTCTTGCCCCGGCAGTGGGACGCTCAGCTGCCTGCCCTACCCTGCGGAGGACAGACGTCCCGAGAAGCTGAGCAGCTGCGTGGTCCGGGAGCCTGCCAGCACCAATGGCTGTGCCAAGGGGAGGGAGAGACGAGACCATGCCCACCGCAGGTCACGCAGGTAGGAGCCAGGGCCGTGGCGGGGCCACCCTGGAACACGGGGGTGGCAGGGGAGGTGGCTGTGGCTGTGGCTGTCCACTCGGCCCCTCCGGGGTCTGTGAGAGCTGGAGTGGCTTAAACGGCTCGGTGTGTGCGCAGAAAACACATGCAGTTCCACGAAATCCCTGTGCGTGTTTGCAGGGACAAACCTGCGGTTCATTTCTACTCCAAGGCTTGCTCTTACAGCCTCCTTCAGCCTCTTCCAAGACTGCCAGCACTGCCAGGTCTGCTGGGAATCGCCCTCAGCAATTCCCCTCTCCCCATGGCTCGATCAGCTCAGCAGCATTGCCTTNGCTTGTCGTTAGTCCCTGACCACTTGAGAGGGGAAAAATGAATGGAACGTTGTAAATGAAGCAGCTGGGGTCTCTGAGCCCTGCCTGCTCAACTGTCTCTGGCATTAAAAGCTCTCCGTTCCCTTAAAGATGCTGGAAAGAAAGAGCAAGAAAGCACATTTCATATCTTCAGATTTCAGGCCAACCGGAACAATAATCTAAAGCACATTTTTAATTAGACTTTGATTATAATCGCAGAGGAACAATTGAAGTCAGATCAGCGCACGGGAGAAAGCTGCCACATCAAATTCAAAAGACTTTATCTGGGGAGAGGGAGAAGGGCCCTGCAGAAACCGCCGCTGGCTGCACAGTCGGATATTCCTCCCTGCTCTCCCTGGGCTGTGGCAGTGCCCAGCTGTGTCCCTGGGTGTCTTTGGGCAGGTGGGACAATGAGACAGCCTGGAAAATGCACGATTTCTGTCTGCATTGAGGTGTAAGGCCCACTGAGCCCAAAGTGTGCAATATCCTCTAACAGTGCTGCTGCTGATCCAGGAAATCCTGGGCAGGAGAACGTGAGGAGGAGTATGTGGGTGCTCGGTGGGGCCATGCTGTGGTTGCCCACTGGATTTACTGCACCAGAAGCACTCGTTATTCACAGCTCACAACTGAAGTGTTGGTTTGCAGTTTCGTTTTGCACAGCTTTTATTTTTTTTCCCCCCGAAGTGTATTAAAAGCACTAAGCAATTGAGTTTTTATGATAGTGTAATTCCAGTGGTGATTCAAGCCCTGGGTGATCAAGTGTTGAGGGGTGGTGGAGTCTGAGTGTCCCCCCCAAGTGTCATTTGCTCTGCATTAGGACTTTCATTAGCAATAATGTTTGTTCTTGCTGCAGAAAACTGATCAGTTTTTGGCCTGTTTCTGGAATGAAGATCTCACAGCATTTTCCAACCATGGGGCTGCTTCCATCCATTCCTTGCTCTCGGCTTTTCCCAGCGGCAGGATAAGAAGTGGGGAAACCGAGGCACAAACCCAGCACCCTCAGTGATTTTTCAGAGGCCCTGGGGAGCTCACTGTGCCCCCACAAACCTTGGTCCTGGACCCATTTGGGGATTCAGAGAGATCCATGGATGTGTTTGGAGGCCCACATGGCTGATCTGGGCTGGTTTAGGGATGCCACCAGGCTGCCACCAGCCGCCTCTGTCTTTACAAGCATTTGCTTTAGTTAATGAGTAGCCACAGAGTATCTGTCATTTTTTTCAGCCCAATGCTCTGAATTAATTAACCACGGTATTTGCTTTTCATTGAAACATAACACGATTCAGCATCGTATGTTTAAAGAAGAAATTAATTTGCAGGAGGGTTTATTTTCAAGGTTTAACAACTGTATAAGAGATGCATATCTCCTTCAATTACCATAGTGTCTCAATAAATATATATATTTCTAATCAATTGCTACTTAACACATGTCAAGTCTTTATTATAGTTAGGTGCATCTGGTTGCAATAATTACTGTATGCAAATTAAATGCCAATTAATTATTTAAAGCATATTTACAAAGAGCAACAAAACCTATAAATCTGTTTCAGAGTCGTTAACCTCAGCAAACATATTTTAAATAATCAGCATTGCTGGGGTGTAGCTGTCTTGTTATATCTCTATTAGACACTTTGTTTAAACTGTGACTAAATAATTTGTTAGAGGGTAATGAGGCAACACCCACGCCCTTGGTCCACCATGAACGCCGATCTCACTGCTCCATGTCCCTGAGGATGCCAGAGAGTCCCATGTGAGCCAATGCAAGGTTTATTTTTATTATTTTTAATATCTGTTGGGTCTTGTCCCCCATCCTCAGCCCTTCGTGCGATGGGGAGCGGCCGGTGCCGGCTCGGGGGAAGAAGAAGAAAAAGAAATCTGGACGCAAGAAGAGAAGGAGGTGAGGGAGCCATGGCGACGTGAGGGGACGGGCAGGGCAGCACTCGGCTGGGCGTGAGGGAAAAGGGTCTGTGAAGGGTGTGAGGGTGGCCATGGTGCTGTGTGGGGCAGGAGAGGATGGCAGCCCTCAGATAGGTGTGAGGGAAAAGGGTCTGTGAAGGACGTGAGGGTGGCCATGGCGGTGTGTGGGGCAGGAGGGGATGGCATCCCTCAAGTATGAGGGAAAAGGGTCTGTGAAGGGCATGAGGGTGGCCATGGACGTGTGTGGGGCAGGAGGGGATGGTAGCCCTCAGGTATGAGGGAAAAGGCTCTGTGAAGGACGTGAGGGTGGCCATGGACATGTATGGGGCAGGAGAGGATGGCAGCCCTCAGGTATGAGGGAAAAGGGTCTGTGAAGGGCATGAGGGTGACCATGGACGTGTGTGGGGCAGGAGGGGATGGTAGCCCTCAGGTATGAGGGAAAAGGCTCTGTGAAGGACGTGAGGGTGGCCATGGACATGTATGGGGCAGGAGAGGATGGCAGCCCTCAGGTATGAGGGAAAAGGGTCTGTGAAGGGCATGAGGGTGACCATGGACGTGTGTGGGGCAGGAGGGGATGGTAGCCCTCAGGTATGAGGGAAAAGGCTCTGTGAAGGACGTGAGGGTGGCCATNGTGAGGTGGCCATGGTGATGTGTGGGGCAGGAGAGGATGGCAGCCCTCAGGTATGAGGGAAAAGGGTCTGTGAAGGGTGTGAGGGTGGCCATGGTGGTGTGTGGGGCAGGAGAGGATGGCAGCCCTCAGCTGGCGTGAGGGAAGACGGTCTGTGTAAGATTGGCGGTGTGAGGGCCTGGAGGCCCCACAGCCTAGGGAGGTGCCGCCATCTTCTCGCCCTCCCCTCACAGCAGCAGAGCTGGGTTGAGGCCTGTCCCTGTCCCCATCCCTGGCTCCATCCCCATCCCTGGCCCCATCCCACTCCTACCAGGAGCCCTCAGCCACTCTCTGCCCTGGAGATGCCACTCGGGGTGGGGTGAGTGTTGGGGTGCCTGGGACAGCTGTGAGCAGCCCTGTGGTCCCTAATGCCCCTCTGCCCCCTCAGGTCTCCCTCCTACAGCCCTTCACCTGTGAAGAAGAAGAAGAAGAAAAGCTCCAAGAAGCGAAAAAGAAACAGGTATTTTTCCCTCGAAAATGTAATTCCCCACTGGCAGTGGCTTTTGGGGGTTTGGGGAAGGGGTGGAAGGCACTGCTGCCCCAGTGGGCAGAGAGGTTTGATGCTCTGGGAGCACTGGGCAGCCAAGGGGAGGCACAGGCAGAGTCCCTCTGGGCGAGGAGGGCATGAAATGGGGTGTCCAGCCAGTGTAAACAGAGAAACATGAACCCTCAGGGTGTGGGGACACAGAGATGGAAAAGCCAAATCACTGTGAGGCCTGTGGAGCGTCATCCTGCTTTCCTTGCTGTGCTATTCACACATCTCCATCCTCTGGAATGCCAGTGGGAGCAGTGCTCAGGGCTTGTGCTTGTCCTCATCCCTTCCTCCCCAGCCTGCAGAGAGCGTCAGGACCAGGAAAAGGCTCAGACCAACTCTCAGCCCCAATGACTGTTTCCACCTTCCCCTTCTGAAGTCCATTTTTAATTCAAAGAGCATGATTAAATTTTAAAATGGCAAATATTTCACTGTTTTCTCTCAGCTGTTAAGCCAATATTTGAAGAGAACAGTGGATTCCATCTCCCTAAGAAGGTTCATGTATTTATAATATATTGAACCAAAGAGAGAAGCTACCAAAAGTGGATAACAGGGTGAAAAGTTGAGCTTGAATCTCTAAAGAAGAGCAAGGGAGAAGGAGAGATGAAGATATGGGAACTCCTTTAAAACACTTTCATCCCAAGGAGGGATTCTTATGCTCTTTTGAGGTTGCCATCTCCTGATGGAAGTCCTGGTCAGAGATGCTTTGGCTTTGAACTTTTGGTAGCCATTTATGCCTGTGTGAGCCAAGGATAAGATGGAGCTGGTCCCACAAGACAGCATGATATGAACCATTCAGGATTAGTGACCAATGGAGGTTGTTTCCAGACACCTGGTAGTATTTCAACCACAGACCCCAGTGAGTTTGCCAGAGGCAATCTCACAGCCCCTCCTGGCAGGACTTCAGGCTGTGCCTTCTGCAGGATGTTGTCTCCAAGATGAGAGGAGAGACAGTGGGGTGTGCAGAGCACTGGGGCCAGGCTTTGCTGTGAGGATGTGCCCTCCATGCCCCCAGGGAGTTCTATGTGAGAGAAGTGTCTCCTGTGTCATCCAGGGGTGCTCCAGGAGGCAAGGCTGGTTTGGCTGTGAGACTGCTCTGCAATAACACAGAGAGGATTTTCCCCTTGACTGCTGTCTGGTCCTTCATACAGAATACCAGGGAATGGACCCACCTGTACATGCAGTACAAAACTGGAGGCAGTAGCAGAGAAAAAGGACCCACCAGAGATGTGGGATGTATCTGATCTCTCTAAAGACTTGTTATCCTGAGGACCGTATTCTCAATTACTTGTAGAGTGTGCTGGCTCCCTCACCAGCTGGCTAAAGGAGAGCCTGGGCCATTCTGCCCAGGTGGTGCATGAGGTCTTCTCTCAGTGCTTGGTCTGAGCCTAAACACCTTGCCTCGGACTCAAATTTCCAATTTTGCGAGACCCTGCATTCAATGTACATGTTTGTGTCTTGCAGGTTATCGTCAAAGAAGAGAAGGCACAGGTAAGAGTTGAGCCAGGATGGGGGTCCCTTAGAAATAAGAATTTAATGGTCTCTTCAAGGCTGAGGTTTACTGAGTGGGGGCAGAAGATATTTCTGTTTCCTTGTGGAATCCCCTTGGGTCCCCCCATTCTTTGTGGGTCTGGGGATTCTGAGTCAGTGACTCCCCAGGTGTGGACTGGAAGAACTCTCCTGATTCCAGTTTGTGTGTAGACATTATCAAGAAATACTCATTTTCTCTATGGAAAAAGGCAATGTTACCAAGTTGGCTGATCCCTTTGAGGGTTTTGGCCAAGCCCATGAAGCAGATTTGCCAGCAGGCCCTCAGACCCCCTGTGCTGTGACAATCATGAATCCCTTTCATTTTTACTGCATGCTCTTGGGCAATCGAGCTGTAACATTGACGTGTGATTGTGCAGCTTTTTATCGGAACAGAAATCTCCAAATTAATTAGCCATTTCTTATTTAGTTCTTCAAGCCCCAAAAGTAAGAGAAAGGAAGAAAGAAAACACAAAAAACAGTAAGTAGTGATTCATGGAGTTCCCTGCCCTGCCTGCACAGTGTGGGGCTAGGAAGTGCTTGATGTGGTGGGGCCCCTGGAGCTAACACCTGCTGCACAGCTCTAAGCATTTCTCAGGATTATTTTGAAGCTAAAACCAGCAATTCTGGTTTTGCTGGAATGGAAAAGGGTTTGTAGAGGCTGCAGATCTTTCCTCTCCCTTTCTTTTGTGACACCTCTTTCTGTGCTTTGTGTATCTTGCACAGATGTGCAGAGTCTTGCCCATCCAGCCCAAAGAGAAGGCTCCAGCTTTTCTGGTGGGGGCAGCATGAGAGGCTGAACTCTGATCTGCCAAAAGGGCAGGCTGGCTGGCACACTCCTACTGAGAAGGGCCCCAGCAGCTCCTGGTTTGCTGCTCTAGGAGGTTGCTTTAGGACCTACTCATGAGACAGTACAGCCAAGTATCTGAATGGGGCCAAGGGGGAGAGAAGGGATTATTTGGAGGAGATGGAGTTTGAAAAAATCTGGTGTTGAGGTTCCCATCAGTCCTGGAGTGTTAGCAGAGCAGTCTTTGTCCTGTGGGGCACATAATCAAGGGCCACGGTATGAAATGGGATTCCTCAGGACTGTAAGCTGCCTCTGTTTTTCCCTTCATTCTCTGTCTCCTAGGAACTGCAACTTGTGGCTTCTCACCTGCTTTCAGAGCAAGGAAACAGTCCTGGGGCTGAACCCTGGGCACTGATCCCCTGGTCAGCTTTGCTGGGATTTGGGATGCTGCTTGCACAGGCCATGTCTATTGCATGGAGAAAGCCAGTCTTCTTTTCTCTCAGATTTCTGCACATTAAGTGGCACAGTTTCAGCTCAGTTCCCCTCAAACTGAGCTGCCCTGCACCTAAAAACCTTGGTGGTAAAAGAGAGGCTTCCTGGGTTATCTGTAAAAGGAGGCATCTCCCCAGCCTAACAGAGCAGTACTCTATCAGTGCAGTTAAACCAAAGATCCATGTCCTGCTGGTGTGCCCTGACCTCGGGGCACTACAGCTGCTGGAATTGCTCTTTGGGGATAAACCAGCCAAGGTGTTTTAGCCTCATCTTGCTGCTGGCAAATCAGAGCTGAGCCACTCCCAGTTTCTGCAAACCTTCTGCTCCCAGGCGTGGATCAGATGGATCCCATGAGGATTTTTTGTATAATCATGCTGCTTTGACTTATCTTTGCATTGAGTAACTGGTTATCTAAGTCACACAAGACCAGTTTTCCCTTCTGCAGGAAGGGACTGGTGCAGGGGGTGAAGCACAAACATGGGGATTGTCACAGAAATCCACTATGTGAGTGAAAGCTGGTCAGTGCAGCTGATTTCAGCTGTATGTAAATAAGAAAGGAGGATCCCAAAATGTGAAGTTTTTAAAAAATCATCATTGGCTGTGAAAAGCATCAAAGAAAACAGCCAAGCAGAGTTGAAGGAATTGCCCTGGAGGTTGCCCTTTTGTCTTAACGGATGTGCTGTTCTCAAGCAATTATTTGCTGAGTTTTTATACCAGCAAGCTGCTAAATGCTGTCCAAGCAGGTTGTATTTGTGCTGTCAGTGACTGTGTAGTGTGGCCGTGAAGCCAGGCTGCTCCCACCAGCTCACCCAGTTAGCTTTGCCTGCTGCCACAGCCATGCCAGCCTGAGCAGATGGAAACACTCCCAGATCTAAAATAACTGCTGTGGTGAACAGAGACGGGAGACAAGGGGCACAGAAGGTGGCAGCTAGGCTGCCACCCATGTCACCCTGCTCTCTGCACCCAGGACTTCAGCTGTTGGCATGGGCAACAATAGCCCTTAAGGAACAGAGTGCACGGGGCAGGGTGCACTTAGGGAAGCTGTACTCTGTGCAGCAACCATGGGAGCTGCCCACAGGAGTGGCTAAATGCTCCCACCTGGGGAGGGTGGGGAAGGCTGGCTACTGCTGGGTGTACTGTACCACCTGGAGCTCGTCCTTCTGTACCTGCTCTTTCACAAGGAGCCATCACTAGGGAGAGGGTGGAGGTTTGGGATGGTGCTTCCCCCAGGGCTCAGCAACAGGAAGGTCTCAGGCAGTTGCCTGGCTGTTACAGGGTAGGCTGCAGGATGGAAGGCAAGCACACGGCTCTCTAAAGTCTTGAAAGGATTGATGCTGGCTGCTGCACTCCCACATGCTTGTCCACAAATCTTTCCCCAGCATGCTACAGAGCCAACCTAATAGCTTGTGTGTAAAATGCTAGCAGAGATCTCGGGAAGATGTCACTACAGTGATGAAGGGATGGAGAATTTCTCGTGCCTTGATGTTCTGTGCTGTGTCTCATACACCAATCTCTTTGGTTTAAAATATATACATCCCTTCTGATTTGAACATTATCGACTTCAGCCTCCAGCTGCTGGCTCTTGCATCCCCCCACCTGCTAACCTAATGCTGATTTTCCTTTCTGCTTCTTAAAGCTCTCGTGGGCGCACCCGGAAATCCCATCGGCATCGCCGCTGCCACTCCCGCTCAGAGAGCTCCGACTCCCACTCCCCCAGCTGCCGGAGCAGGTAACGTCACCGCTCCAAATTCAGTGTCCTCAGCACTTCCTGCTGGGCTCAGGGATGTGGCTGTCACAGCCTGTGTGACCCACAGGCTCTCTGTGCACAGCCACTTCCCATTCTGGTGGCAGCAATGTCACATACGGGGGGCTGAGCAGTTTGTGGTCTCAGCCATGGAAGGGTTTTGCCTCAAGAAGCAGCTTTTTGGTCTGACAGTCACTTCTAATCCCCATGGCTGATGATCAGCCTGTGACAGCTGATTCCAGTCTAGAGTCCCTTCCCCAGCCCAAGGGCTCTGTACTGCTGATGTCCCAGGAAACTCTTAAACATGGTCTCAGCAATGGAAATATATTTGCCCGTGGCAATCTTTAGTCATTGTCTTTGACCTGATTAAAATCTCTCCTCTGGATGACAGATGCATCCTGGGGCCAGCTAAGTGGATGCTGGTGCTAGACCCAGCGTTGCTGCAATAGCAAGTGATTTATACACATAACAAGTTCATGTTTCATGTTCTCTGAAAGCACTTGAACAGCCCACCCCCACTCTCCTACTTCACTCCTCCTAAGTACTGGGAATTTTCTTATGAAAAGCTGAGGATCAGTGTGGGGAGGAATGCAATCAGTAATTGGAGGGGTGCTCATGCGAGAGCAGAGAGTGTTTTCTCTTGGAGGTGTATCACCATAGGAACATTCTAGGGTGCATGAAGGTAATGGTGTGCCTTGAGCCACCATAAAATCATGCACTGGAGCTGAAATTTGAGGTTAAGGTCCAAAGCCTGGATGCAAAATTTTTTTCTTTTAAAGTAGAAAAGCAAACCATCCCTTTTCTCTCCCTCACGACTCCACAGAGCAGTCATGTGGAAGAACATTCTCCCATACTCAGGGTCCTAGCACAGACCTGCCAAGGGTTGGTACGGGGCTGGTAAGGGGCACTACTGCAATACCAAGGAATAACATTTTGGCTGTTCCTGTCTCCTGGAGGCACAGAGCCAGGTCTCGGGAGGAAGGGCGTAAAACACGGCGAAGACGCTCCTGGCACCATTCAAAGATCACGGCAAAGAGAAGCTCCTCTGCAGAGGTTCAGGCCAGTCAAAAAGCCAGCCAAACCCTCCCACTCTACAGCTTCCTGTCTTCTAAGGAAGTAGTAAGTATTACACACTGTCCTTCTTTGCTTGAACTAGCCAGAGGAATCTGGGCAAGAACTCTGATATGAAATTTTTATAACTCAATTATAGTGATGTTAGACGAACTTGGTTAAACTGTATTATTAATTCATGGTGCTGTTTTCCAATGTATGTAAAGTCATTCCTTCCTTCAGCACTTTCACACCAAGGGTGGGGCTGGAGAAAGGGAAAACTTGCAAAGTCTTTAGCCTATGAATAATGAATTGAGGACATTTAACAGAAAAAGAAAAAAAGTGGCCTCCAGAAACAGTATTTTGAAGGGAAGTGTTTGTTATGCAGCTTTTGCTCAGCTGGATGTGAACTTAATTCACTGGTCTTTACATCCAAAAGTTTAGTCCTTCAGGCTTAAAAAGGGTATCAAACATATACAAAAGGAACATTTACATTTAATGAGCTGGTGATTATTGGCATGGGTTGTTTTCTGACTATCAGGATCCTTCTAGGATCACTGTTGCTCTGGACTGATAAGCCCGGGGGCCAAATTTGGAACTTATGAGCAGCCCTCATTGATGTTAATGGGAACTGCATGTGCAGCTGAGGGTAAAATCAGGCTCAGTGCCTTGGGATGTTTTCCCATATACAAGGAAAGAGATGATATAATACATGAATTGAGGGAGCAAGAGATGGAGAGAAACATTAAGAAGACATTGGTATCAGTCTTCCTTTTCTGTGGCACGTTTCCCCTTTGTTCCTGGCAGCAGCATAGCAGAGGTGTGATGCCCTGACCGTGCTGTTGGTATCAGACAGGCACTCTGGAGAGAGAAACTGCTACCTAGGACTGGAGGAAGTGCAGCATCTGAAACTCACACGTGTGGATGCGTAATGCTAGAGGTGTTTTGAGTACAGAATCCTCCAAGCCCCGAAGTTTTCTCCTCTAGGCCCAGCCATCAGTTGGAAATAGCTCAGCCACACGCAGGAGCTGCATCAGATAGGGGAGAGATGGTGCCAGCGAGAGGAGAGACTCTACCCACTCAGCCACCCAGACAGCGTGCCGATCAAAATACCCAGGGATTGTACGTGGGTACAGACAGGCACAAGCTGTCTCTCAGCATTATAGATATGCATATTTGCTCTCGTTATAGAGCGTGTGGGGCCGGGTGAGTCAGTGCTTGTAAGGCCTTATAAGGCAGCGTGGAGAGCAGAACCTCACACCACACACTGCTGTGTGCACGCACAGGCAGAGGAAGAAAAACAAGGTATGAAGCTCATTGTCATGAGCTGGGGGTGTTGCTGAGTTCAGAGCTCCTCCTCAACAAAACAAGACTGCATCATGTCACCAGGGTGTTGTTTGGTTCAAGCGGCATATTTTTCATAAATGCTTTTGAGTCTAAGCCTAGTTTTTAATTAGTGCTAGGTTTCCTCTCTTGGAAGCCAGGCTCCCTAAGTCCTGTGAGGCCAACTGCCAGCTGTTCTGTTTCCTGAGAAAGAGTAAACTCTAATTTAAAATTTTAAAAGCTTTAAAATGAGCTAAACTCAAGCATCCTGCCCTCCCTTTTCCATTTGCTTCACTCGAGGTAAATGAGCCCACAAGCTGCAGGGAAGGGAAGACAAGAGCTTGATAATTCCAGATGCAGGGGGTGGATGCAAAGTAAAAGTCATCAGGATACTCCTGTGTTCTTTCTAGCAAGGGTTAATAACTTAGGCAAATATTATAATGACTGATGAAACCCACTACTGTCCTCTTGTCCCCAAAAGAAGTACATTCTCTTGGGACACCATTCAAGATCACATTTAAGCACTTGTTCAAATTGAAGCCCCTGGTTAAGAGCTGCCCCTGAAATTTTGCTGAATAAGGTCATTAAATATCATGTGCTCAAAACTGGCAAGGGAAAAATGGAATGAGAACCTTTAGTCTCACTTATTAATGACTATATACAACCCTTTGATGCCTTTCCTTTTTATGAGTTAAATGGTTGCTCTATGAATAAGCTTAGTTCTGTCAGATTTTGAGAGCAGCCTGAAATGAAAATGTGCTCTTGCAGAACATGTTGATCACATATTAAAAAAGAATGCTGGAAGATAAAAGATTTTGTGAAAAAATTCAGAATTAGTATTCAAAAATGCCATGTTTCAGTCCTCTATGAGAGCTGGTATGTTACACTCCCTATCCTTCCATCTGGCCTACGCTTCCAAACCAAACCATCCTTACCTGGGGAGATGCACTGCCATATCTCCCAAGGAAAGGGATTGTCCAAGGAGGATCAGGGAAAAATAGACACACAGGGAAAAATCTAGAGAGACAATACACAAACTCCCATGAGGTAATGCTATAGCACTTCCAAAACAAAGGTTTTGCTTTTCAAGATGTTTTTTATTCTACATTGTTTTGCTTCTGAAACATTTGAAGTGCTTTGTGGTAAACTCTGCCGTCCTCCCCACCCTATTTGTCTTCATTCCTTTGTAATGAAACAGCCACCATTTCTAACCAGCTCTACCTGGAACTGCTGGGGGATTAAGCACACAAAACAATGCCCTGCCTATGCATCTGCCTTGCTGCTTCTTTCCCTCTTTATGCAAAAGCTGATGCACCCACACATGCATGTACACATGCAGAAACACCTCGAAGTTCCCTGCTGCTTTCTGTTTTGGCAGTGAATTTCCAAGCTTCTCACTTTCCTTCTTTAATCCCGTGCAGGAGCAATAGGCACCCATGGAGAGCAGGACTGTGGGGCTGTGCCTCAGCAGGCAGGGAGAAGCTGTGGGTAATGTGCAGCATTTATTTCCCTACAAAATACCCCTGCCCAGCTGCAGACACTTTATTCCACACCGACACAGATGGATGACTGTGCCACTGTGCTTTCCTTTAGCAGTGCAATACAAATACCTGCAGGGCACAGATCTAATTGCCTTTGTTGTTCCTGATGAAGATAACTGCGCCGTGCACACACTTGCTTTGCCAGCTCCTTTGCTTTCACTGTAACTCATTTGTGAGGCCACAAATTATCACAGGCTTGAGCCACATTTCCAGTGAAGCTCAGTGGGGTTCAGCTGGTCCAAATGATGCTGTTTGTCTTTGTGCTCGTGTCTGCAGGAAGGTAGAATGGGGAAATGCTGTGCAGGGACTGGGACAGTGTGTGCTGGAGGGCTGAGGAAACCTTATGGCAGACCTGCATATTGGCTTGCTGCTGCTGTTTTCTAGCTGGGGTTTTGGCTTACAGGAAAAAAACTATTCTTTTGAGTGCTAGGCAGCATGTTTTTGACAGCAAACAGAGCTCTTCAAGAGCAGAAAGGCAAAATTTTCTATAAATATGGAAGTTGTTCTCTTTTTTCTTTTCCTGTTTTCCCCTCCCAGCTGGGGGACTGAGGTTATCCTTAGTTATTGTCTGACAAATCCACAGCTCAGTACTGGGAGCAGCAGCTGGAGGGGAAGGATCTGTGCCTGTACCCATTGAAGGGCTGGGCTGTGCAGCAGGTACCAAAAAGAGGTGGTGGAAGACAAACCCTTGCTCCAAAGTAGTGCCAGCCTGGCTCAGGCTGAGGTGGGGATACAAGGCCTGCACCCCAGGAGGCTGAGAAAGTCCTTGAGAAGGAGCAAACCTTTGCTTGGTATTCTCTGGAGTTCACCCCCAGCAATGTACTGGTGAGCCAGGCTGCTCAGCAGTGTCCCCATCCAGCCCCAAATAACCCAAGCTCAGAGCTTGCAGGGACAGCTGTGTCACTGCCTCCCTGCTCTGGGACTCAGCTTAGCCCTTGTGATACACAAAGCCTCACCCTGAACTCCCCTTCCAGCAAAAAAAACCAAAAGGATTATTTTCCCACTCAATGTTCCTTGAGTCAGGGACTCCTAATTGTGCAAAAAGGGGTTATACTGAATTCCTGCAGAACTTTGTTTTTTGTACTCGATCAGAAGTTGGCTTTTCAGCTGGGCTGGGTTATCAGCAGAGGTGAGCCCGCTTCCCCTGAGCTCTGGCAGGTGGAGGAGCCCCAGGGCAGCCGAGAGCCCCATCCCCAGCAGCCCCCAGCAGGTGCTGTCCCTGTGCCGGCGGCTCTGGCAGATGTCGGCCGGGCCCTCGCCGAGAGCAGGGCTGGCCGGGGTCAGCGACACAAGTGTTCTGTTCCTTTCATTAGCACGGTGCCTGGCAAAAGAGAGAAAGGCAGGCATTATGCCCCTCTGAAAGAGAAATTAACTCCGCTTTGAAGTGAGTTGCAAAACAAGAGAAGCAAGACCCACGGAAGGAATGCTGCAGCTCTGAGCCAGGCTGTGGCACGCTGCTGTCCCCGGCTGAGACAATGCCTTGTCATCTCTCGCCCCGGGGCTGTTTGTGGCAGGCAAACGGAGCTGTTCCCTTTAATGGGAAGACGAGCAGTGATTGTATTTTTGTAACCTCTTAGACTGCGCTGCCTCTTGGTCTGGGATTGCACTTGGAGTTACAGTCTGGAATATGAGTGAGGGCCTCATTTGTGCTCCCCCCTCATCTTGATTAAATAATGATTTGAAACAAAAAATCCAATAAATACATGTCCTGGGTTCCCTTGAGGGCAGCAGTTGGTTCCCTACTGAAAGCTGGATGAAGCAAAATTCACTGAGATTATTTAATTACTTATTAGAGGTTGTGTATGTGGGAAAATCCAACTGTTCACATAGAGAGAATTAGTTTTGTGAAAGAGCAGGCTCTTTTAAGCCACCCTCAAAAAGTAAAAAGCCATTAGAATTCAGAATCACACAGGATGGTGTGATTCAATTGAGCTCTGTGCAGTGTTTTTAGATGGGGTACTCTGTTTCCATCCTGGGTGGCTGGCATGACTTTCAGAAACAGTAAAATGGGACCACAAGCACAGCCAAGGTCAGCCAGTGGGGAATATGGGGAATTGGTCTGAGCAGGCAGGCTGAGCACCCTGGGACTTGTCCTGGCTCTTGCTGCAGGACAGAACCTCCCCCAGAGCCTGCAGGAAGCTATTGGCTACAGCCTGGTGCCCCAGGGTGGTGAGGCTGAGAAGCTGCTGTGTCCCCCCTGGCACCTCCTTGCCCCATCCAGACCCTCCAGCCCTCACCCAGACTGTCAGCTCCATATTTCACTGCTATCCACGCTGCCTCTTCCCGGAGTGTTGCTGCCACAGATGTTGAGCTACAGAGGAGCTTGTTGATCCTCCCGGTCATTTGACAGATTCTGTGATGTGCTGACAACAGTTGCTGCTTTGAAGGTAGATGTCAGCCAAGGCAGAGCAGAAGCAAGGATGCCAGGTCCTGGAGCCAGTCTGAAAAGCTGGTTTAGAAATGCCAAGAAACTGCTGTATTTCTTGGCAGAAATAACAGCCTTTTGGTTTAAACTGTGAAGGAACAGAAGGAATGTGTGTGATGCTGGGGTCACAGCAGCCCTGTGCCCTCTCCAGGCTTATCCTACCCCTGCAGCCAGGGACTACCTCACATGGTGGTTTTATACCTGTAAGTGAAAGGTGGTGAAATGCTGGTTGTCTCTGGGTTAGGATTCAGCTTGAATGCAAACAGTAACACATCTTTTAAGAAAAGTATCTGGTAACATGTTTGAAAGTGCAGTCCTGTATCTTCTGGAATGTGGCAGTGGTCCGTAGCACAGAGGTCAGATCTCTTGAGGCTCTGGATGTGGCATCAGGGTTTCAGAAAGAACTGGTGAAAAGCAGAGCTGGCTATAGCTCCCTTAAGCTCCTGTGATATTCGAGTTTCTGCTGGAGTAATCAAGGACTGGTAGAGAATTGCTAGAACTGAGAAGAAGCAAGGAGCAGTACCAGGTGCTGAAATGAGGACTTGCAATGCATGTCTCCTAGTTGGGAGCATCTGGGAGACGTTTCTGCTCTGTCCAGGGCTTCTGCATTGAAGGGGCAAGTTGGCTAATGAAGAAGGATCACTTCATTTCCCATGTCTGCTGCTGGGGCTTCTGATTCCTCTGAACTGGGACTGAGCATCACTTAGAAGTTAATGTGGGATGGAGATGGGGAACTCCATTATGGATTTGCTGGGGTGAACTTTCTTACCCCAGAAGCAGTAAGGCTTCTCTCCCTGGCAACGCAGAAAGTATTTGGAGATCCTCCAGCTCCAGGTGTTTTCAGAGCACCAGAGCACTGTGGGCAGTCATCCCTCTGCAGACTGTGCTGAGAGCTGCTGTGGGTGTTGGTAGCTCTGCTCTGGTTTCAGTTGCTGCTGGCTCAGCACCTGTGTCCGAGTCAGCTGTCCCTGTCCCAGTTAGCACCTTGAACTGGGTCGAGAGCAGCTCTCCCTGGGGACAGAGACTGAATGCCATGGGCAGGAGCATGGATATGGAGGCACCATCTGATAGGATGAAGGAGATCCATGTGAAACATGACACAGGCTGAGTCTGCAGCCCCTCTGAGGATGAAAAAGCCATCCAGTCCAGAGCTAAACTTTCCAAAGGGACTGGCCCTGTGCCTGCTGTGTGACAGCTGATCCAGGTCTCCTCTGCTGCCTGCGATAGCACCAGCACTGCTATGTGGTTTTTTGGCTCAGAAGGCCCCAGATGGGTGAGGGCATGGCCCAGGTCCCCAGTGTGGAGAGCATGGCATAGATGGGGGCATTGTGTGCCCCAGAGCGTGGCATGAGGGCATGTGCACGTGTTTCAGGGAGCACAGCTTGCTGGGAACGTGTTTGGAGGACTATTCTGAGTGGGGGGAGCCAAACCTGTGTGTCTGCACTCTAAGAACCCTGGACCAAACCTCATGAGTGGGTTTGAGGAGAGTGGAGGCTCTGAGTGAGAGAGGAGGAGGCCACATGAGAGTGGAGACGTGTGCATTTGGCCCTAATTCTCGCTCCACTGCAAGGGCAGATGTTAGCACTAACACAGCCTGACTCTCAGTGCTGGCACATTCCTGAGATGTCTCCATGCCAGTGGAGTTAAAGCTGAGCTATAAAACACTGAAGTGATGTAAACCCCCTTGGTGGTGCTCAGGGTCCCAGAAAATACCCCTGCCCAGTTCAGTCTCTGTGAGTTTGAGGTCCTTGCTTGCCCTGTTGTGTTCAGCAACCCAGCCAGGGTGTGGCTGGACCCCCTTGCAGAGGCTGGCAGGAGCAGGGCTGCCATCCCCTTGCCCACAGGTCTCTGATACACAGCGTGGGGATACTTTTCCTCCTCTATTCTTTTGCTTCTTCCCTCACTCGAGTTCCCTTTGTCATTTCCATACAACCCAGGGGGATTCAGTGCAAGCTGTGAGTTTTCAGCACAAGCCATCAGCCTCCAGGAACGGGCTGGACAGGCTAATTTAAAGCAGAAGGAAACAAAAATGAATAATAAGGGAGACAAGCGAGCAGACAAAAAGCAGTCATGACATTTGCATAGAGGAGGCAGCAAACAGTTGGCAGTGTGGATTGAAGAGAGGGTTTATGTTTTTTTCATGTAATTTGAGACTCTAATGATGGACTTATGTTGCCCGCTCTTCCTTTTTTCTTACACCTTACCTACTAAAGGAGGAGTTCTTGATGGGTAAGTGGATGCTATCCGCAAGACACCAGGGAATTTATTAGAGGTCACTTGAGCGCATTAGCTATATCTTCTTCAGGGGGTAAAAAGCACACAAAGAAGTATCTGTATACCTTTTATTTCCAAAGGGATTTTTCTTTTTTCCCCTCACCCTCTTTCTTTTTATTTTTTTATATTTTTTATATTTTTTTAAAGTGATAAACTTGTTTATTTGCCAGTTTTTGCTTTGTACAGAAGCCCTTGATTTGATTTGATTTGGTTTTTTGTTGCTTATTTTAGTGACATTGGTTCAGCCACTTTATTAAGGAAGCTTAAAAAAATTCACTCATCTAAGTTTTTGTTTAATTTTTATTTTCTTTGCGAGGATTATGTAGATTTTTTTATATGTATATACCTCTTTTTTTTTCCCTTCCCTCTTTAAGGTTAAATAAGGGCTTTGTCCTCTGTTACATTTTTTTTTATTTAGTTAGTTATTTATTTTAATTCTTTGGTTGCCCGCTTACTTTGTTGAACTCTTTTGTTTAACATGAACCGCATGCTGATACTCTTTGCATGATCTCTAAATCTTCCCGTTATTATAGCAGGGGGAAAATAAATTTCTTCTTACTGTGGATTTCTTTTAGGGATATGTGCTTTTGTTTTCTTCTCCTTTCTTCTTCTTTTTTTTTTTTCTTTCTTTCTTACTTTGTTTCTTTTCTTTCCTTTCCTTTTGTTTCAGTGCATCATGATGGTAAAATTTCTGGGTTTATTTGAAAAAAAAAAAAAAAAAAAGCAAAGTAAAACCGAAAACAACCCCCCCAAAAACCATTCAAACAATGCCAAATGGCTTTTTTGCTTTCAGATCTCTCAGTCAGGGTCTTCTGCTGACCTCTTTACCAAAACAGACAGCCCGCCTGGCAACCTAGCCAGCCAGAATGGAGAGTATCATGAATATGACTCAGGAAACGATACTTCCTCCCCTCCCTCCACTCAAACGAGCTCATCCAGGTCAAAGGACAGCCAGGAGAAAAGAAGTCTAGTCCATGATGGCTTTGGCCATGCCTTCTCGTCCGGGAAGCCCAAACTGGCCAACAGCGATAACAGCTCTGATTCAGGAAATTCCTTCACCAGTTGCTTTTCCCAGACCAAGGGAACAGCTTTGGAAAATCTGTCTCCAGATGCCCAGGGACAAGACCGAAGGTCAGTGATTACCAGTAGCTGCTGCAGGCAGCCCAATACCTGGTACGTTGTTGCTCTGTATCTCCTGCCCGCTCGCCAGTTGCCGTGGTGAGCTGGCAGGGAGCTTTCTGTGCTCTGGAGGCAGGCAGGTACCAATCAGACCCACGGTCTTGCCAGTCTGGAGCCCAGAACCCAGCAAGGACCAGTTCTGTAGCCTGAGGAGCAAGATCAAAGCCAGCCATCACATCCCTGGACATTGCTCGTGTCAGTGCTTTGGCATTACTGTGGTTAATGCAGGGCTTGGCACAGCACACCCCTGCTCACCTGGGCATGGCCGTGTCAAAAAAAGTCTCTGGCCCTTCTGGGCACAATGTGAAAGGGGCATCTGGGGGTTGCCATGCTAATTCTTCCTCTCTGCCTACTGTGGGGAAGGGAAGCGGGGCTTGTTTTCACTAAGATCATTATGGGCTGTTCTTTCACCTTCTGTCCAATGAGCCAAATCCAGAGTGCCCCTTGCCCTTCCCAGCTCATCCAGCACAGGTCCAGGGTGACAGGATAGCATCTCCTGCCAGTGGGGAGCACAGGGAGGGGCAAGTACTTGGCTGGCTGCAGGGTAACACAGCAGCAGCTCTGCATGGGGCCACATGGCATCGAACCACCACCCAGTGCCACAGGTCATCTTCAGGAGAGGGGAATAGCTGCCAGCTTCCAACCCTGCCTCCCATTCCTGGGGGTTTGCCAGGGGATGAGGGCACTGAAGCCTGGTGGCTGGTACCCAGGGCTGTGCTCAGTGGTTGCAGGGAGCTCTTCCAGCTCAGACCCTTGGGTCCTAAGGGCTGAAAGTTATAGCCAGGACATGGTTTGGAGCACTGAATCTGACAGGAGGGAGTCAGGGGAACGGGTTTTAGTAAAAACAAGCCTCATTTTTCAATCAGAGGGTAAAATTTTAGGTCTGTCTGTACTTCTCACATAGTGACTCCAGTGGGATAACTCTGCCTTCACATGGGTGGAGCTGGGATTGCAGCTGGCCCTGTCTGCTGGGAGGCTGCCTGGCTGCTGGGCTCTGACCCCAGTTCATTCCCAGAGCACTTCTGGAAGAGGAGGAATTCACGCAGCGCTGTCCAAAGGCAACAGGACATGCCTGCTAAGTGCCCACTCACGCTGCTGCACAGCCAGGCTGGAGCACAGCCCTTGCCCTGCCATGCTCTGCCTTTCCCCTACTCCAGCACTTCTTACTTCACTCCCTGCCCTGGAGCAGCACTGCTCCCTGGCCTTGCCCAGGCTCTGCCAGCCAGACACCTCTGGCGTGTTGGGCATGGGGCAGATGAGCTGCTGCTTGTGCCACCTGAGAGCTCTTCCACACCTCTTCTCCCTGGCAGAGCCCGAAGGGTGAGCTCTTGGATTCTGACCCACACACGTGGGGTCTCCTGCAACAGCAGCCTGGGGAGCTGAGAGGTCTTTTTTTGCCTCCAGTTAGGGAATGGAAGGATGGGAATATTTATTTGCTGGAGCATGGTGCTCCACTCAGCCAGGGACCAGTCCCAGTTCAGCCACAGCTTCAAGAAGTGTCCAAATATATGTTCACAGAGCGTGCCTGCCCTCATGTCTCCGTTCCTCAGAGGAGAAGAAGCGAAACCTCCTCCCCTCCCCAGCCCACAGCTCCCCGCTCAGGCCTGGCTCCCGCAGCGAGTCCTGCACCAGCACGGGCAGATCCTCCCCCGGCTCCAGCCGCTCCCGCTCCTCGCACCGCAAGGCCCCTCCCAGGTACTCCCGAAGCAGGTCCTGCTCCTCGGGAAAGAGGTAAGGCCAGCTGGAACGGCTGTCTCTGTGACCCTGGGCAATGTCTAGCTCTTGCCAGCTGGCAGGCTCCTTGCAGGGGGAGGTGGAAGAGTTTGGGGGGTGCCTAGGGATCCACAAGGCTTGGGGTGAACTGGCCATGTAGAGCTGGGCTGAGACCTTGGAGAATGGGACATCTCTTCCCCGTCATTATTTGGAGTAGTCTGGTACAGCCTCACTCTCCAGCATCTTTGACTCTTCTATGTTTCTTTCCTATCTCCAGGTCTTCCTCACGTTCCCCCAGCTATTCCTCCAAATCCTGCAAAAAAAGTCCTGGGAGTAGGAGCTCGAGGCCTCGCCGGAGCCCCAGTTACTCCCGCTACAGCCGTAGCAGGTACAGACATCTGCTCACGTGGTATTTGCTGTCCACTCCTGTGGTATGTGCTGCCTCACACTTTCCCCCTGCCTCCATCACGGTCACACACTGGTGTGAGTGGTGGGCAGAGCCTGAGGCTGGCTCCAGCTGGGTCTGCCCACACGTCCTGCAGCCCCTGTCAGAGAGGGATCCGACTGCAGCAGGGAAAGGCACTCTACTTCTTTGAGTCACAGCTCTTACAAAGACTTGTCAGGCCCTGGGGGGGTGCCCCTGCTGTGAGGCCAGATTCCAGGTACCCTCAGGCTGGCACTCACAGCCTTGCAGAGGGAAACACAGTCCAGGCACCTCTACTCCTTCCACACACCATAGAAAACAGTCACAGCTCAACCCTAGAGATGCCCTTGGCAGGTTTTCCTGGTGGCACCTCTGTTGCTGTTAACATTTCACAGCCTCAAAATCTTACATTCCCAGGGTCGATTCTTGCAGGCTTTGACAATCCCTGTGCTGGTGAACAGAACACTTCCTGCATGCAGGCCCTTGACCTGTAACGTGTTGCTTTGCAGATGGCACTGAGCAGGGTGTATCAAGTCAGCCACACTGCACAGAAGGGCCTGTGCTGACGTGTATGGGAATTTAACAAAAGAGAAAACCATAGCAACACCGGCACTCCTTCTGGCGAGGCTTGTGGAGCCCTGCAGGGCTACCAGGCCCTCGGCTCACGTGGGGCCTGCTGGCAGGGCTGTTCCTGCCAGCTCCAGCAGCACGGCCAGCAAGAGCTACATGCAGACTGCAGGCACAGACACAGGTCCCTGGAAGCCATCTTAGCTTGGCAGTGCAAAGCCCGTGGAAGACACTGCTGGAACGCCTGGATGCAATTAATGGTGTCCATCTGTCCAGTCTCTTTGTCCAGCCGTGCGAGCGCTCAGGGGTGATGCCACCAGAGTGCTCAGAGCTGTCCCTTTTGGAGCTGAGCATCCTCTGCTCCTCTGTGCCTTAGCAGGTCATTCCTCCCCTGCCCTGCCGCAGCCGCAGAGCCCCTGCGGTGACCGGCCCGTGCTGTGCCCCCGCAGGGACCGCGAGCGGGAGCACAAGTACAGCTCCAGCGAGAAGGAGTCGCAGCGGGACCGCGAGCGGCAGCGGCGGCGCCGCTCCTACTCCCCCCTGAGGAAACGCCGGAGAGACTCTCCCAGCCACCTCGAAGCTCGGCGCATCACAAGGCAAGGGGATGCCGTCCCATGCTTTGGAGACAGGCTCAGCTGGCACTTCCCGGGGGGATGAGGGCTGTCCTCGGGTCCCAGCCCTCGCCAGAGGAGGTTTCTCCAGGAGACCGGTTTCCCTGAGCCTGATCGGCAGGCCCTTCCACCCCTCCTCTAGAGCTTGGGGATTTCCAGCTGGAGGCAGAGGGAGGATGGGAAGGGTCTCAATTTACAGTAGCTGAAGGAAAAAAGAAGATGAAGTCAGAGCAGGGACTCAGGTGCCAGGAGCATTCCCTTGCAGACTTTTTATTTCACCCTGCCCTGTGGTAGATGTCTCACACTGGAGAGAGTCAACTATTGACTGTAACCTTCACGCAGAGGGCTGTTTGGGACAACACCAAGTAGAGCCCAGCAGACTGAGTGGCTGGGACATTCCCCAGGGCTCTGGGGGTGGGTGGTTTCAATTCCAAGGCCCGTCGGCTGCCCGATCTCTTTTTTTCTTTTAAGGAAACACAATCACATATTTGGGAGCGTTGTGCAGAGTAAACAGTGCTTTTTGGAGATTTTGGCAGTCCTTGTGTTGCTGGTAACCCACATCTCTCTGTCCCCACAGTGCCCGCAAACGCCCCATCCCCTACTACCGTCCCAGCCCCTCCTCCTCCAGCAGCGCCAGCAGCTATTCCTCCTGGTACAGCAGCGCCAGCCGCTCCCCGAGCCGCAGCCGGACCTACTCCAGCTACCGGACGAGCCGGAGCCGAAGCTGGAGCAGCAGCAGCGCCGAGGGCAGGAGCCGCAGCCGGAGCTCGGGCCCCAGGAGCAGCCGCAGCAGGAGCAGGAGCTCTGACTCAGGAGCCAGCTCCGACAGCCTGCGTCGTTAGGGAGTGCCACTGCTGGCTGACACCGGGTGCCGGCGTCACCGCCACATTCCTGGCATTCTCCGCTTCCTTCCCACCTACCTGGCCATCGATAGCAATCATCCCCGATACTGACGTGGTGGCACTGCCGGGTCCCCCTTCCCCGGTTCACAGTAAGAGCCCTGGAGCGCCTGTGCAGCCCCTCCACCCCAGCGCGGAGCGGGTGGATCAGTCCCAGCTCCCCAGGCCAGGCTGGAAGAAGGGTCGGTGCTTTAGAGAGGGTCTGTCACGACAGACCTGCTCCATCCTCCCTGATGCTCCCATCTCTCCATTGCTACTGCTCTCCAAAGCACTACCAGCAGTCCAAAGGAAAGAATTCTGCTCCTTGCTCTTCTGACAAACCAGGAACCAACAAATTAACTTCTGTTGGAGAGACAGACCCAGTTAGGGAGGAGTTTGCTGGGAAGCTTCAGTGATGGGGGGGATGGCTGTCCCCAGCAAGGCAAATATCAGGTCCTTTGGGTCTCTCCTCCAGAGCTGCTGCCCACTCTGCAGAGAAAATATTTATTTTTTTGCCAGTCAGCCAGCCCCTGCTATAAATAGAAGGCTAGAAATCCCTCCTGACGTACTTCCTGGGAAAAAAGGCTGTTTGCTCTTTCTCCTGCCCTTTCCTACCTTTAGGTAGCAGCACCTTTGGAGGGTTGTTTTATCCCCCCTGCACTGACTTGCTTGCAAACACCCTGCTGAGGTCTGAGGCAGATCTGGGGCTGGTGGGCAGAGGGGAGGTGGTGCTGTGCTGTGCTCCGAGGGCCAGGCCACACGTGGGAGAAAGGGGCCATGGGCTTCCCTTCTCAGAGGAAGCCTTGGATTTAGGTTTTTCTTCAGGGAGTGCATTGCTGGTGGGGCCAGAGGGAGGTGCAGAGATAGCCCAGCTGTGGGGTGCAGTCAGAACACACAGGGTTAAAAGGGCATTGCAGGAGCAGGGGGACCCCAGTTCCCCCTCCTGAAAACACGCAGCAATCTCAGGCAGCATTCCAGGAAACCATTCCTCCTTGAGCCCCTCTGGCTGCCCTGAGGCAGGGTCAGCAGCACAGTTGCAGGGCCGGTGCCAGGCTGCAGCAGGATGCACTCATGCCCCAGTTTGTTACTGGGAGGCTGGAGCAGTGCAGGAAGGGCCCCCCACTAATTGCCTGTTTTTCCAGGGAGCCACAGGCTGCCCTGGGCCCTGGGGTTTTGTCTGCCTGCCAGCCCAGCTGCCTGTGCAATTACTGTGTTTTGCCGGGTAACAAAGGCTTCTCCCAGCACAGGCTGAGCTGGTGCTGAGGAGTTTATTTCTCTTACAACACCTGGGTGCTTAGAGACGCTAATTTGGGCTTAAGACTTCCCTCCCTCCCTTTTTCCATCCCCTCCCCTTCCATCCTGCATGATTATTAACGAGTTTGGGCTTAATGAGTCAAGGAGGTGTGTTGTTTAAGTGTTACAGAAAAGGGCTGCGTGGAGCCACCATCTGCAGGAGGAGAGGGGGTAGAAAGGAATGCAACCCACCCCCCACCCCCCATCTAAAGAAGTACCTACAGGCCCCTGGCAGCCAGAAAAGGGACAAAGCAGCAAGTGGAGGAAGGCCAGGTGCCATGAGCTGCTCTGGTGGAACCGGATGATCCCCTCAGCAAGCCTATAAATCTGTTATCTGTTGGAAAGTACAGCAGCACAGGCAGGAATTCCATCTGGGTGGTACAAGAGGAAGTTTTGTGTCAGAGGCCTCTCCCAGTATCCTTCCTGGTGCTGGTCCCCCTTGTCCTGTGCCTTCAATGGCCAAAGCTCCCCTTTTTCCCAGACCCTCATCCCCCGCCTTGCTCTGCAGGCAATGTGGGGATGAGGGTGGCTGAGGCAGAGAGCTGGGCACTGCTGTGTTTGGTGGCTCAGTGGGGATGTGTCCATCTTCTGGAAAGACCCTTTCTAGGACACAGAGAGAAGCTCTCCTGGTAGGGCTGAACAAATTCTCCAGGGCTGTGCTTGAGGGATCAAAGACAGGATGCCACTGCCTTCCCTCCTGTGCTGGCTCTGACAGCGGCCCCTTGGCCACCTTCTGCAGCAAACTGCCTCTCAAAGGGCTGAAAACCTCATGCTTCTTCCCCAAAGAGTCCCTCCCAGTCTGATGCTGAAATGCCCCATCCTTCTGCTCCCTGGGAAGATCCAAAGGCAGTGATGGGAACCCAGACCTGCCCAGCTCTACCAGGTGTTTCAGGAGCAGCCTCCTGCCCCTTAGCACCCCGTAACGTGCACATGGAGCTGCAGCAAGGAAGCAGCCAGCCTGAAGATCCAAGATCAGGAAAGAAAAGAAGAGGGGCTTTGTGCAACTGGTGTAAATACCAAACTCACACTGACTGCAGTCCTCGTGGCTGGGGACAGATGATGGAAGCACCACACCAGGGTTAGCAGCATCCACCCCCTGTGGGTCAGGAGATGACCCCGAGGGTTGTGTGGGGCTGGCAGCAGCTCCTGCCCTCGTCCAGCTGGTCCCTGTGTCAAGGACTGCCTCTGCCTGTACAGTCTGTGGCAGCTAAACGCTCCTGGGGTTTCCCAAGCAGACTTGCATTGGAGCAAACCTCTTTAAATTATTTATTTATTGATTTATTTATTATTATCATTATATTTTTAATTGTATGTCAGAATGGACCAGTATTTATTTATTCTATTTTTTTTTCTAACGTTAAGTTATTTTTGGATCTGTTTGTTTGTTCAAATGTATCCATGCCGCCGGTCTCGTGTAAAGGTTTACAGCCCCGGCCCCCGTGAGTGAGGCGGCCGGAGGAGTGACAGTCACTCCTGCTGCCACCGTGTCCCTCTGCGCTGTCCGGAGCAGGGCAGAGAGCACGGCACGGACAAAGGGACGCAGGGCAGAGCTGCGTGTTTTCCTGTGGAAATCTCGGGTTTCTCCTTAGATCCGTGCAGGAACGTGATGGGTGCGAGCGCAGAAACGGGTGCAGGACGTGTCGGCGGCGAGGGCGAGGGTCTGCGGGCCGGCCGAGCGCGGGCTGCTGGCGGTGCCAGCGGGGCAGTGTCGCCTGCGCGCCGGCCGGGTGCCAGCTGGCCCCGCGCTGTTTGCCTTGGCTCCGCCGCCAGCTCAACCCGAAACCCGCCTGCTCCGCACAGCCAGCGCCGCTTTCCCTGGGAGGATGCCGTCGCCAGGACTCCCCTGCCGTGTTTATCCCTGCGCAGTGACCCACCCATGGGAAAACAAAAGAGATGAGACTGTGAGAGAGTGATCCCTGCCGAAGGTCCTTGCAAAATCCAGCTTCTGTTGGCGGACCTGACCAAGTCTCTGTGTGTGTGTGTATGTGCACATGTGCATATACATGTGAGTTCCCCTCGATGTTATTTATTTTTTAACTTATTTAATATTTTTAGTACAAACTTTAGTACACCCTCCCTGTTAGTGGATGACCGGGGTTTCTGTGGGTTTGAGTGAAGCTGTGAGCTTTTCTGTCTCTGTGCCTTTTGCCAGTGCTTTTTTTTTTTTTAAATGTTGTTTCTCTCATTCACTGCTTTTATGGACTTTTGCTCTGCATCCACCATCTGAGATTGCTGCAGGTGCTCTCTGCAAAGGGCTGGTTCGCTTGGTGGAAAGGCAGCTTGGTTCATTTTGGTGTTGGTGGATCACTGCTGTGGTCAGACACTCAAGGGGTGTTCAGGGCTGGCCATGACATCAGGGTAATACCTTGGCTGTTTTTTGGAAGCCCTGTCTCACACTCAAAGGCTCTTTCCCACCCATGATTTTGATTCATGCCACAAGTATCCCTGCTGCCTTTCCTCAGCAGAGCACGTCACAGCACCCAAATGTCTCCTTGACCCCAGAGCCACCAACTCTTCCCATTCACTGGACCTGCCTTGGCTCTTGGTTTGTCCCACCAAAGGAGGCTTGTCCCCCTCTCCCAACCCCAGGCTCCAGAAAATCCAACACCATTTCTGCAGATTTGCTGGGAAGCAAAGATAAGGGATGTTTCAAAGCACTGTTCTGTTCTTTCTTCATTGGTTGCAGCACTCGGCTGAGCTTTGCTTTATGTTGACTGCAATTTTCTCAATGTTTTTGTTGTTTTGGGGACTGAATTTGTACCAAACCTGTCAGCAACAGCCAATCACTGTTATTTTGCTATGCATTGTACATATATTGAACAGGCTGAGAGGACTTGGCCTCTATTTAATATTTATTTCTTCTATTTATTGAGCATTACTTTAAAAAAGCTATTTGGGTCATGCTGTTTGGTCCATGAAGGCAGGAGCCTTTGAAGTGTTGCCAGATATGCTGGAGAAAGGAAGGCAAATTGGGCTCATTTGGACCCCACCACCACTATTTAGAGAGGAACCTCATTGTGATGGAGATGGGCAAGGCAGGGGAAAACTCTCCATCTCTCTGAACCAGCTTCTGTTGACAAATCACATCCCCCTGGAAAGGTGCAGGGAGTTCAGAGGCAACAGGCCATCCCTGGTGGAGGAATAACCCTGCTCCTCCTCCTCTGCCACGTGGCATAGGGCTGTCATCACCAAAAATCCCTGGAGTTCTCTCATCTCCCACTGCTGCTCCCCTCTCCCCTCTGGGGGATGGGGACACTTGCCACCCTTTGCATCAGTGATGAGGAAGGGGACAGGACTGAAGTGACTGGCCATGGTCTCCACCAGGAAGCAAAGATGCCTACCCTGCCCCATCCTGAGATCCTTGTACCATGCCCTGCTTTGCCCCCTTCCCCAAGCTTTGTGCCAGTAGCTTTGCCCTGATGTGAGCCCAGTAGCCAGGGCAGGACTGGGGAGGCCTCCCCTGTTGCCCCCAACACAAGCAGAGCTTGCTGCAGGCATCCTCCCCCAGCTCTGAGAAGAGCAGGAGATGTGCTGAAAGCCCCACCGTGCCCCAGCGCCGCTCCAGCAGCGCAGCAGCCGCGGTTCTGCTCGCTCAGGCCGGAGGTGTTTGTGCTCCCTGGGAGTGGAGCGTGGGCACAGCTCCAGGGGCAGCAGAGTGCCCAGCACTGGGCTCTTCCCACAGCGCTGCCCAGGAGCTGCTGGGTGCTCAGCCTCGGGGCTCTCGGGGTGCTGGTTGGAGACAGGGACAGCTTCAGGTGCCTAAGTGAAGACTTTGCCCTTTAGTGGCCAGTGGGGTTTGTTACCTCTTCACCAGAGGATAAATGATTCTCATGACTTTGCTGCTACCTGGCAGTTTGCACATGACTGGAAGGGTCTCCAAAACAACACTGTCATGGTCAAGCACCCCAGCTTTTGGGCTCTTGCTTAGAGAACAACACCCTGAGCAGCCCAGGGCAGCTCTCCACCTATGAAAGCCAGGGAATGAGGAGAAGATTTAGAACAGAAGCCCAGACGTGAGAGAAGCCGCAAGGGAAGCGGTGTCTGTTCTCTGCCTGTTGGCTGATTCCACCCCAACCGACACCGGCGCCTCTGTCCGTTTGAGTTCACTGTAAAGCTCCCCTGGCTCTCCATCCACGTGCGTTCTGTAGCCTTTAGTCTTCCTGGGTGTTTGAGTTGTTAGCCTGGTTAGAAAAAGGTTCCAATAAAGGTTTGGACAGTATTTCCTCTGCATCATGTTCCTTTCAGACACAAGTGCGTGCGGTGGGATATTTTGGGTCATTTCAGCTGCTCCGCAGGGAAGGGCATGTGCCTCCACTCCCAGCTGCCGAGGACTGGCTCCTCGGGGCACTGGCTAAAGCAAAAAAAACCTTGTGGGCTAGTATTTCTGGCAGCTCTCCTTTCCCTGCTGGGCCAGGCTCCTGCTGCCCTTTGCCAGGATCTCCCCACCCTGTTCAGGCACTGGGAGGCCAAGCCAGAAGTGCGTCTGTCTCTCCCTGGAGGTCACACTGGGCTCACCAGTGCTCTCCTTGGGGCTGTGCCCTTCCCTTCCTGCACAGCCCTTGCTCCGAGCCCTGCACAGAGTTCCCGTGCCACAGGGCCCTGCCATGGTCACCTTCCCAGCAGGAGCCTGGGGCAATGGGTTCTCTCCAGCACCCTGGAAGCCTCTCAGGGGAGCAGCAGCACTGGGCCAGGTCCCCATGCTCCTCAGCAGGGCTCAGATGGGCACCCAGGAAAGGTCTGGACGTGGCACAGACGGATTGTGGGGACACGGGGCAGCATCCCCAGGTCACTCAGAGGATAGAAGGGGGCTGCGAGGGCACTTCAGGCTTCCCAGAGCTGATGTGGGGTGGCTCAGCGGTGGGAGGCAGCCGGGAGGTTTGGAATGACAACAGGAGCTAAATCGGGATGGCCCAGAGAGGGTGAGAGCAGGCGGGAGGAGGGGACGTGTGACTAATCGGGATGAACAAGGCGACAGGAAGAATTCCTGGCCGGGGAGGGAGGATGGCCTGGAGCTATGTGGGAAACGTGGGATGGGGGATGTTATGAGGCTCCTGGAAACACGGCAGGATCGTGGGACTGCCTGAAACCTCCTCGGGGCTTGTCCTTCTCACGCCGTGCGCTGGCGTTCGCCCAAGTGGGCACAGAGCTGCGTTCTGGGGGGATCCTGCTCCCCAGCCAAGCTGAAATGTGCCCAGCTGAGCTCAGGCTGTGTGTGTAACCGGACTGTCACCCACGGGCACCAGGAGCCCCCAGCCAGGCAGGGGTAACCAGGCAGGACAAGAAATAGAGGGGGGATGCTCAGTCCTTCCACCAGCAGCTGCTTTCCCGCGCCAGGAGTGCTCAGCTGGCACCTGGGACCTCCCCAGGCACCTCCAGGCATCCCTTCGGACCCCACCTGTGGCGCCCAGGTGTCTCCATGGACGGGGCAGCCCTGCCCTGCCAAGGAGAGGCAGCTCCCTGCCCCCAGCGCTGCTGCCGTGATTAATGCCACGGAGTGACCGGCGGCTGCATCCCTGCGCGGCCTGCGCTGCTTAAAGTCTTCCTGCTGCAATTACTTCCATAAAGTCCATTAGAAAAATTGCAGATGCTGGAGAGAGGGAGCATGATGCAGAGCCAGGATGCGGCATGAGGAAGTGGTTCGGTAGCCAACGCGACCGTCATTGATCACATCCCATCCTCCGGCTGCCCCCGCTGCCCACCGGAGCCGTGCCTGGCTCAGCTCCACGGGGACCCCGTCCCTGCCAGCCGCACTCCCGGCTCGGGCCGTGTCTCCCGGGTGGGGGCTCGCCGGGAGCTCCCCCCGGTGCTGCCGCCGCGCCTCTTCCCACAGCGCGCAGCCCGCTCCCGCCGCTGCCCTGTAATTAGCCCGGCCGCGGCTGTGATTAACGCCTCGCCCTGCCCGCACCGCGATTGCGGCAGGGCCGGGATATGCGGTGGGGCGAGGAGGAGGAGGAGGAGGAGGAGGAGGAGGAGGAGAAGGCAGGTGCTGAGCAGCGCCGTGAGCGCCCTGCCTGCTGCCCGGGGTCCATCCGGGCCCAGCTGGTGAAGATGGCCAAAGAAACAGCGCTGGAGAGGGTCACCCTGCCTGTCCCCTGCCCCACACGGCCCAAACGCCCACCCCGGGGTCCCCGCGCCGCCCCCGCGCTGCGCTGGGGCGCGGAGTGCCCCATTCCCCGGTACAGTGGCACTCGGTGCCGTGGGACACGTGGCTTTACAGTGAGGGGAGCAGCCTGGTCAGCCCCACCGCGGTATTTTTAACAGGTGACACCGGGGCGAAAGCGGCCAGCACTGAGTGAGCTTGGGGGCTATTTTGGGCGGGCAGAGCAGCAGGAGGGGGCGGCAGGGGCTGGGGCAGCTGGGATCCTCGGGCCAGCAGGAGAGGTCAGCTGCCACTGCCCAAATTCTCCACGGCTGTTTCATCCTCTCCAAAATACTCGGCTGACAGGGCAGGACTTGCAAAACACACACCCCTCTCCTCTGAAATCCATATAAATAGTACTCGCCCAACGGCTGGAAGGTTAGAGAAGTTTCTGGGCTCCAGGCTCAGGCATTTATTGCAGCTCTCAGCCGGGAGCAGCAGGGAAAGTTGCATATAAAGTGCTGGAGAGTGAGAGAGAAGCTTTTTAATCTCAGGGTACTTGGTTTTATTATTTTTTTTTTCCTCTCCTGACAAGAAGTTTTATTTTCCTCTCCCCAGTCCTGGGATCGCAGCCAGACAGGAAGCGTTTTCTCGCGGCCAGAGAGCTCCCTCCGTCCTTCCTGCGCTCCTCCAGCTGCCGGTGATTCAGCCTGAATTGATTTTCTCATCGTCCTTCACCTGGTGCCGGGAAGGAGGGACCGTCCCCGCGCACCCACATCCCACCCGGGGTGGATGCGTCTCCTCCGGGACAGGCTCCCGGGGGAAGTTTGCAGCCAGGAGCGGCCACACAGAGGCTGAGGCTCCGCCGGAGAGCCCCGGGGACGCGCTCAGCCCCCTCCGAAGGCAGCCATGGCCGACAGCCAGATGCCCTTCTCCTGCCATTATCCCGGCAGGCGCAGCCTCCGCGACCCTTTCCGGGAGCCCGGCCTGACTTCGCGCCTGCTGGACGATGACTTCGGCTTGTCGCCCTTCCCCGGGGATCTGACGGCGGACTGGCCGGACTGGGCTCGGCCCCGGCTCACCACCACCTGGCCGGGCCCCCTGCGCGCCGGCCTCGGCCGCACGCCCCCCATGGCCCCCGCCTACGGCGCCCACTTCGGGGGGTACCCCGAGAGCCGCAGCCCCGCGCCCTTTCCCCGCGAGCCCTGGAAGGTGTGTGTCAACGTGCACAGCTTCAAACCCGAGGAGCTGACGGTCAAAACCAAGGACGGCTACGTCGAGGTGTCAGGTGAGAGCCAAGGCAGCGGGGAGGTGCCACCCTGCCAGCTCAAGGAATTGCTGCAAAATACCCAAACCGCCTTTATTTTAAGGCGGCGGCAGCAGCCCCGTGCTTGGGGGCAGGGGAGGGCTGCACCAGGGCTTTGGGGCATCTCCAGAGGCAGTTTGGGTATCATTCATGGGGGGGTCTGGCTCACAAGCCGTGGCGGTTTGCTGCCAAAACGAGAAAGGACACGTGTCCTTTGGGGAAAATCTCCCTGCTTTCTGCCCTGGCTGGCGGCTCCCTCCAGCGAGCCGCCGAGAGGGGCCCCAGCTCTGCTCGGTTAATTATAGCCGGGGTGAGGCCGGCACGGAGGGAGATTCCCTTTAAAGGGGCCGAGGGAGAGGCTGGAAGAAGGAGCAGCTGCTCCACAGCCCCCAGCCCGGCACTGAGGGGGACAGAAACACCTTCCTGAAAAGTCAATTAATGGAGGGATCAGTGGGCGTGGGGTCCAGCACATTTGGGGTGCCCACGACTTCTCTCAGTGTCCCATCGGCCTGGCACTGACATTTCCCATTGTCTCTGTGTCCTCCGGGCTGGGGGCTGGCACCTAACACAGCTCTGGGTGTTTATTTGGAGCTCACTGCACCCCAGGGGGGTCCAGGCAGCCTCTGGCTGATGCTTCAGGCACAGGGACCCCCAGCCTGACAGAGTGGTGGAAAGGAGCCCATCCTGGGGAGTGGGGCCAAGGAAGATGCTGCCACCTACAAAGGTTTTATTATTTGTTTATTTTCTTAAGCCCCAGCTCTTGGCAGCCTGTGAGACCTCAGTTTCCCACTGGAAATATGGCTGTGCTGTCTTTAGCATCTCCCTCCCCACATGGAGAGGCTTCCTGAGGCTCCCTGCAGTGGGACAGGGAAACAGCTGCTCGGAAAACTTTCTTGTTTGGTTTAGTTGTTGTTGTTTGTTGGGGAAAAATAACCCCCTGTTAAGGTGCTGATGTGGGGTGTTGGCCTTCCCTGCAGGCAAACACGAGGAGCAGCAGGTGGAAGGAGGGATCGTCTCCAAGAACTTCACCAAGAAAATCCAGTAGGTACCGGTCGGCCTGGCTGAGCTTTGCCGGTCCCCGCGCCCCAGCTCGCACACGCAGGGACTCTTCTCACCCCAAAATCTGCCCTTCTGCAGCACGTGCCTGGCTGGGTCGGGCCACAGAGTGATTTCCCAAGGGAGGGAAGGGAGGAGGAGGCCTTTTTTGAGGCGCTTTGTCAGTCTCCTGCGCGCCCGGGGCTGCGTCTGGGTCCGGCCGGCCGCGGGGGCAGGAGGGGTGCGAGGCGGAGCCGGGCCCGGCGGGCTGGCACCACGGCGGGCCCCGGAGCACATCCCTGCATCCCCGCAGCTCCGTGATGTCAGCGAGATCGCTGTCGCGTTGACTCACCCGCGGCTCACTTTGGCAACAACAACAACAACCGCAAAGGCGAGCCCCGGCCGATGTGGGGGGCAGACCCCACCCGCGGGGCTCGCACGGTTAACAGGGAAAAGCATCAAAGCCCAGGGCATGGGAAGGGTTTCCTGGGCTGGCAGCAGCTCAACTTTGCTTCTCCAGCCCGAAGGAGCCCCGTGCATCCCGAAGTCCCACGGGAAAGCTGGGGCGAGCCCCGCGCTCGCTCCCGCTCGGCGCTCGGGCTCCTTTTACGGGCAAGGCTCGCGGCTGACGCGGGCCCGGCCGAGCCGGGATTTACTCGCGCTCCGCGGCGGCGCAGGCGGCGCTGACATCCCGTCAAACACATCTGCCGGGGAGATTAAACAGAGCTCCCACGGGGGCCGGCCCGGCCAGGAGCCCGCTCTAAATATCCCCCGCGCATTCCCAGGCGCTCCAGTAATAACAGAGGCTTTGCCGGGGCGCCGCGGCTGCTGCTGCCTCGGCATCGCTGGTTTCCCGCTCGCCGGGGCTCCGAGGGTCGGGATCCAGCAGGGATCCAGCAGGGATGCAGCATCCTAACCCGCCCCGTCTTTCCTGCCCCCCTGCAGGCTGCCCTACGAGGTGGATCCCATCACGGTGTTCGCCTCCTTGTCCCCGGAGGGGCTGCTGATCATCGAGGCGCCCCAGATCCCCCCCTACCAGCAGTACGGCGAGGGCGGCAGTGGCAGCGAGATCCCCGTCGAGAGCCAGGAGGCCGCCTGCACCTGAGCAGCCACCCGCGGCCCTCCCGCGGCCCGGCACCCCCGTCCCTCGTCCCCTTCCCCCGCTCCCCGGTCCCCTGTGGCGCGGCGTCCTGACAGCCTCCGGCAAGGGTGACGGGTGCCGCTCGCAGGGATGGCAGCACCCGCCCCCCCTGCTGAGAGCCGGGCACACACCGGGAGCCAGGCCAGCGTCCCCAGGGCTTGTGGCGGTCTGAGGTGCCGGTAGAGATTTTGTGCCCACGGGGCCAAGCAGAAAGGATGCTCCTCCTTATGGTTATTGTTTGCTCCGAGTCGCTCGGATGGGATATTTATAACAATAGCAAAAAAGGGCCTGTTTTGGTTTTTGTTTTTTTTTTTTTTTTCTTTAAAATTGACATGGAAACCAGTAGCTCTGTGTCTTTTCCTCCTCCATGAGTTGTTGGGGGTTTTTTTGTTTTGGTTTTTTTTTTTAAACTACTCTCTCTGCGAAGGACATGCGTCCAGTGGTGGAGCTCGATGGCGTGGCCTCCATCCTGAGAAACCGTCTGCCTGCTTTGAACGTTGGTTTGGGGTTTTGGTGTTGGTTTTTTTGTTTTCTTTTTTTCCTTAATTCCAAAGAGAATTTGTGCTTTTACTTGTCAGACCTGAGGAATAAAACCCAGTTGATGTTCTTAGCCTCTGCTTGTCTCGGCTGAGCCGGGGGGAGGGCGGTGGGGAGGAGGGGGGATGTCACCTGTGCCACCTCCCAGCCTGGCACAGCTCATCCCCCTGAAGGCAAAGACAAGAGAGATGTGTGGGGATGCCTGCACTGGTGGGTGAATTCTGAGTCCCAGCTAACACTGCTGGGGAGGCATTGAGCTCATCCTGCCCTTAGCCCCTCATGGGGTTGAAAATGTTCTTCCAGTTTGGGGATGCTGAACCAGGCTCTGAGCTGGGTTTGCCCCATCTCCATTTCCATCTCACCACGCCAGCTCCCCACCTGCAGCTCCCTGGGGAAGCACTTCCCAGTGGAATGGCAAATGGTTTCTGCTGGGTTCTGGGCAGATTTAAAACCATTCCTGGGGCAAAGCAGTGTTTGTTTGGTGACACAGCTGGGCTCAGCAGAGCCGAGTGTCCATGGCTGGTAGGAAATTTTCCATCGATCTCTGCAGCACCTGGGCCAGGCACCCAGTTTTCCATGTCACCAGGAGCTTGGAGTTAAAAATACAGCCTCACATGTTCCAGTCTGGCTCATTTGGGATGCAGTTGCCAACAACACCCACCACGTGCTGTAAACCCTGGCCCAGCACCCGCGGGCCACGAAGGCACCCACGTTCCAGGTCATGGAGGGGAACTTGGGCACCCTCACCTCCTTTTGCAGGTTATATTTAACTTCCACCAGGTGTTCCAGAGCTGGGACCCCCCCAGTGATGCAGAGCACAGCCAGCCCTGCTCAGCCACTCTGGCTCTGGCTGTGAGCAGAGCAATTTTTATGAATAAAATGTAATCCTGGAAATGTGACACCACCACGGGGATGGAACGCCAAAAAGTCCTGAGTCACAGCTCCAGCCCTGTGTCCTTGTGCCACTTGGAGCTGTCAGGCCCTGTGGGTGACACTTCTCCAGCACAAACTGTTCTTCCTCTTCCTGACCCCTCCAAAGAGTTATTTTTATCAGACTTTTGAAAAAATATCCCTGGACCCAACCTCAATTTGTTCCCCTTTCACAGAAGGACCTCAGGGGCCCCTGGGGACACACTCAGGCCCAGCACCCTGATGTCACCCAGTGGAGCCCTGGCCCTGCACCCATGTCTGGCACAGGATGGGTCCCCCAGCAGGGCTGCAGGTGCAGGGGACCAGCTGTGGCTCCATAGGGAGCTGCCAGGGGGGACTGAGCCACTGCAGAGCCCCCTCCCATCCCAGGGTACCTGGGGAGGGCCCCAGGCTGGTGCAACACCAGTGCTTGGACAAAGGGAGCTCCAGGCTCAGCTCTGAGGCTGCTGCACTCACACAGCAGCTCCTGTTCCTGCTGATCCTGCAGTTTGGCGTGAGTTTTGTTTTTCTTTAATTGCTTTTTGCTTTATTTGGTTCTGCTTTCTGATGAATTCCTTAATAGTGTCTTCTAAAAGCTGTTGTAAGCTGCATTAGCAATAATTTCCTAATGGCTGGGGTTGGATTGGCAATTAGCACTCAGGACCTCTTCCATTGGCAGTGTGCTTGGACCTGTGCTGACAGCAGCTCCCCAGGCTCTGGGATGGTCTGGAGTATCACATCCTAATGAAATAATTGTAACTGGAGATCCAGAGGCTCTTTTCAAGTATGATCTGATTATCCTGGGAAGGAGGTTTGAAACAAGTAATCCCCACTGGTGTTTCTGCAAGTGCAAAAATCAGCTTGGAACCCTGGGGCATTTCTGCACCAGCCTCTCCCCTGGAGTCTGAGGACATGGGGGGGGGATCTGTGTGGTTTTGGGGTTCCAGGGTGAGCAGAGCTGGGGCTGGGGGGAGCAGGAACACTCTGCTCAGCTTCACTCGAGTGTGAGCTGCTGCTGTGGAGCCTCCAGCCCCATAACACAGAGCAGCAGCAGCCCCTCTGCAGGGACAGCACATCCGTGGGTTTAGGGCAGTTACAGCCCCTCAGGTGGAGCCAGAACACATTGTGGGCCATGGCTTAATGCCACTCTGAGGGACAGACCTGGTGCAGGTCTGCTCTGAGGGGAGGAGTGGGCACCCTCTGGTCTGAGCCTGGGGCTGCCTGAGGGAGCCTGGGAGGGACTGAGACCCCAGCTGGGCATTTTGGGACCTCTCTCACACAAGGGAGAAAGGGCAGGGTTGTGTTTATCAGCAATTCCAGCACCCCAGCCACAGCAGCCCCTCTCTGCCAGGCCTGTCCCACTCATTCCAGGAGGACACTGCTCCCTTTTTCCTCCTGGAGCAGCACTGGACTTGCCAATATCTACATCAGTCAGGACCAAATGATTTTCACTGCTGAAGGAGACCCAGGAACCATCCCAATCTGGCCTTTCACATCCTGCTTTCAGAGCAACACTGATGCTGCCAACACAGGGCTGTTCCTGGATGGGGACAAGAGAGGAGCAGGTGCTTGGAGGATTTTTTGTCTTTCTTTCTAAGGAGCCAGTTCTGATTAAATACACAAGCACACCTGAGAGAGCTGGTGGGACTGAGTATTGACTGCTGGGCAATTTGTAATTGGCACTGATGGGGCAGGAGAAAGGAGTGTGCCTGTTCTAGGGGAGGGATTCTGGAGTAGAGGTGGAAATCCAGCAGTTCCTGATGCATCTCAGGACCATGAGCTTGCAAGGTCAGCTCTGAGTCCCAGCAAAGCTCTTCTGGGCAGCTGGAGGGAAATGCAGGTGATCCATGCCGCTTTTTTGTTTTTAAAGAAAGTTTTGGTTATCCCTCCCAGTGCTGCCAACACAGGGCTGGAATGGGCTGATGGGGAGGGCTCAGCACCATGAGATCAGGGGCTACAGCCTGGGAAACTGGCCTTGGAGGACCTGCTGCTCCAGCTGGCTGCTGTGAGGGGCTGAAGGACGTGAGGAGATAAGGATGAGGTCACCCAAGGCGTGGGAGAGCTCTCCAGGCAGCTCAGTGGCAGGAGGCTCAGGAGACTCCTGGCTGTGTCCTGCTGTCTGTCCTGAGCTGCCACGGAAGCTGTGGAGCATCCTCTGCCCCCTGCCAGGCAGGGCCTGGGGTCAGTGGGGCCAAGGGGTCCCGAGTCCAGTTTCCATCCACCAGGGCTGGGATGGGGAGCACGTGGCTCCCAGCAGGGCACCAGCTCCCAGCTTGTCCCAGAGGATTTACTTTCCTAAAATGGAAACAAAAGCTGAATTGATTTATTTTGGTTGGCAGCACGTAGAGCTGGGTAAATAATCCACAAGAAGCTCCAGAGCTGTCCAGACCCACCAGGCATCTCCAGAGCCCCAATCTCTTCTCCTAGAAGAACAGGGCTGGTCTTGTTTTCCAGCTGCCCAGCTCCTGTGGCACAGGAGGAGTTGGTGGCTGGGCAGAGCTGTGGCCAGTGGCCAGCACAGCAGCTCCCAGAGCTGTGGCCATCCCTGCTCTGGGGAGCATTGCTCTCACACCCCCGTGTGCCCATGGACTGGGACACCCTGCTGGCTCACCCCTGGATGTGTCTCCTTGCTCCCCCTTGGATCTCACTGTTGGATCACACTGTGGGGTCCTGGGTGTCCACAGGGACCCTTTTGTTGTTTCATGAGGTTGTTTGTGCTTTCCAGCCCCTCTGGGAGCCTCTGCACATGCAGGAGCTCAGCCTGACTTCCTCCATCCTCCTCCTCAGTCCCTGGGGCTGCAGAGCTGCCCTGGCCCTCCAGGACCTGTGCAGCTCTCCAGGCTTCTCTTGGCAGCTGCTTCCTGTTCCTGCAGTGAATCCAGCTGGGTTTGCACGGGGGATTTGGTGTAACACTTGTGGTGTTTTTCCTTCCAGAGCCTCCAGAGCATCCCCAGCTCCCCGAGGGTTTCTCACAATTTCTCACACAAATCTCAGCTGCTTCAGTAAAAGCTGGTCCCTTTTCCCTGAGAAAACACCCTGTAACCACCCAGGTGTTTCTCTGCTGTAGCTGAAGCCTTTTGGGGGTGTTCATGTTTCTCTTTGGGAGTTTCTCCTCCTCTGGAGGTTTTGCTTTCATGAAGTTTTTGTCTCTACATCTGCTTTATTCTGGATGTCTCCAAAGGGAACACTTTGCCACGTGACAGCCCTGGGGACAGAGAAAGGAACTTAATTTTTTTCTAATGGAAGAACCCAATGTCACAGAAACAACCCACCCTGGATGAGCAGATGGCCTCTCTCTCCTTTCCAAATCAAAGGCTGGAAAGCCATGAAATGGCCCAGCCACCCCTGGGAGCAGATCAAGGAGTTCCTGAAGCTTCACCCATCCCAGCAGAGGGAAGGGGAGGAGAGATCTCTGTGGGCAAAGCAATGCTGGTTATGGCATCGTGTTCTGGATGCTTCTGCCTGTGCCCACCCCCAGAGGGGACTGGGTGGGCTCTGAGGCCCCTCCTGGCTGGGCAGTGAGGGTGACCCTGGTGTTGAGCATCCCTGATCTATCCATGGGCAGCAACACCTCCCAGGCCCAAATTCCCTGATCCAGAGCTGCAGCTGGATGAAGGAGAGTTTTCTCCTATTTGTTTTCTTTTGTCAGTCTTTAAACCCAGTTGCAAATGCTGCTGATAATTAAGGGCTCTCTTGCCATTTGGGTGAAGTGCTCAAGTGCAGCCTCCTGCTCCCAGCCAGATGCTCCCCTGCAAACCCATCCTGGAGGAGAGGCAGATTTTGGTTTAATTTTGATTCTTTCATATTCCAACAAAAAACCTTCCTGTCCAAGGCAGCCTTGGAAACCTCTCCTTATTAAAAGACCTCCTTGAAATTCATTGTAGCAGCCAAGGAGGGTGGTTATGAAGCACAAAAAGCCTGCAGAAGAGCTCATTAAAACAATAAATTACAACTAATTAGAATAAATCAAGCTAAATCATCTCCAGTGGGAAGGTAAAATGAGGTGTGAGTGAGTGGTTTTAATAAGGATGGTGCAAATCCCAAGCTCCCCTTTAAAATGATGGGGAGTCCTGCTGCAGCAGTGATCCCACTGCTGGGACCAGGGTGGGAAACAGGCATGGACACAGAGGAAAATGGAGCTGGTGGCCTTTGGAATTGTGTCCCAGCTGAGCTGCCTGTCCCTAATTGCAGTGGCTTTAGGGGTAACACAGCACTCACAGTGGCTCACAGAGGTTTTGCTCACTTTGGGTTTTATTTCTGTTTAATTTGCGATGCACAAAGTGGCTGTGGGGTTTTGCTCCTCTGATATCACTTCATCACCACAGCCACAGCAAAATGACTTCTCTGCATAATTAGCAGTGAGATCATTGCCTTGGCTCCGGATCATTTCTCCTCCGGTCTCCAAAGAGCTGCTCAAAACAAGGGGGAGGAGGGAGGTGTGGGCGGAGGCAGAGGGTGACGCTGGTGGGGCTCTGAGCCGCCCGGTGGAAGATGCTCCTGCCCACGCAGAACGAGATGGTCTTCAAGGGCCTTTCCCATTCTGTGGTCATTGACCAGAAGGTCTTCAAGCTGCCAGAGCAAAAGGGTGATGCTGAAGGGAGTGAATCGCTGCTGAAAGCACCTGGAAGGGGGCTCGGCTCTGGGAACAGAGCCCGGAGCCAGCAGGGCACTGGTGCAGCAGTGAAGCTGCAGGGGCAGCACAGCTCGAGCCTTCCCTCCGAGGGATGAGCACTGCTGCCAGTGCTGGAGAAATGTATTGGTTTCATTAAGCTTAAATGATTAGCTCCAGGCCTTGATAATGATACTTAATAGATCTAATATTTTTTTTGGTGATTATGCTGCTGTATACAATGTGTATGTCATTAATAACCTTCTTTAAACCTCCTTGCTTTCACTGTCACTAATGATGTTCAAGCCCTTCTTATGCCCAATTAGCTGCCAATAAAGAGGCTTTGCCCCATGGAGGATGCCTGGCTGAGCTGGGAGGGAGATGCTGATGTTTAGGGCAGGAGGATGTTTGGGTTTGGTGGCTGCACCCTGCAGGGGGGTCAGGGCAGCCCCAGTGGGTGCAGGCAGTGGTTGGGATGGCTCTGCTCTCTTCAAACCCCCTTTCCCAATCCCATCCTGAGTTCTGCAGGGGTTTAACACCAGTCAGGGCCTGCCCTCACCCTGGGCTTTATCACCTCTGGCTGTCTGTAGGTGAGGGTGCTGAGGTCAAACACTCCTCACTTTTCCTCAGGGGGGCATTGAGGGCTCTGTCTCCTCAGGGAAGATGTACTTAAGCCCAGAACACATTATTCTCCTGTGGCCCCCATGCTGGATGCAGCCAGGTGGAAGAAGGAATATCACCACTCTCCCTGAACCTTTCCATCACCCCTGGGAGGGGAACCAGGCTTGGCTGCTTCTCTGCTCCTTCTCACCCGAGCCTCCTGCAAGTTGATTAATCCATTAGGATTAACCTCTCTTTAACTCCTTGATTAGCTGCATTTTAAAACTCCATTTGTTTTCCTTTTTACATCAAGCAGGAGCCAAAAAAAGAGGGCAATTTGCAGCAATACTGATTTAATGCAATTTCTGAAAATCAGTGTGAACGTCGGGAAGGCGTGCTCAGCATTCCAACTCCTCCCAGCGAGCTGCAAGGGGCTCCATCCTGCTGGAACCACAGAACCAGCATCCACCTGAGTCCCCAGAGCTGGTTTCTGATGGTATTGGGGTGAACCTGCAAGATGCACCCTGGTTTCAAGGTGTCATTGGGGAAACCATGGCTGTTCTGATGTGATGTGATGTGGGCTTTCTGTCCCAATGGGGGACAACCCATTTCTCCATTGCCAATGTCCCTGATTTCCATAACATGGCAGAAATTGCTCCAGTCAGGGCTTCTTGCTCTAAGATGACCCAGGATCATGGTTTAGATCCATCCAGGTTTGATTTGCCAGGTTTAGACCCAGTCCTGGGTTTACCAAACCCAAGTTTAGTCCTAGGTGAGCCCTAGGTGAGCTGCCAGACCCCTCCAAACTGTGGTGGTGTTTGATGACAAAAACTTTGCTGTCTGTGGCAGGGGTTTGGCTCAGTGTCTGCTCCAGCTTTTCTTGTGGGCCCCTTCTCTGCCATGCAGGAGCCATGTGGGAAAAAATCCCTAATATCTTCAAAAATAAGCAAACTCACTGAGTTTAGACCAAAATCTCTACTGTTCTCACATGTTCAGCGTGTCCTGGTGGGAGAGTGACTCCTCCATCCTGGGACTGTTCTGTGGCTGAGGCTGGGGATGTGGGAGCCAGGGGGATGTGGGAGCCAGGCAGCAGCGGGGGTGTGCTGGGGTGAGCAGGGCTGTGGTAGTTCCCTGGTGGGGCTGTTTGGACCCCTCTGTGCTGGTTTCAGCCCAGCTCTGAGCCCTGTGGGTTCTCCCCTTGCAGGAGGAGGAGTGGGCAGTCTCCCCTGTCCCTTCTCTGGCCAGGCACAGCTCATCCCCTGCATGAACTGGCTGCTCCAGAGTTACTCCAGAGTTACTCCTGCTGTGTTTATGTGATTATTAAGCTCTAAGGTGACTGACACCAAACACCCCTGGCCTGTGTTAACCCTTTGATTCATTCTTGGGGCACTTCCTCTGGCTGTGAATCAGTCTGGATGCTTTCAGAGGTGGCTGGTAGGGCTGAGGCTCAACAAAGCCGAGGCTTAGAGCTGGGCCTGGAGTGTCTCTCACTTGGACAAAGGGCTGGGGTTCTCCCCTGGGAGTGGGGTGCTGAAGAAAATGCCTCCCCTCTCCTGTGGAGCTGGATTTTGGGGGCTGTCTGCACAGAGCAGCTCTCCCTGCAGTTGTTGGGGGTGTCTAGGAAAGGCTGAGAGCAGCAGAGACATCACTGGAGCCTTTCTCCTCTTCCAGACTCCCCACTTGCAGGATGTTTATCAGGACCTTGGAGATGTCTCTGAGGTTTTGGAGCAGTTCAATGTGTTCCTGAGCTATTTTGGGGTGCATGAGTAGGAAATACACATCATGAACACATGTGCAGCCACCTGCAGCTCCAAGTGTTCAGGCAAGCAGGTTCAGAGATCTGCAAGGGAAACTTCTTCCCAGTACTGAAGGAAAACAAAGCAAAACCAAGCAGAAATTGGTACAAAACCAAGCAGAGAGATTTGCCTTGTGGGACTGCAGCTCCCAAAGCTGGGCCCCCCTGCTCAGGGAGTGTTGGAACAGGGAAATTCTCTCAGGAGCCGTCTGGGAGCTGTCAAAATAGATCATCATCTGCTGTTGAGGTTTAAAAAGCTTCGTGCTGATGCACAATTTAGGGGAAGCATCTTGCATTTCCATAGATGTGCAACAAGATTTTCTGAAATTGCAATGATATGAGAAAACGTCTTTTAAAGTGGCACCCAGATGGCGGGAGGAAATTGTGCTGTTTGAATTCTCTTCAGATAAATCGAAGCTAAAGGGATTTTAAACATTTTATAGGTTTTTCCTCCCCCACCACTTCCACCACCTGCTACTGAAATGACATAGCAGGAGCCATCAAACAGTGAGATCCTTACAGCACATGGCTTGGGAAATGGCTTCATCTGAGGGCAGTAACACCCAGAGATTCCAAACCCAGCAGGGTCAGCTCAGGGTTCCTCCACACCCACTCGCTGGGAAGGTGCCTTTTGGGACAGGGATTTCTGGAGGGGTTGCCCAAACTCATTTCTGACAAAGGAGCCACAGGCAAACCTCAGGTGTCAGGGCTCAGCCTTGGGGTTGCAGTGTGAGTGCAATGCCATGTCTGGAGCTGTATTTCTCCCTGGAAAGCCACCTCCTGCCAGATGCAGAGACCCTCAGACGCACGGACGGAGCTGCAAATCCCCCTAATTCCAGCCATGCCCGGAGCCGTTCTGCCTTAGGGACAGGCTCTCCACGTCCCTTCAAAGTGAGGTTTCAGAACCTCCCCAGCAGCAGGCAATTCCCTCGCAGGTGCTTTTTGTTTTCCTGCTCCTTGGCATTCACAGGCGAGCAGCATTTTCTCTCCCGAGCTAAATATGCCACTTTGGGTGGCAGCGGCTGCCAGGTTTACAGCGCTGGCACCTCGCGGAAGCCCCCGGAGGACAAACGCCAGCGATTACACACCGACCTTACTCGAGGAGGAAGAGCTGGGCTTTGCGGCTCCTTGGGTTTGTTTTGAAAGTAAAACGAGCCTGTTTACCTGGCTGTTTACTTAAACTGGGTGAGTCACGGCCCAGGCAACGTGTGCGGGCTGGTTTGTCCCCTCGGACGGGTCCCGCTTGCCGGGATGGGCTCGGGGGACACCGTGAGCAATAGCAGCAAATATGCCAGCCTTGGCCGTGTTCCTCCCGGGGAACGCGCTGGGGATGACAGGGGAGCAGTGCTGGCATTCCCAGGAAGCCTTTTCCCTATCTATTCCCGCCTCCCTGCTCGTGCTGGTTGGCGCCAGTGGCCTGGGAAGCCTCGGTGATGGCACAGCAGGCTCAGGAGCTGCTGCTTCGAGTCCCGGCCGCGCTGGTCCCCCTGGGGCAGTGGCGCCTCCAGGACATCTCTGGGCGAGCTATTTTTACGTGCTCCTTTTAAAATTCTTTCCGGTGTTGTCGGATTCGTCGCGGCAGATGGGTCCATCAGCAGGCCGGGCTGTGCTCCCCGTGGGCGCTGAGGTGGCTCTGCGCTTAACACCAAACGGAGGTCACTGCCAGGGCATGCGGTTGCGTTTTTTAGAGCGCTTCCCAGCTGGGGTCTGGCTTCGATTTTGGGAGAAGAGACCGCGGGCAAGATCCCAGCAGCTTTTTCAAAGGGCTGAGCCTGCAAGGAGCACCTGCTCATCACCAGCGTGGGCTTCCCGACTGCCAGCAGAGCTGCACAAGCCACGGGGGCTGGGAGTGGGTATTTTTAAACAACCTTGGCCGGGCAGGCTCTGCCGGAGCGCTGCCTTTTCCTGTTATCTCTTCCTGCAATTACGGAGTGATTTGGAGCCGTCCTGCGGCTCCGCTCCCCGCAGCTGAGGGGTGTGAGCTCCACAGCCGCGCTGCTGGCAGCGCACGGCGCTGCCTCGTTTAGCGCAGCGTGGGATGCTCAGCAAATATCCCAATCTTTGCTCCAAATTGCTCCCAACGCCAGGTTATTTTGGAGGGGGGATGGCGTGTTATCTATTATACCCACAAACCCAGATAATAATAGTAATACCATGTGGTGGAGCGCTGTTAATGCAACGAGGCTGTCACTTGTCTCCAAGAATGCTGCGTGTGGCAGCCTGTGAAGGAGAGAGTCACAGCAAGGCTGGCAGCGGCCGGCCCGAGCACAGCCCGCTGAGGGTGTTCTGTACCGCTCAGCTCTGCTCCCTGGCTGGTGCAGCCCCGCTGCAGCGAGGTCCTGGCGTGCTGTGGCTTGCAGGGACACCGAGAGCACGGCCCCGGGGCTCAGGAGCCGTCGTGTTTTGGCAGAGATGCTCCCCCGAGCCAGGCTGAGCCTGCCCAGCCGCCCGCCCGCCTCGCTGCGGGAGCTCGCTCCCTCCTCAGTCCTTGTGCTGCTTGGAGAGTGGTCTCGCCCAATGGATCCCAAATTTGGGGATCAGTGGGTGCTAAATGCATCCCATGGGGTGTGCAGGGGGAGCAGCAGGTGTGTGAGCCCCTGGGCTGCTCACGCCAGGGGATGGGCAGATGCTGCATCACCCCCACACCTGGGCACAGCTGAGCTCCCAGAGCAGGCAGCATCAGCTTGTAGCTGGAGGGGCTTATCTTTCTCTTCCCTTTTTGCCTTAAAAAAGTATTTCAGACATGAAAGCAATGTGAAGACAGGCACTTACACATCTGGAAATGTGTCATGAATGAAATGAGGATATGGGAGGGTTTCTGTAGGAATTGATCTCCACTGTATCTGCTCCACAGCGAGCCATAAACTTCTTAAGAACATAAAAATCTCACTTTTTTTTCCCCCTTGAGCACATACCCAGTCCATGTTTCCTGTTTCCCCCAGCTGCAGACTCTGTGCAGGAGCAGAGAGAATGTTCTCTGCATCCACACTGAGAGCAATGCCAGACCTCCAGCAAGCCTCAGTAACTCCAGCCATTTTCCATTTATAATGGAACGGGGATCAGAGAGCTCTGTGGAAGTGAAATGCCTTTCTCAAATCATCAGGTTATTTTTATGTGCATCAATACTTTCTCATGTGTGTGTAAATACCTCCCACACACACACAGCTTTATCTCAAGGAGTGAAATAAAAATAGCTGGGGATTGAAAGGGAAGCGGGCGAGGGGGCGGTTGCGCTTTTGGGAAGGATCTCTTCAAGGTTCGGAAGCAGAGGAATCATGGTGCTAACACGATCTGACAAAACCCCAGCTCCCTGGGCCTGGCAGGAATGGTGTTAATGGAAGAGCTCTTAAAGACTTGCCCTCTGTGTTTCCATTTATCCTCAGGAGCCGAGCCCAGGGCGCAGGCTCTGTGCAGCTCCAAGGAGCCGGCTCTGTGCCTGCCGGGAATCGCTGCTCCGTGGCTCGGATAAATGCCCCCCATCCCACAGATACTGGGGTGGCACAGAGGGATCCTCTGTCTCTCTGGGCTCCTGGCAGTGCCCACTTTGCCCAGCTGATTTTCATTGCCAATTCCTGGCCCTGCTTCTTCCCAGCTTCCCTCCTCTGCAGGCCCGGGCCGGGCCAGTTGCAGGGGGAGATGGTGCTTGACCCTGGAGGAGCAGAGGGATGTGCTGCAGCTTGATACAGAGGATCTGTAGGCTCTTATTTCATCCCCCTCAACCTCCCTGGTAGCAGAGCAGCAAAGGGATTTCTGAGAGCTCAAGCTCTGCAAAGTGGGGAGGAAATTTCCCTAGGGAGTGTAAATGAGGAGGGTTATATGATCTGGCAAAGCTGGTGCCCTGCGTGCCCTGGCTTAGTATCATTTATGGTCATTGCTTTTCTTATTTTTTACTGGTAACAAAAGGAGGATTAGGAAATACCCACTGTGGGAAGCTGGATGGTGGCATGCAGGGGACATGGTGACCCTCGTGGAGGGACAGGATGCATCCAGCACCGATCACAGCATCAGAGCTCAAACTGCACCAGCTGAACTTTGGCTGGAGCAGAAGTAAAACCATCAGGTCTAATAATAGCCAGGTGCAGCCAGCTCCAGAGAGCCTCTGCCAGCTGCTGCAGTGTCACAAGTCACCAAGGCACAGCATTGTGCAAAGTCACCGTTCCTGTCCCAACCATCCAGGTCCCACAGGTCCCCTCTCCCAGCTGGTCCCTCGGGGGCCTCACAGGGGTTGGAGGAGCCCAGCTCAGCTCAGGCAACTCCTCCTCCTTGTCCACTTTGGGAAAGAGCTGGGAGGATTTCCAAATGCCTCTGCTTGGCAGCCAATCCCAGCCATTCCGGTAATGCACTAGAAGTCAATCCGGAGAAAGTGCAAGGCTTGTATCCCTATAAACTTTATTTCTGGTCCCCCTCCCTCTGCACAGCATCTCCTGGCTGCTGACAATGCCCAGTCTGTTAATTTCCAGTGATTCCAGTGCTGGATGCAGGTGGGAGATGATGTGTTGAGAAAGGATGACTCAATGATCATTTTTTCCCATAAACTTCCCAGCTCCTCCAATGTCCCCACAGTGACCTGCCATGGTTGGCACAGGGACCTGGGCACCCCCCACATACCTGTGCTCCTGGTGCTCCTTGCACAAGCCTGTGCACCAGGCAGGTCACAGGTAAAGCCTGGCAAAGGCACATGGTGTCCCAAGCCAGCTCCAGGGAGTTGGCAATGTCCCATGAACTTCTTGCTGAGCGAGTTTCTGGCATTCCCAGGGGCAGCACAGCACCGTGAGGGACAGCACAGCACCGTGAGGGACAGCGTGGCCTTTGGTAGCAGAGCATTGTCCTGCTCCATGTTTCAAGCACAGATTTTTTCTCTGCACTGAATGCCAGAGCTGCTCTGGTGGTTGGGACCAGGGCACATCAGACCTTGGCCGAGCCCCTGGGTGCAGTTTCACTGCTGGGCTCTCCCTATCAGTGATCTGAGCCACTCCTGCTGTAGCAAAGCTGTTGGCAGCACAAACTGAAGCCATTTGGGTGTTTTTTCCCTGCAAAACCTACTTTGTCAGCAACCCCTCTCCCCTCCTCACCCACGCTGCAGAAGACACTTCTCACTTAAGTGCCGTGTGCCCACCACTCCTCTGAGTCATGTCTGTTAGCAGGGAGCTCATAATTCTTCAGGTTTTTTCAAGTACAAATGTCTTTGGAAAAGGGCATTAAATAAAACACTTGACTGAGGTCCCAGTGGTGACTAATTCCCGTGGTACGCCCCGTTCCAGCCTTAACCCTGCCGAGCTCCTTGCAGGCTGGGGGCTGCAAAGGACCCTCACAGGGGGAAGAGCAAAAGAGAAGCTGGGTGTTGCAAGAGAGCAGCTTGGAAGGGGCAGATGGGGGTGGTGGCACAGTGGGGGTGGACCCCAGAGTGCTCCCTCCAGGTGCCACATTCCCTGGAGAGCACATCCGTGTGAGCTGTGCCGCAGTCCACAGCAGGGGTGCAGCCCAAAGCTCAGGGTGTAGCAAAACCCAGTGCTCGAGCCCAAAACTGGCTGGAAGGCTTTGAGGAGGGGGTGGAAATCAGACAATGGTTTGGGTTGGAAGGGAATATAAAGATTACTGAGTTTCGAACCCCCCTGCCATGGGCAGGGACACCTTCCCACTCGACCAGCTTGTTCCAAGCCCCGTACAAACTGTCCTTGGGACATTTCCAGGGATGGAGCATCCACAGCAACGTGAAAAAAATCCCTCTCCATGGAAGAGCTGGGTTTAGTGGTGGACTTGGCAGTGCTGGATTAATTGTTGGACTTGGTGACCTTAGAGGTCCTTTCCAACCTGGGTTGTTCTCTGTGTGACTCTCTGATCTCCTTGAGGCCAGCACTGGGTGGCTCTGCACAGCTGCACAGGCCACCCCCAAAAAACAAACCCAGCTTTGTTTGCTGCTTGGGTCCCAGCTGAAAACATGACCCTCGTGGGGATGTAGCCAGGTGAGGCAGCTTTTCCCCCAGCTTTGCTCTCCCCCTGTTGACCTGGAGAGCCTGGGGAGCTGCAGAGCAGGAGCACCCTGTGAGCGCCACAACAGAATGGCTGCGGGACGGGGCACAACTAATTAGAGCCTCTACAAAATGACATCTCTTTCCACAGATGGGAAGCTGCTTCCCCTTTGTCTGCCTCCTTCAGTTAATTAGTTATCTAGGAGGTTGCATTTGCATTCCCCTCTTTGTGAAGTACCCTTTTGTTAACTACTTTTCATATACTTTTATGAAGTCGGCCGCTGAAACAGGCTCATTTATCTCACCAGCCACAGGCTGAGAGGCTTGCCCAGAGCTCCCTGCCAGATGCTGGGATTGGAAAATAATGTTTGGCCTGTCTGGTGTTTGGAAAGGAGACAGAAGGTGCAGGGCTGCGAGAAGAAAGTCCCAGGCTGCTAAAGCCAAGGGCTGGATCTTGACAACTTCTATAAAAATGTTCAATCTGTTTCTTTTGGGCAGCTTGCAGGAGCCAGGGAGGATGGTGTTGCTGCCAGCTTGGATATCTCCATTGTTATCTGATGGGAGCAGGGTGTGAGCATCCAAATTTCTCAAGATTTATCTGCTGCATCCCTCCTCCAGCACTGCTGGGTGTGTGTGCTCCCCCAGGAGCCCTCCCTTCACACAGGCAGCCGAGGGACACCTCGAAGCTGCTGCTCCACACATTTATCCTCCGTTAGCAAACCACGAGCAACAGCATCACAAATCGATCCCTGTTGTTACTGTTGGGAAATGTTTGCAAAAATCAATGTTTCCTCTGTAGCATAAACAATCCATGAAGCCCTGCACTGGTGTATGAGGGTGGGGGGGCATGGCTGGGTGGGTTTGGCTGCTCCGAGGCATTTTCCAGGGATCCCAAGGGATGTCATGTTGCAAAAAAGGGAATTCTGCCATGAGTTCAGCCATCCTTACAGTCCAGGAGAGGGTTTTTTTGGCAATGAGCAGCCATACCTTTAAACTGAAACGTTGAAAATGCAGAGCACAGCTCGACTACCGGGGGAAGAATAAAGGCCAAAATACATAAATCTCTTTATTTTCTGCACCAGTGGGTTTGTATTGGCCTGTTAGTTGATGGTCCTGGAGGGATCCGCTGGGATGCAACTATTACACATCCAAACTGTCACAAATGGAACCATCACTCCGAGAGACAAAGGGTAATTTATTGAGAAAAGGTGTCATTTAGGTGGAAGGTTGGAGGGAAAAGAGACAGTCACTGTGGAACTGCCAAAAGAGAATACCAGATCCACTGATAGGCAGGGAACAGCTTTGAATTTCCAAGGCTGCCCTTGAGGGATAAGAAAATAAAAGCTAAGGACAAAAAAAAAAAAAAAGTCTTAAATACAGTGACAGCAGAAACCTGAAGGATCACAGTGAAAAATGGGACTTTCTCCTCTAACAATAACCGTGAAAAAGATAGGAATGTAATTTGTAAAGGCTGTTAAATTGCCACCAAAATTGTAAGCTGGATGGAGAAATGACACAGAAGTTAAAAAGAAACAAATGCAGACCTGTTGTTACCGGAGTATTGCTTGAAAATGGGACTAGAGATGAACAGGGTGGAGGAGAAATGGAGCTGAGGAAGGGAAGAGGTGGGAGATCCCACCCAGCTCAGCTCCATGGGCTGAGGAGGAGAATAAGGGGAGTGTCTCCAAAACCATAAACCTATAAATCCATCTTTTGGGATCTTTTTTATTTGTTTCTGAATAATACATCCCCCTGTGTGTCAGAGGGAGCTCATCTCAGTGGACATGGCAGTAAGGAGCCAGGCACAGGCATGTGCTCCTCTCTGAGCTCAGTGCTCCAGAGGGAACCCCTGGCAGGGAGGAGTTTGCACAGTGGGCTTCCCATGGATAAATTTTGGGAGAAACAAATTGCAAAGAGCTTGGAGACAGACATGGTGATCTGTGCAAGAGCCTTGCCCCAAGGCTTGCAGGCTGCCCTTGGGGTGCAGGTGCCACTGGGATGGGGGGCAAATTGCAGGAAGGGAGAACAGGAGGGACAGGGAGTGTCCAGCCTCAGGAGGACACATCCCCTCCATCCCCTCTGGGCCCTTCCTGGCCCCCAGGCTCCTGAGCCAAATGGCACTTGGGTTGTTTCAAAGCCATTAAACCCCAGACCTGCCAGGGAGGCAGAGTGAGTTTTGGGCACAGTTCCAGAGGGTGACAGCACTGATGCCTGCAGGGTGGGGCCGTGGGATGGCTCCTATGTGCCCACCCACTCCTCTGCTACTCCTGGATTCACTCACAGGTCCCAAGGGTTCAGGGGGGATGTGTCTCAGCTCTCCAGGAGCCAGAGCCCCAGCAGGTTCCACCCTGCTGCAGACAAAGGTTATCCAAGCTGAAATCCCAGTTCCAGATGAGATGTCACCATTTCTGTTAGGGAATTCATTGAAACTGATTCTTTCCCCAATATTTCAGTTGAAATCATTCCTGTATGCCCACATCCAAAACCAGCAGGTGCTCAGAGGGTCGTTGTTACCAAATTCTGATATTTCTTGTGGCTATCACAAACACTGGGTGTCAGAATATTTCCTTTCAGCTAGAAACATCTATGATTAAACTGCATCCAATGAGAAAAGTAGCAGAAATTGCATTTCCAGCTCCCCAGTTTAGCAGGTCAGTGGGTGAGCACCTCTGGTCTCAACCACCGTGTGCCTGAGAAGTTTTTCCTGAAAAGAAAAGCAGAGCAATCCATGAGGTTTGAGGGTAAAAATCAGCCTGTAGAAAATATAAATGTAGGGAAGAAAATGGGGTGGGAGGAACCTGCCCAGCTGCAAATGCCCCCTGCTTGCTCCTGCAGCCTGTGGAGCATCACAACCCCACTGTGGCTCCCCACTTCTCCTGTCTGGTCACATCCCTCTAAATCAGAAGTTATAATAGCAAAGAAGAGTTGGACAGATTAAAATGCAGGGAAATGATAGCAAGGGTGTTTTTTTCAGGACTGAGAGGAAAGGGAGGGAGGAGGGAGGGAGGAGATGTTTCCAGATACCTTGTCCCTTTAGAGAACTCCCAGGATTCAGATGGTTGGAGTGATCTTGACAGGCTAAAAACCCAATCTGCTGGAAATCATATACCTCAAATAATGTGCTATTGCTGCTGATCGGCCCTGTATTTTAGGGCTGAATAGGTACAGTATTAAATTCATCTCCAGTTTTCATTTGCACCAGTTACAGCCTGTTTGACAAGGTTTGAGTGGAGTTTAAAAGGCTTTTACTGAAAACAGTCGTGGGAGGAGGGAGGTTTGATGAGATTTCTCAAGGGCTGAGCAGCACCAGGGGGCTGGGGAGGCTGGGGGTGCTCTGTCCTGTCCCCCAAGCTGCCACGTGGGACAGCAGCCAAGGATTATAATTAACTAATTGAAATACTGATTAATATTGCCCTTACTGTTATGACATTCAGGTCCTCTCCTCCTGAGTGCTTTAACTACTGGGCTCTCCATAAGTGAGGTAATGAAGTTCTGTTGATCTAAAGGCAAAACACATTTATGGCCACGGCCCTTGGCCACAGCTCAGCTTGAGCCAGGGGGACACCCCAATTTGACCCTCAGCTGAAAGAAAGGTGAAAAAATTCTTCTCCAAAAGAGACCTTCATGCTTGGAGAAAGCAGCTGCTGCCTCCTGGTGCCCCCCTGTGTGGGTTTTGCAGGAGGAACCCCCTTGTAGCTCTGCCCTGGGGCACAGGGAGAGGTCAGAGCTGATTCCAGCACAGTTGCTGAGTTGGGTTTATTAGTTTCTTCCTTATCCTGGGAGTTCTGCCAGATGGCCCATAAATTCTGCATTTTTTGTGTGCACTATCAGTGGGGATCCATTTCCCCCAAGCTTTGTTAACCTCCCCCTAAGCCTGAGATCACTGAAACATGTCAAGCCCTAAACTTAACAAGGCAATTCTACCAAATAGTAATTTGTTTTGTTTTTTCTAAAGCATGAGCTTGGTTATTAGCTCCTATCTGTTGATTAGGCTTGAAAATACATAATTATCAAACACCAAAAAGCATCCTTTCCTAAGAAAATTTTTACATATTTCACATTTTGCCACAGCCCCAGGACCCTTGCCAAGTCTGTGGCCACTTGTGCTTGTGCACAGCCCCCTTGGCCCCAGGAGGGGATGAGGAAACTTCATCCCAGTCCCTGGAATTTGGGTGGTGAGAGGCCCTTGGCATGAGGGCTGCATGCAGGGGAGGTGGTGCTGCAGTTAGAAACAGATATTAGATATGTTTTATTTGACATATAAATACGAAGGAGGTGTTCTGAGTGGTCCCCAGGAGGCTGGTTAGGTTTAAGGTGTCCCTCAGGATTTGTTTCTATTTCTGAGGGGCTGCTGAGGGGAATGAGACCTGTGTAGTGTTAATTAGCTGCAGATCCTTCTGCTGGGCTACCCTTTAGAAAAATTAAAAACTCTTGCTTCAGAGTTTGGGCAGCTGTGTGTGTTTTCATAACTGGGAAACAACTGGCTTTAATAACTTAGGGAATAAAACCCACCAAGGCTCCTGTTCTGGAACAATGCCAGTGCCAGATGCATTTAAGATTGTAGACTCCTGGGCACCTGTGATAGCAAATGCAGGTGGGAACAGCAAGCTCGAAGCACCTGTGGTCCCAGATCCACTTGGGAACTGCAGAATAAAGCCACTAAAGTGCTGAATCTTTGAGATTTTGTGCTCATTCATGATTTGATTGGGTCTGCTCAGGAGGAAGGAAAGGTCTTAGCCTGGAGCAGCAAACTTCCAAGGGAGCAAGTTCTGGGAAAATTACCATAAGGAGGGAAAAATAATTTATTCAGAAGTGTTCAACCACCTGAGAAGCCTTATCAGGAGCTTGGAGAGATTCTCCAGAAGATCCAAGTTTTCCTGGTTCCCCTTTAAAGCAGGAGAGACTTTTCTTCAAAGTTAGTTCTTGTTTTCTGGGGAAAGCAATCATAATTTCTGTTTAAATAAATGCTTGGCACAATCTTTGATGCCTTCCTGTGCATAATGACAGGAAATGTATCACAGGCTACGATATTTGATGGTAGTACTGAGTGTTTCTAAGTAAGGCAGGACTGTTTTGATGGGTATGTTGTGGCTTGAGAATTTGCTTTTTGAAACTGATCTTTGGAGTTCTTAATGAGAGCACTTAAAATGGAAGAGGGACAGTGGCAGGCTGAGGGAAAAGGAAAATGGGAGACAAGGAGGATGCACTTAAGGGAGAATAGTGAGGGAAAGGTAGCAAGTCTTGAAAATGGAAGGCAAGGAATTGTAGTGACGGTTTGAGGGTAAAGAGGGGATTGAGAAGCAGGAATGAGAAATGCTGGCACTTGAGGGGTGGGTAAACAGCTCAAAAGCTGAGCAAAAGAATGGTAAAAAAATAAAGTTTTGCAATACAGCTTAGATAAGTAGGGATGGCTTCAGAGATGGTGGAGTAACTGTTTTACACCTCACCTCTGTGTTTGGGTTTCAGGAGGGCGTCAGGGGGCGAGCCAGGACTCTCAGTGATGAAACCCACACAAACAACAAACTGATTATGTCCTGCTCTCCTCAGCCCTGCAATCCCCACTGACTCTGTGAGTCTTGCACTGTCTCAAGTCGTTTCCCAGTGAAGCTTGACTCCCAAACCACAGGGACAGGAGCTGTGTCGTTGATCTCGGGATGAGCTTGCAGTGTTTTGCTGCTTGTTTTCTTTTCCTCGGTGCTGTTGGCTCATGTAGGGAGAGCTGAGGCTCTCTGGGGTGTCTGGGCTGGTTTGTACTGAGCAATTTTCCCTGGAAAAGCAGAGTGGAGTCTCTGCAGTGCCCCTGTGCCATCAGTTCTGCCTCCAGACAATGGGTGCATTCACTTCCTTTTTTATATTTCACCTGAAGCAGCATCTGGCTGCCTGGGCTCATCCAGCAAGTGTTGCCAGTGTTCTTGTCCCTTAAATTCCAAAACATCTTTTCTGCTGAATATTAGATGTTGTTTTCAAGAATTTTTAACTGCAAATATGCCCTTTTAAATTCTTGTAATCCTGAAAATACTGGTTAATTCAAGGTAATGACTGTTGATTTGGTATTGAAAAATGATGTCAGGGTTTGATCCTTAAGAGTGCTCTGAAACCCAGTTGGAACTTGGCTGTTTAACTTGACCAAATTAAAAGGACACAATTGAAATAGAAAATAAACTATGTAGATTACTAAATGTGTGGTTGTGGCTTATGCTTGAGCTTCGTGGAGCAATCAGAGATGAATGGTCTCACCTGCTGTTCCTTTTTGTGCAGAGCACTGCTGAAAGCACAACATAGTGTTGGAAATCTCAGGCTGACAATTCTTTCCCCTTTTACTAAAAGGTTACTGAGTTGGGAAAAAAAAAAGAAGAAGAAAAGAGAATTTTTTTTTAAAAAAGGAATCTGACCTGTCCTCTGCTTCCTTCAGTCCTCCTGGTCTGGGGAAGGCCCAGGGATTTCTTGCTGCTCACACATCAGGTCTCACTATTTAGGCTGTCAGTGTCCTCTGCATAAATATTTGTTTGTAGGTTTTTTTAGAATTTTTTTAGAACAGAAATGTGGGTTTATAGCCCAAGTCTAAAAATACTTTGCTTTACCTGTATTTTTGCTTTATATTGTTAATTTGCTCCATTCCTCCCCACACTGAGCAGTCCCCATAATATTTTGAATATCTGAGAAGATTATAGGTACTGGATATGTCTAATTATAGATGTCTGAGAGCATAACATTCCTGGTACAAAAATCATGATCTCTGATTAATGCATTTGCACTCATCTCTGCCTTCTGAGTTAGTGTTTTCTTCAGCCACAAGTACAGCTGATGATTTGCAGTGATGAATGACAGGAAAATTTGTAAACAACAAGATGATGATAAAATGTGAATTCGACAGGGCTTGAGTATGTTAATATCTGCTGGCAAATGCTGCTTTCTAAACTGATATTAAGAAAATAGATTTTAAGAGCTAAAACCACTTGAGGGAGTGTGGATGGTTTCACAAAATAATATGACCATAGGGTGTTATATGGAATAATTGCATATTTAGGATGCTTTTTAATATACTTGATGGCAACAAATGTGTTCAGACAAGCTGAATGTTCATAGATGCTTTTTGTATCTTTGTTAAGTAAATGTGGTGTCAGGAAACATGGAGCTGATATTTGAATATTGTCACTGCCACAGTGGAAGCTGTTGTTGTGCAGTCCCTCGGGAATGTGGTGGCTGTCTTACAGGAAAAACTCGAAGCTGGGCCAGCACAGTGGAAGAATTGCATTCCACTGCAACACACTGGAACAAAATAAACCCTGTCCAACCCACTGGCAATACCAGTGAGGGCCAGGGGAAGCTCAGGGTGTGTAGCAGTTGTGTTTGAAAAACCAACCAAGCAACACAACCCTCCCCAAATCCCACAAAAAATAAAAATCCTCCAACCCCACAACAAGGAGACCTCTTTTACCCACACTGTACAGCAGTATCCAAGCAGAATGGAGTGGCCATTTTGTACAATGATGAGGATTTTGTCACCCTCATGGCTTTAGATTGCCCATGTGGTGGCTTTTCTGCATCTGCTCCCTGCCACTCCATTCCCCAGAGAATCCTGGGGAGTTGGACAGATCATGTGTTTTATGCAGAACTGATACCCCAGGCATCTTCCCAGTGGATTTCAGGTTCTTGTATTTTCCAAACCTTGCTGGGGGAGGGACTCCCTGCAGGGCTGCCTAGTTCTGTGTTGGGTCAATCTCAGCTGCTGTCAGTCCACGTGAGACGCAGCCCTTCAACCCTCTGTTACAGATCACTGCAAGTTACTTGGCTCAGTCTGAGGTTTGCTCCCCTCTACCTCAAAGGTCGGGTGTGCATTGCAGACACCACTGATTCATTGAAAGTCATGGAATGTAGCTCTCCAGACTGTATTTTTGATTTCCTAAGTGCTCAGAACAATGTGTTAAAGGTCTTTCTCTTATTCCGTAATGTAGCGGTGCACGGTGTTGTCAGTCACCTTTTATCATGGCTAGATAGATTCTTCCCCTTAATTGCCATGACAAATTCATTTGCAAAACCTCTGAGGTGGATTGTTGACTTTTTGCATGGAAGGAAGGTGGCCTTTCTGACCAGGCACTAAAAACAACCCGAGCCCACAAAATCTTGAGTGTTATTAATGTCAAAGCCAGCTCTGTACTTGTCATAATATTCTGTTCTGTAATTCTGTGCTTTGGGTAAATGGGTCACTAGATAAGATTGACAACAGCCTCAGCAATGAAAGGTTTTAAGCTGGAAACTGGATGAGAAAGCAGAGCAATTTCTTTCAAGAGAAATTACACTGATGTTATTTGTTATTGCTGCAGTTAGAGATCTGTCAGTGTTTCCAATTTAAAACCTTGCTTTCTAGAAGACTAAAAACATGTATTTCAAGGCAGAACTTTTAATGCAAAGGCCTTTTTTTTCCTGTCATCTCTCTTATGTGAAGGTTAGTCATAATTTCTTGTTGCTCTGGGAACAGCAGGAAAACATTGCTGGCGGATGGTCTTCCTATGTTCTCCAAAATGGAGAAACTGGTCTGGCCAGACTACACTGGTGTGGTGACATTCCTAATCCTTTCTGAATTGAGCAGCAGAACGTGGTCACTGATCAGCACTGGTCTCCTGTCTGTATCTGGGAAAAGCCTAAGTCATTTAAAAAACAAACACCCCAGCTTCAGACATACCTTGAAACTTCCTCTTTGAAGAATATGAAATTCTAACAAAATCCGTTCGAGAAAGGATAACCCAGTAGCTCTTTCCATGAACTACTCAACTGTCCTTTGAAGTGAAAAGGCACAAAATACTTTCTGGAGTATTTTCTGTGTTGGCTATATGAGGTAGATACAAATATGGTGAGATGTTCAGATTCAAGAACCTCTGGGGTATTTTGGTAGCTTGTTGGCAGGTGAAATTGGGCCCTTCCACATCTTTCCACTGCTTGCTAGAGGTGGTCTCAAAGTCTTCATTGGTAACACTTGAGTGTCTTTTTAACAATTAAAAAAATGCATATTGGCAGCATGGAAATGACAATTTTGTTGCAGAGGTGAATTTATATTTTATTTAAGGCTGTTTGGTTTGGGTTTTTTTCCCTGCTGCACTATTTTGCTGGGCTCCTCATGTGACAGCCTGTCAGCTCAAGAATTCCAGTGTTAGTCTGGGCTGGTGTTTTGGACAGAATGGAGGGAACAAGACAAAACAAGGAGTGTACAGAAGAGATTGTTACAGTGAGAGTCATTCTTTCAGCTTCCCCAGCCATCCAAGTTTATCTTGCTTGTCCTTGTGCATTTCTGATGAAAAATTGGGAATGAAGGAAGAGAACTTGGGCATAATTGTGGGTTGGTTTTACTTTCATTGAAGCTCTGACTGCTGCATGTGCCCCCCATGTGGATCAGTGTGAAAACTAAAAGTATTTGCAAAATAGGTTTGGTTTTAGCCCATGATTGTGTCATGGCTTGCACAATCTTGCAGAGCATGAACAAAATAAATTTCCTGAGTGCAAGAAAAGTCAGTAGCTGGAAAACTGCCCTTTGTCAGTTGTCTGCAGTTTCTCACCTCGCTGTTGCCTAAACCTGTTAGTGATGGTGAGTTTGGAGTACGTAAAACAAAAAAAGCAGCTGCAAGCACACTGGCACCGTGTGTGGCCACAAATTCAGAGCTGGTGGTGTCACACTGAAGGGAAGACTCTCACTGCTTGTGCAGCACTGAAAGGGTGCATGGTTTGGTGCCTCGGAGAGACCTGGAATGTCGGAAAGACTTTGTCACGGTGTGTGATGCCTCCCTCTGAAAGCTCTGCCGTGCAGTGGGGACACAGGTATGCCTGACTTGGGTTTCCATGGAGATTTCTTGTCCCTCATTACCGTAGGTGGATTGTACAGATAGTTTTTCTTTGCCTAACCTTCTCCAGTTTCCTTTTCTGTTTTGTTTGGTTTTGTTTTGAGAAGTGGCAAAAGGATGTTATGATTTTTCTTATTGTTTAGGGTTTGTTTCTTTGAGTTGTTGGGTTTTTTTTCTTTTTGGTGTTAACAAGTTGTGAGCTGTTTGATTTTTTCCCTTTCTGGAGTGAAGGGAGAGGGAAGCAGCTGTTCTGCTCAGTGTTTGTGGGCAGAATGAGCTGTGGGTGTTGTACCAGTGGTTTTTCCTACAAGCTCCATCCACAACTTGTGTGCCAGCTGGTAACCCCAGGCAGGACAGGATTCACACACAATCTCCTTTTGAGGTGATGTCTCTGCTTCACTTCTCACAATGAAAACTGATGTGCACTTGCAGCTCTCAGCACGCCAGTGGAACCCTGGCTGTACATGTCTGATGGGGAGTGTGATTTCCAGCAAACAGAATGAGTTCCTCAAGTGTTATTTTTAACTGTCTCCTGTCGCCTCTAACTGCTTTAGCAAGGGTAACACTACACTACTTTTCCTTTTTTAAAACAGCAAAAGATGCAACTCTTGTTGCAGAAGATGAGCTAGGAGGGTTTTGTTTTTTTTTAGAAATAAACAGCCTAATGGCCTGGGCTCCCTCTCCTGCACAACTTTCTTCTCCCCCATCCAAGGAGGCATTGACCCACCAGACACTTGCAATGTAACCATAAAGTGCCATTGTATTTCTGCTTCTATGTGCTATTAAATGTTAGTGAGCCTGAATGCCTGAGGTGTGAGGGTGTATTAAGGAAGTGGTGATGAAGCAGATGTGGATAATTCGGCTGTGTAATAAAAGAAAAGGTTATGTCTTCAGATGAGAAAACTGATGGTCTGCAGCAGTTTGGTTTGTGAGAGTTGGTAAAAGGAGCAGTGGAATGAAAGATAAACAGAAGCTGTGAAGTGAGTTGGTCACAGAACTGGAAGAGAGCAAATGATGTAAGAAGAAAAGTTCAATTTTAGACATATTTCACCAGAGTTGGGTACATGTTTAAGTTTCAGTGGCAGCTTTCTGCCTCTTTCAACAAACATTACATTAGGCTGTTAGACTGTACACTGACTAATGTTGGTTTTATTAATTAAGCTCATTTGATAGCCTGAACCATAAATGTATTTCTGCTAACTTGGGTTTAATTTTCAAAAAGCCATCATAAATAGTTGGAAAGTGTCAGTAACACCATATCTGAGGAACTAAAATTCTTATTTGCACACGTGCATGGACAAAATGGGGAAACATGACATCATACTGCAGTAATTCTAACAAGAGAATAACAACACTGACAGCCAAGTATCCAAGCTGACTTAGCAGGCATAGTGAAGCTGGTGGTGCAGAATTTCTGAATTTTATCTTTTATTCTGAACTGTGATCTACTTTGCCATTGTAGTCAGCCTGGATTAGAAATTCTTGACTGTTTTAGAAGAGCAGCAGTCCTTCAGTGCTGAAGTAGTTGGTTCTAATACTGTTAACATAACATTCAAGCACTCATGTACTGAGAGTTTTGTTGAAACATTTTTCTTCATGGCCTTGTGAGACTGACAGTCATTGCCTTTCTTGTACTTGCACACAAAATGACTTAGAAAAGTGAAATATCTTTAGGTAATTGCATATGGAAAGGGTGAAACTGGTATTGTAGCAAAAAGCTTTGTGATGCTGAGCTCTTGGCTTTTCCTGCAAGTGTTTTGCTTTGTCTTTTAGAGTGTGGAACAAAAATGGTGATAAAAATCAGACTCGAGATGGGGCTCATTCTTATGGAACTATGGTTTTAAGAATGGGCTTTTTATATTTGGTTAAGAGTGTTAGTTTTACTGTCTAACATGAATATTAAATGCAAGGTGGTACTCCTGACCTGAGCCTAACGAGGTGAAAATGTTACGTTCTATAAAAATAAAGGGTTTATGATCACCAAATTAGTTTGACATATCTGTGAAACAGCAGCTACCCAGGAAGGACCACACAATCTCCGTGCTATTAAAGCTCAAAACAGTCTAATCAATTCCAAAAGTTCAATTTCTGTTCCTAAAGGCTGCTTCCATAATGAATTAAGGGAGGCGTATCAAATGTAATAATGCATTGTTATGAAGGTTTCAGTAAACTTGCCAAATGCCAGGCTGCTGGTCCAGTCATGGTGCATTAACTGCTGTGATTAAAGCTGAGCTGTCCTCAGAGCTCACCTGGCTCTGGGAGTTGAGCTGCAGTCTCCTGCCTGGGGCAGGAGGGAAGTGCACTAGGGAGGTTACACTGAGCAGTGAATATTCAAAATACTAGATTTCTAACAGGTTTAGTGCCTGTTTCTCTTAAATGGAGCGTACAAATGCTCTGTAGTTCATATAATGAAGGCAATAAACTATTCCCTGTATTTGAAGAATCTGCTGCTCCCCCAGCTGCAGTGTGGCAGATAAAAATTACTTTTGGTAACTGTAAACACTGCACTGAATGGCTGGTTTTGGGTGAGAATGGGAAAAAACCCTTTCATATTTGACTAGAAGTTCTCTGTAAGAAATAAATGTAGTTCCTGTTTCTGGGTCGGCTCGGTTTAGAGCTTGTACTGGACAGTAAGGTTAACACTTGGTAATTTATGGATGAGCTTCTGGTTCCTTTGTGTCACTCAGCACAAAGGAATGTTAATGCTGATCTTACTAGACACTGGTGGATTTCTCTAATGTCATGTTCAGTGGAATTATGTCTGGAATGAATGTGTGCATAGCTGAAATGTTAAGAAAATGTTTCATGAAGGAAAGCTGAGCTCTTCTGCATACACAGAACTTAGAAACTGCTCTGTGATCGCTAGCAGGAACTGATAACTGTTTAATTAGGGGCAGGGGAACATGATCACTGTGGAGATTTTATATTCCAAGAAAAATTATCAGAACTGATAGAGAAATGCAGGACCAGATTTGTAGACAGAGGTTGGGTTGTGATAGCTTCTAGGAAGAATCATATATTCATAGATCAGTTTTGCCCCAAATGATGCCAAAAGCACCTTGCAGGCTGAATGTAGAGGTCACATCAGCCATCCCTGCTTAACTGTGGCCAACAGAGCAGAGCAAAGCTACCTGAGAGAGCAGGGTAGAAAATGATGAAGAATGATGGATCCAGCTGAAAAGGAGAGGTGAACTTCAGTGAGCAGACAGCAGCTGAAGCAAGTTGAAGTTTAGCCAGGACACCTTGCTAATTCCCCCCCAAACACAGCATGGCAGACAAGGAATCATTCCCCTCATAAAGAAAATGAGTTTCAAGGTAACTTGCTCCACATTCAAGAACTTTGAAACCTGTTCTTAGATTGGAATATTTCGCTGGGCAGGCAAAGTGAATGAAGGCATTTGGGAGTGACAGGGAAAGTGTAAAAATTAAATCTCGAGTTTGGCTTGCAGAGGGAAAACCACTTGTGTACAATCAAGTGGGTGGTATTTTGCTTTCCTTGAGACTGCAGAATGATGTGCAACAGCAAGTGGTGGAAGGCAGCACTTTCCCTGGATAGATGGTTCCTCATTATTCATGAAATGTTTATTGAAAATGCCTTGCATGCATGGCAGCAGTAGGGGGAGGACTGTGAGCAGGGAGAGAAGGACATAATGGAATGCCACTCCCTTCCTTGTAGTATAATGTGACCTTTCCATTAAATTAACATTATGCTGTTTGCACAGAAGGAGAGCTAAGATAGAAAGTATTTTAAGGGGGCAGTAGTCAAGTTAATTAGGCAGCTGTAACTTAGTCTTTACGTTGAGAGCTCAAAAGCAGGGTATGGGGAATGGGGATTTAATGTTGCTTTGCATTCCATCATTCATTTTGAAGGAGTTGCTTTGTGTTGATTGTGAAATCTGGGCTATGACGTTGTTTCAAGTACTGTAGCCTGGACCTGTTTTTTCTGGTGTATTAAGAGAGAGGTTTTAACTTTAATTCTTCAATGACTTGCTGCTAAAAGGTTTAGGCATCCTCTCTGCTAATCTAATGGGCAGAAAGGACAGATTCCACAATCCTTCTTGGCGTGGAGGACTGAGATATTTCACATGCCTGTCTATCAACCTCTGAGGAGTAATCATGGAGTAAGGCAGAGTTCTCCAAGAGACACACTGCTAGATTTTGTTCTGTGAGCATTTCACTCCATTCACACCTACTCAATTTCACTTAAGGGTCAAAAGATGCTTCATAAAGTTGATATGACATATTTAAATTCCTGATGGCTCATTCATACACTGCATCCATTACAAATCTTCCCTTTTGAAGAATGACTTTATCCTAAGTTTCCTTACTCATAAAAGGCACATTCTAGCTGTGTTACATCAGGCTCCAGATAATGACCCATGTGTTTGAAATAAAGGGATTGCAAAGCTGTTAGGGTTATTTGTAATATTTTCTCTTCTGCAATTAAAGTCAGGTTGCAGTAGGTTCCAGAACCCACTGAAGCCAATGCTGGTCACTGTGTGCTCTCTGCTGTGTCTTTGGCCTTGAGCTAAGGCCTGTGGCGCTGCTGGGAGGGTGAAATCATATCATTCTTCATCTGTTAGAGCAGCCCTTGGACTGCTTCAGTCTGAAGTGTATTTACTTCAATAGTTTTGGCCTCGGTGGTTCATTTCTCCCCTGCAGGTACAACAGTGATCAGAGAGCCTCATTTGTCTGCCATGCTGAGGATCCTCATCTGTCCAGGTGGCATCATTTAGTCCCAGCATTTGTCAACATTTCCTTCCCAGTGCTTCAGGAATCCAGTGGCTTTGACTTCTGCTCTCAGGTGATTCCTCCCTCTCTCCCAAAGCTGTTCTTTAGTGCTTGTACTCCTTGAACCTGATAGTTCCCAGTTCAGATAGATGAAGACTTACAGCTTTATTAGAGAACAATTGATCCTCAGGGCTCATTGTTTACCCCGCTTTTTGGGGAGCTATTTATTTTCAGAATAAATGAAATTATCTCACAACAAGGCCCTAAAACTAAAGAACAAACTTTTACCTTTATGATGGGGGAAATCAAACCTGTCCTGTCTGACACTGTAAGAAAAAGACTTTTACATGCGATTGTTGGTTGAATTGTGGACAAATTCATCTTGTGTATTTGTGGGCCAGCAATGTTCCTCTCCTGTCACCTCCTGCCTGAATACAGGGGAATAGGAACCAGAAAAGGAGCAGAGGTTGCTCGCTGAGAGCTTTTAGGGTCATTACCTTCTTGCAAGTGTCACGACCTTGGCATGTTCACTGGCATGTTCAATGTGACTGCCTTCAGTTCATGATGGCCAAGCATGACAACCTGAAGCCACAACTTACTGTCAGTTTGCTGATGACAAAGATTTTTGCCCAAAACATACTGAAATAGAGGGTTTGTGATCCATCTGCAGCATAACAACAGCATAGGGCTGAATTTAACGAGGGTTTATATTCCCTTCCTAAATGATTTCCAAAGCCAGTATTTGCTGCTCTATTTGGTGTCAATCAGTTCAGCCAGAGCAGGAAATATTTATGGCTTTCATGCAGAGCACTTATCACATTAACAATATAATTAAAGCTCTATAGCAACTGTCTAGTAATTAAACCCCAAATATATTCTAGGCCAATTCCATTGTGATGGAACTGATATCCTTTTCCAGTGGGCAGAGAGTTGAAATAAAGGATCTGTTCTTCCTCTCAGGAAGCCTCTCATGTGTGCAGGATCAACACAGTATTAGCTTAGAACATATGGTTAAAATATTTTGTCCTTTTTGCTGTTTTACCTTGTTGATACTTTGTCTGGTGTAGGGTTATGTATTTATGTGCTCTAGAAAGTGAGAGCTTTTGTGCTATAACAGGAGATATTTAACTTTTCTGTCAACACCTGCAGCAGGTGATAGGTTATCTACAGGTATCTACCACACACGGCTTCCTTTTTTTTTTATTTTTTTTTAGGTTATCCTGAAATGTTAGAAATTAATTCCTGGAGTCAGCTAAAGTGACAGTGGATCAAAGCTGTGAGACAAATTGCTCATCACAGTTCAGGGAGCTGACTCCTCCGTGCAGGCAGCTGTACATCACTGGAGGCTCCTCATCCCCCCCCCAAGCTCTGCTCCACAATTGCTGCTATTGTTGGGGAAGCTCATAGGTGGATTTCTGTAAAATAAGCTCATTCTAAACACCCATCAGAGGCATTGCTGCATCTCAGAACTGTCATTTGTTTGGTTGGGTTTGTTTCTTGACACCCTGTTTAGAGCCTGTGTCACTATGCAACAGCCCGAACTATATAAACAATGATGTTAATCCATGAAAAATGAGAAATTAAACCTTGGCAGGATCTTAGTGATCCCTGTCCAGGTTCATCAGATGAAAGCTCTATTTTTATTTCTTTTCTGACTTCTTCTAAAAGCTCAGAAGCAGGAAATTCATTTAGCTTTGTTGTCTGACAGTCAGAAATCACTCTTGCTGATAGTGAGCTTGCTTCATCTCTCAGTGAAAGTAGATAAAAACATTTAAAAAACCCCTAATCCAACCCCCTAAAAACCTTTTCCAAACAGTCACTTTGCTGTTTCCATTAGCTCATCAGAAATGTTCGAATCCTTCCCTTTTGAGAAGCTGCTCTCAGTGAAATATTGTGTATGTAATTTTTTCCCTTCAGGTATTTCCACTTTGAGCTGTTCTCGTAAATTAACGTTCGTTTTGATTATCTGTGTGAGATCTGGGCTGGTGTGTGGTGAGTCACAGCAAGTTTGCTGTGTGAGCTGGAGGCTCTCATCACCCCTGGCTTGTCAGAGAAAGTGGAGAGAATGCAAGTCTTTGTGCCTTTGCTCTGAGGTCAGCTGGGAGACACCACTGCTTGAAAACATTGATTTAACGGCAGTGTGACATCCAGCCTTAAAACTAATGGGACACGAACTAGGAAATCAAAACAAAGGCAATGCTCACAGAGAATGGGCCGCAGATGCAAGGCAGGCTGTGTGTGCAGCTGGCAGGGCCATCACAAACTGCTGCTCAAAATAGCTGTCCTTCAGGAAGGCAAGTTTGATTGAGGCTCATTCCCTGATTTACGTGTCAGACCTTTGGCAGTTTGGACTGAACGTCACCTGCAAGGAGGGCAGGGTGGTACCTAAATACTAATATTTTTTAAAGTCACACACTTTGTTTGCAGTTAACCAAACAAATCTCTGCCAGAATGTTAATGAATATAAACTGACATCCAGCCTGGATGTGTGTGCCTGAATGCTAAAGTTTTAGTATAAATTACAAACACACAATAAAGAGAGGTCATTTTTGAGTTCTGTGTGTAACATTTAAATTGTGTTCTGCACGTTACCTTTAAAGCACGTGCTCTATGTATAGCAGTAAAGGGTGATTTGGGGTTTGTATCAGGACTAAAGGATGCTCTGTAATCTTGCATAAAATGTAGCCACTAAGATCTTTTTCTTGATATGTTCATCTGTCTCATGTTTACTGTGGATGGAGTTGGTGCCAGCCAGTCTTTGGATACACACTCATTCTGCTGTTTCAATATGGATCATATTCATCCCTGTCAAAATACATATTCAGTCAGGATTTTTATTCCAGCAGAGAATTTGACCCTTTGACAAAAATATGCTTGAGTGAAACTAAACAGTGGCTCAGAATTTGCTTATCTTTTTGTTTGCAAACTCTCTATTTTCAGTTTACTTAGAGAATGTGAATATTTCTCTACAAAATGTTATTGGATAAATATTGTAAGGAATATTTAAGCACTTTAATATTCTTGGTCTTCAACTTACATCCCAAAATGTATATTTGTTTTAAGGAGGCAGCAGGAGTGGCTGCCTGGAAAAGTAAGAGTGGAACCATCAGTCCCACATTGTGATGTGCATGTGGTGAAAAGATGACTTTTTTTAAGGGCTGGCAGATGCACTCACTTTACAGGTCATTAAATTTCTCATTATACAAACTCAATCATCTGAGTTTTTAAAATAGGTTTAGAATCTCAGAAAGATTAGACAGTGTGAAAGATGAATGTAGAAGTTGAAGTTTTGATAGACAAAACATAATTTGATAAATTCTGTAATGATCCTACTACATTATTCCTGTTGTCTGACTCCTCCATATGGAGAGTTACAGTCTGACCTTAGGTATATCACTGCATGCAGAGTAATACCAAACAAATTTTCTGTTTGCTAATCTGCTGAGAAATTCTGATTCAACTATCTGTGTTCTTTGAAGAGAGAATCTGTAATTTGTGCATTAGGATATTGTCTATCTGGATGTGATGAGAAAACTGCATCCTTTTAAAAGGATATGTGTTCTGCTTTTGCATTCCCCAGTTCCTTCCAGAGGTGAATTAAACAAGAATTAGTTGTTCATTCTACCAATAGTTTTTCTGCCCCTAAGCCAACTAAAAAGACTTTTCTTTGGATCAAGGGAGTTCTGAGATCTGGTTTATTTGAAATAATGTCTGTTACAAAGCACAGCCAGCTCTTTCTTCCACGTGAATCTGTCATACTTGGCCAGCTGTTGTTTGAGACAGTTATTCCTGGAAGCCTGTCATTGTGTCTTTTTAATATGTTATTCTTTGTTGTTGGGGGTTAAAATGATTTTTAGATCTTATGAAAACTGTTCACTTCTGTTTGCAGAATGAGTTTTTCTCTTTATGGACAAAACCAGTGGGGTTGTTCATGGCTGCTCCCCGGACCTCCCAGGGTAGGCTTTTCTGTGGGAGTGGGCTCAGTGATGACAATGGGTTTGGCCAGAAATCCATTTACTTGCTAAGTGGGGTACAGCAGCTTACAGGAAAAAGGACTCCAAAGCCCCTTTCTTTCACCTCTGGCTACATAGCACATCTCGCTGCATTGCCTGCATTGTGTTGGCACTTGGATATTATTTTTCTCATTGTATGTCTGACAGTGAAATAGGAAGTAGTTCATCTTTCTGAGTTGCTTTGTTTTTTCTGGGCCAAGGGTGGTACTTGTAGTAGAAGTCAGCTCTGTTTCACTGAAAAATTAATAATGTTTTAAGCATGTCTGCACTTTAGTAAGACCTATGCAAAAACTGTAAGATGTATACTCCTAGGGGAAAAAATTGTGTTGTAATAAAAAAATTTTCAATTATTTTGAACTTCTGGCCAATGTGACTGTGGTTTTGGTCAACAAAGAAGCTCCATTTGCAGGTTTGATCCCTGTGTGAAGAACCTATAAAAGTTAGTGCTCAGTTACAGGCCAGATTGATGCTACTTTGTTGGTGCTGTAAAATTTAGTTTCTGCTAGAATTTCATCTCGCAGCTGTACTGTGAAGGGGATAAAGCAGATGATCACTGTCAGACACCTCGTGAGGAGCTGGTGAACAGATCAGCTGAGCCAGCCATCCCAGCATATGTGCTGTGAATGTAGATGCAGGATTCTGGAGATGGAAAATGACCACTCTGCTTCCCTCCAAGAACAAAATCCAAGCAAAGGTCACATCAGAGTGAAATTTCATTTACTCAGACCATAAAATGAACACATTTTCCTGCTCACATATAGGTGCCAAGACTTCTAAAGAAACTGTTTGAAACACTGAAGATCTTAAGGCCCCAAGGAGTTGTGATAAGAAAGAGAAAAAGGCAGAGGGCGAGGTGTCAACAGCACATCTGAAATCTGCTTTAACCTCAGTGCCCAGCAGCCACATGAAGAACAGTTGTGGAATATTAAACTAAAATGTGGTTGAGGAGAGAGGAGGAGGTTCAGCAATCTGCCTCCTCTCACGTTCCTCAGTGACAGTGACAAATGCTGGAACATTCAGTCAGGCTCTGTGAGGGGATCAGGGGCTTCCATGATGAGATGGAGCTTTTGGGTTCACTGCCCTGCTTGGAATACCTGGGACAAGGCACTTGTCCTGTTCCACCCTCATTCTGCAGAGAGACAAAGAGGATAAAGCCACACTGCTGCTGTGACCATTAATGTCTTAAAGGTGCTGAACTGCCAAACTACTGTGGGAATGGGGACCATGTATTATTAATTATTAAACACAGGCTGGGAGCCTTCACTGCTGCTGGATGCCAGTGCAGCCCCTGCAGCCCCTCCATCTCTGCCTTGCCAGAGGATTCTGTCCCATCCAGCCCTGCTTAGCTACACACACAATCCTCTGGCTGTGAGTATTCCTGCTCAGACCCAGGAACAAAGCCAAGGGAGAGGTAAGAGCTTGCTCTGGTTTATTAACACACTGACAGGAATAGGTGCTTGCCTTAAACTCAGACAGTGAAGAATTCATACATTGGAGTTTAGCAAATAAAAGCCAGCACGGGAGAAGTCCTGGAGGTTCAGGAGGAAAGAGAGGTCTTGGGGATTCTTCTTTGTGATTCCCGAGTAAGGATGGGACATTTTGGAAGTGTTAAGTCTTCACAGCTGAGAACAGTGAGAAGTGCCCCAAACCAGCCATTAACTCCTGCATGCACTGTTTGTTTATTGAGCTAATACCCTTCACACTCTGCTTTCTCTTTCTTTCTTTTCTTTTTTAAAATTTGTTAAGGGAAGTGCTCTGATTGTCCTTACCACCGCTGTGTTTTAGTTTTGTGTTACTTTTCAACTTCAGTGTTCTTTGTCCTCTACCAGGTGGCAGTCATCATGCTCTTTATTCCATGCTTCTTATTGATTTGGTCAAAAGTAATTAAAGAGATAATTTGTTCTCAATTACATTTCCTTGAATTTCCTGAGGCTGGAAACTCTGCTCTCCAGCTGTGTCTTCCCCCAATTCTTTTTCAAATTAACTTTGCTCTCACTCTGAAATAAAACAGAATAACATGTTCTTTTTTTATTTGCTGCTTTTGGATTGAATAGAGAGTCTGTGCTGCAGCAGATATCGATCTGATAATTTTATTAGGTACTCCTGCCTTGGTTCATGAACTCTCATGTTTTTAGCATAACATTGCAATAAGAAATCCTGTGTTAGACTACCAGAAGTAACAAACCAATTTTTTTAAAGATGTTTATGAATGTTTCTGCTTTCTGAGTGTCCTTTGTGCCTGAAGGGTTCTTTTCAGCACTTTTGTAATCTATTTTGAACTCTAATAGCAAGGGGGAAGTGAGCAGTATTATGGTGCAGATGGGCTTTTCTTCTTTTCTGTTTAACAGTGATTGCATTAATTTCTAGTAGAATGGATTTTTGGCAATTGAAAATGGCTTTGGGACATTTGGTATTCTGGGAGATTTGGCAAGAACATTTGTAATTCTGACTTAAGTAGGGGGAAAATATCTAGAAAACATTAGCTAAGGCTGAGCAACATTTTCATTGCCAGTAAGCAACCAAAAATGTGCATAAAAGGCTTTTGGAGGGTTGCAAATGTCTAATTACACAATGTCCAAAGACCACATAAGTGACAGAAACAGAAGATAAAGAGGGGTGGTATAGAGAGATGTCATACCTAAGTGGAAACTTTTTTTTTTCTTCCTTGTTTGTATTGACTTCCAAGGACACATTTTAAAATTTTTTAATCATCTGAAGGAGAAGAGTTTGCGAAGACTATAAAGATGGCAGATCAAATCATGCAGTTGCTTAAAGGGTTAAAAGTTACTGTAGGGTAAATGCACTGATAGCAATAATATTACAACTGTGATTAATTTGATCCAATTATTTTACAAAACTTACCCACCTTGCCAGAATTAGTAAATATTCCTTGGAGACAAGAAAATAAAAAGAAGGTTTCTCACAGGAGTATGAGAAATGGAAGCAAATGGATGGAATAAACAATACCAAAATATTGAAGCTGGTTTGTTATGGAAACAACAGCATTTTTTTTTCTGTACAGGTGCTTTCCATCACCATAATATCAGAATGCTTCGTGGATGTTTATGGAAGACAAGTGTTTTATTTCCCATTCCAGGTACAGGAAGTGGAGGCAGAGCAAGCTGTGGAATTCATTGCAATCAAGAAAAGGCCTCTGCTAGCTGGGATAAGGTGCTAAATGTTTTATTTAGGGTGTCAGAGGAAATTCCTGACAGAGATGAAATTGAATCTATTTAATACGAGTTTCCTCCTCATGCCCTCACTAGCAGGCAGCCTTTGTCTGACTTCTGAGCTGTCTCCTTCCATTTGGCTGATGTGTCTCCACTGACAGTAACATGTTCATTGGAGTGCAGAGGGAGACCCACCAGGACTGGAAGTGCCTTGCTCATGGAAAAACAGTGGGATGAGGGCCCTTTCCGTGGGTGCCGGCACCGTTCCGAGCGGAGCAGCAGCAGCAGCTCTTCCCAAGTGCTCCCCTTGGCAACAGAGATCCTCAACTGCAAAGTGCTTTGCATTATTGATATGGTACAGCACAGCCTTAACACATCAGGTGTCTTGTCTTTGTTGCAGATTTAGTTGTGGCTTTTTTCCTTTTTTCCTAAGTGCTAAAATAGTGTTGCTCTGAAAGAAATCTAAATTTTCTGCAGCCTATTCCTTGTCACGTCCTTTGTCTTGGAGCCTCTTGTGTTTAATTGAAAATTCTCTTTTGGTCCTGATGTCTGTTCTGTGTTCCCACTTTCTAGTGAGAGGGCAGGATGGGTCAGTATCGAGCAGCAGCAATAAAAGAGGAAATAGAGGGAAAACAAATCCTGAGTGCTTGGCTAGAATATTGTCTTTCAAATTCAACATTTAGAACCCTGCCTGCAGAACTGCAGCAGTCATCTCTGTATGTGGTGCTTTACAAAAGCTGCCTAAACATTTTCATGAAATCAAAAAATATATTTCTTGAGGTCGATTTTGCATTTGGATGACTAAATGTTGGCTCGTGATGAGGCTGTGCTGATTTATTTTCATAAAATCACATTCGGTTTGCAAATGTTATCATAATAGTCCTGGTTGAATGATACATTATAAGGAAGAAGAATGCAATAGGTGTGTCAATCTGCTAGTTTTGACATAACATATAAACTTAATGAGTTACCCAGAATGAAAAACCTTCATTAATTCAGAGGAAACAGGTTCTTTCACCAGCTTGAACAAACAAACAAACAAAAAATTGGAAAAATCTCAAAACTTATTGAATGACGTCTGCAAAGATGACAGGTGTGTGACACGGGGATAAAGTTAATAAAAGGATGGATTTGTCAGAACTGAGCAATTTTTAATCTCCAGAATTATCTAGAAGAGAAAGTGGAAGTATTTGGGAATTGTTAGGGTGAAATCTAGAGTCTGCAGAAGAGGGGTTTGACTGAAAGAAGTAATTTTTTTTTTTTTTTTCCATCCAAAACTACTTCGGGAGCCTACAATTTTCTTTCTAGAGGTGAGGAGATGGCTGGGAGAGCTGTCTAAGGCAGGGAGCAGGAATGCCAGGGCTGCCCTTGGGAGTGGAGTCCTGGGCGAAGAGAGGGCATCGAGCTCCACCTGCTGCAGTAGCACTGCAGCTCGGCTGCCTTCCTCTCACCTGCAGCTGCCCAATTCCACCTCGGGAACTACCACAGCCCTTCTCGCAGAAAACTTCAGGTCATTTCCTTATGGAATCTCACTTTATGATGATGTCTCATGTATCACTTTATGACTTTTTTTTTTATTTATTGTTTCTTACATATGGAGTTGTTCGATTTTTTTTTTTTTTTGCATCACTATAATGAAAGCAGGAAATCACTGCAAGAGGCTCAAAGCAAATTAGATGAGCTATAATGAAAGTCTTCTTAAGTTGAAAATACTAAAAAAAATAACCCCACCAACACCCAAGCTGCCAAGACTGTTCAGATTGTCACAATAATGTATTGTTGAGTTTAACAAATGAGACACTCCAGCAATGTTTTCTGGTTTTATATCTGCACGGCAAATTAAAACGAGAGAGTTCTGCTGTTCCATAATTACCTCCCGTTTTAAGCTCGGATTGCACCTTTCCAATACGTGGCACTGTAATGAGAGATGATGTCGAAGGAAAGGAAGCTTTTCCCTGGTGTTTCCTGAGAGGAAGGTGATGGAATCACCCCCTCAGTGCCTGAGGGCGGGGGACGGAGTGACCCCTCCCTGAGCCTGCCTGGGCCGCTTCACAGCTCTTTCCCTTTCCCCAGGGCGTGGCACAGCTCGCCGACCAGAGGCAGGAGAAAAGGAAAGTTGCACCTGAGAGAAAAAATTTTCAGTCTCTGTAGCGACAAACACTTTAAATGATCGTGGTTAAAAGTCTCCAGCCCGTGCCCGCGCCCACCGTGCCGGTGCTTTCCCGCCTTTGAAACCTGAGGGCTCCGTTCCCGCCCTTCCTCCCCCTCAGCGGGAGCGACCCTCAAAAACTCTGAATTTGGTTTAATTGTGTCATCGGGGGTGGAACTAAAGGTACCTGGCTGCTTAGCTGCTTCTGGAAAACAAAACCAAGTAAGTGTCATGAACAAAGCAGACTGGAAATTCCTAGAGTATCCAAGTCAGGTTTCTTTTAATATTTTCTTTAAACTCAATGTGTGCAACTTAAAAAAAGACCAGAAAAACAAAACAACAAGTTGTGTCAGTGTCAGTCTGTTCCATGCTGTTCCTGTAGCAGAGGTGATGAGAAAGCTGGCACAAGTTCATGGATTTTGGGGGCGTTGTTGAATTTTGTGCTGTGGGATGGTGCTGAGGGGGTGGTGTTCCGGATTACAGGCATGCCAGGGAAGACAGCCTTAAGGAAATGGTAACTGAAAAGGAGAAAAAAGATCAAAGGGTGCTCAAATACTTAGAATTTATTGGATTTTTCACTGATCTCTCAAAAGCCATGTCCCCTGATACAAGTTGAATATTGCCCAAAATATGAAAACTTCAGTTTTTAAAACGAATTTGCTTCTGAAGCAACTTCTCTGAAGGTTCCACCTGCAAAGTCTGTTCCATCCATCTGCCACCTCTCTATCTTCAAGAGTACTGTAAAGTTTAGAAGGATTTATCAGAGGAAATAATTATTTGTCTTTTAGCATTATTTATGGATAGATCAGTTGTGTTCTTGGGTGTACAGGAATGAGGTTACAAATATTTAAGTCTTTCTGCTGGAAATAATTTTTTTAAAATGTTTTGTCTGGTAACTCATTTCTAAAACCCAGCCTATTTGAAAGCATATTTCCACAGATGAAGACATTAAATATTCTAAACCTGCTTTCTGTTACAAATTGTTACAATAAATAACTTCAATCCTTGGGGAAAAAAAAAAAGTCAAATAGTGATTATTAAATTTATGTAATGACAAATACTTAATTTTTATTTTCCTCACAGTTCAGTGTAAGAGACTCTCCATGCTGAAGGTGTCCAGTAATCTCTGGTTGGTATTTCCAGCAGACAAAGGCTGGGTGCCCACTGAGGCTGTTCAGAAGCCCTTGCTTGGTGTGTGAACAAATTCAGTCACAGTTCAGAACAAATTCTACCCCTTACATTTTTAACCTTTGTTCTGCTGAAACCTTAGATAGGAACAAGAATTTGGAAAGAGTTTTATGCCCTCTTAAGATTCCAAAAAACGAAATGTTCTCCTCCGAATTTTTTTTTAAGTACCTGAATGTTCTTAGGCTTTGCTCTGTTGTGCAAAAGCTACACAGCACAGCAAGTGTTCCAGCCACAGCTCCGAGTCTGCTGGGCCCCCTTTTTTGTGCATTTGCTCTACCTTGAGTACATGGACACAAATTCCAAGGGCCTGGAGCTTTGGATTGCTTGGACTCAGTGAAAGAGCCCTTTGATCTAAAACTAGTGCAGGAAGGAATTACTGTTTTCATGTTCTTTTTTAGCCTCAACTCCAGACACAGCTGAGTGATCTGAAGTCTTTTATTAATCTACCTATATAATTTTTTTAATAGGCAGGAATGTGTCTTTTTTTTTTTCCACTTGAATAAACTGATGGTTGAGGGAGTTCCAAAATTGTGCTTCTGTCTGACTTGAGGGCTTTTTATGGGTCTGTGCCTTCCTTTGGGGCAAAAGCACAGACCCAGAATAGAGGTTTATGACAGAGTGTATCTTCAGGGAAGAGCAGCTACAAGTAAGTAATTTTCTATTCCTGGCTTTGGAAATTGGATATTCTTTTTATGTTAGACACAGTAGTCTATATAACAGTCTCCCAAGAGAAAAGTTACATTTCTTAAGATTTTAAGCATAACAATTTATAAAGCATACATGCATTTTGCACAGGTACTTCTTATGAGAATCAGTTTTTGCACCAAGACACTTGCTGGCTTACAAAGTTTTTCTACACCAGACTGGTGGAGACACTTTTGCCCTAGTTTGCATCTCAGTAGAAAACTTTATTTGCACGACTTTGTTTGGAAAATTATGCCTGAATTTTGTAGTTTGTTAATCCATGAGCACTCAGAGCAGCCATTCTTTAAGTCTAGGCTTTTGAACAAGCTCTTCTCCCTGCCTGGTATTTTAATGAAGGTCGTGGTTGCTCAACTTCCTGCAAGATCTCTGTCAAACTTGAAGTCAGACTTGTCTCCATGCTTGTGAGATGACACGATGCTGTCACAGGTGATGACCAGCTCAGAAAATATTTGGTGATTGAAACCGAACCCTGAGACTGCACATACCTTCTCTGTGCTGAGCTGTCCTTAATTAATGCTGTAATGTTTATTTTCAGTTCGTGACTTTCAGTCTGATCACAGGAACCAGGGAAGAGGCTCTTCCCCTTTAGAGAACTGGGAATGGATCTGAGTCAAGGGAAGGAACCCAAAGCACACAGAAACTTCAGCCAGGCAAAGCTGTACAAGGTTGTACATTCTTTTCCTAGAACCCATCTTCTGTTGCCACTAGACACAAGAAACTTCTGGCCCATCAGGACATTTCTTATGGTCTCAAATAAATAAATAAACATTAGAAACCAAGCAAGCAAACAAAACAAACCACCCACACGCTGGGAGGTCTTTCGAGAGCAGGCTTTGGCTGCGTACACTCCCATTTAGGCACTCATACTCTTAATATGTAAAAATGTGTTGTCACCCAGGTGTCCCCATTGCCACTGCAGGTGGTGCTTAAGCTGACAGCACCGAGGCTTTGCTCTGCTTTGCTGTGGCACTCACAAGTCCTGACTGCACTCCAAACCTGCCTGCAGAGACCATTCACTTTGTTTTCTCAGAATTACCTTAAGCAGTTGCTAAACTGCATAATAAGCCTAGCAGTGGGTGACTCCAGGGTTTTGTAAATTTTTCTGGAAACTTCTGGCTACGTTGATGGGAGTGCTAATCTAAGGAAAGAGATTCATTTGCAATTGAACAGCAAACAGTACAAAAAGATGATTTACATCTGGCAGGGTTTAGTTACAGCCTGCTGCAAATAAAACTGAAAAATTACCCCTGCCAGCCCCAGCAGGGTACAAATTACACGAGTGTTTACAAGCTTCTGAGACTTTAAGTCTTTGAAGAGCATTCACTAGGGAAAGAAAGTTGAATTAAAGCAAGGAGCAATAAGACAGACATCTATATAAAAACTTAATAATTAGGTTAAATCTAAGCAAATGTGGCAGTCAAGACAACATGTGATATTATATCAGCATATGTTGAAGAAAAATTAAGGTCTTGCATTGTTTAACTGCATAAAAGTCAAGGAAGTTAAACCAGCTTCTTTGCATGTACTGCTATAGAGAAACCAGAGCTTTACATTTCACTATAAAGTGAAATTTAAGTGGTTTAAATGTTCCCAAATTTTTATGTGAGAGCAATTTCGAAATTTTACACTATTTACTTGTGGTAGCATAAGATTTCACATACTTCCCTTCTTATCCTTCTCTGCCCCCAAATATTTTTATTATTCACTTAGTCAACTGAATCAGTTTTAGTGGATTTTCCCTTGATAAACTTGACTGAAAATAGTAATAATCTGTAAACAAAACAATAAATCCTATGTATTTTGAAGGCTGGATAAGCCATTTTAGTAAAGCATGACTTGGTTTTGCCATAAATGCACTGTTAGTTATGTTTGTCTGCAGTCATTATTCTCTGCTAAGTTTCAGAGGGATTGTCTCCTTGAGGTCAAGTTAAAGTTCTTTTGATGATAACCTGCCAAAGATCACTTTCCTTCTTGATCTACGAGTTGCAGGTGCTTGGAGCTTGCTTTTGGTTGCTTTGCATTCTTTATTTTCAAATGAGTAGAAGGAGGAATAGCTGCAAGTGTTCTGTAGGATGCAAATTACGCTCATTTAATTGGTATTAAAAACTTGCTCAGCTTAAATAGTAACACATTGATTTGTAGGCATTTAGATGAAGCAAGATGGACCACTCATTTCAGTGCAAGGTTGAGCATTACAGGTTTTTTACACACAGGTAATATTTGTTCTTATCGTTTTAATTGAATGATTTCCTATTTTTAAAAATCTTATTACCATTCTCTTATACTTTTAGGAATGTTAATTTGGTAAATCTTACAATGCCTAGTACTCAAGTATGTGCCAGCATTGTCCTATTCATCTCTGCAGCACTGATGGGTGTTAGGTGGAGAAATACTATTACTCTCAGGGCTAAATTATGAAAGTCAAATTAGGGATGTAAGATTAATTGTCACTTTTACAGCTACAATTGGAACTTTGTGTGTCTCAGGGAAGTAAATACCCTACTCACCTCACTTATTCTTCTGACTTCAGTGCTGGCTCTGTTTCTCTGATTTTATTTCTAATTTCAAAGTTGACCTACTAAATTAGAATCTCCAGGGAAAGACTTTTTGTGAGCTGCAGCCCGTTCCTCCAGGGGAGTGCAGTTTGCTCTAACAGATGGACTGTTTAGCCTGATTTTACTAGGATATTTGTTTCCTGTGCTACATTATGACAAATGCAGATTCTCCTTCCACTGAATTTTTAATGGTAATGCAATCTGCAAAATTATGTTGGATGTATATTTTTTAATGATGTGAATAGATTTGATCTTAATGTGTTTTGATGTCATATCTTTTCCCTGAGTGATTAAACTCCCTGATTTTAGTCTTTCATCCCTGCCCACCCTACAGCAGCCAGTGCTGCTGAAGGCACAGACATGATTGTGTCCTTTATGTACATTATCAGTGGAATTGTCTGTTCAGTCCTGATCAGTCCTGTCCCGCAACCCACAGAGGACAGTGTTTTTTGTGAAACTGTTCTTCGATATAAAATTTGGGTTGCAGAATCCCTTTTATTCCTGATGCAGAAGATGGAAGGAACCCAACTTAATTTTAAGATCCCAGGCAGAGTTTGAAGGAGTGATAAATAAGAAACCCCCAACCTGTTAAACATCCTTCAGCCATCTTCTTCTAGTCCCACAAATTTAACTCACAGTTGCATTCAAAACTAAATTCACATGATTTCCAATGCCTAGGTGGAAACATTTCACAATGAAAATGTGTTAGCCATTCACCTTAAGTGTTTGTTGCTTGGCTAAATCTCCACATAGAAAAACAGAGCAGTAAGAATGGCAAAGAAATCAAACCCCACAGACATTTTAACCAAATATTAAAATAGGAAGTTGCAGGAGAAGATAATTTCAAGGGAGAATGACTACGCTGCTGGTTTGGATCAAAGGCCGTGTCAGCAATGCTTCTTGTAATAATTTCAGACTTTAAAAAAGGATATGTTAGGAATAAAAGCAGAATGGAAAGTGCAAGAAATAAGGAAGAAAACTGGAGTTTTCTTCTCCGGGGCAGCAACTTTTAATCTCAATTAAAGCAGTCAGGCTAGCAGAGCAGCATGCTAATACTTACTACAGAGAGTCAGTGAATACAAATGACCTTTGTGGGTATGGTTTTTGCTGCTTTTCCTCCTGATTGAAAAGGACGCCCAGCAGTTGTCTTAATTGGATGTTAATTGATACATATTCACAGGAAGTATAGTGTGTGATCTTGCAGCTTGTTTGTATGAAAGAGTATAATGGAACAAAGTGTGAGGAAGTTTTTTTAATGATCACAGTGACATAGCAGAGTAGTAGGAATTTTAAAATTATCTCAGAAATGTTTGAGGAGTCATTACTGGAACAGACTTAGCTGCATTCATACAGCTTTAATATTCTGCCTTACACATTAAAAACATAATTAAACTAAAGATAAACGTTACAATTATGACCTCACACCTCCTGTCAGTAATATTCTCTTACACTTTCTCGAGTCCTCATGATGATATGAAAGAGGATGATGAGACAGAATGCAAACTACTCATCTTTCAAAACTATCAGTCACTATTCCTAGGTATGAAGTGTTCCCTGATGAGTTGTGCCCAGTCACTCCAGGACACCCCTGTCCCCTCCTGGGTATCATTGTACCCACACACAGCATGGAAACATGGGAAGGAATTTGCTTAGTACTTCCCAGTGTTGGATTCAGTGGATGGAACACATTGTGTGGCAGGAAAGACACCACCTTTGTCCTTGAGCATTCAAATATCTGTGGCTTTGAGCTAAGAATTATATTTTCATTTCTGTTGCTATTTTTACAGGAACTGAGTAAACTCAAGCAGCACAGTCCCTTCAAAATGCCATTGAGCTCTGAGTGAGGTCCTGTCTTATTGCTTTGTTCCAGTGACACCTGTAAACGGGATCCAGAAATAAAGATAAGTAATCTAAGTAATCCATGCTTGTATGAAGATGTACTGTATGAGAACCAAGAAAGTAAAAGTTCTTAAAATTAATACATTTCAGAAGCATGAAGAACAGTTACACAGCAGGAGAGATTACAAAAGTATTGGAAACTTGTAGTCTTTAATCCATAAATAAAAGCAGGTTGCTATAAACCACTTCTGAGACTAACTCAGCCCACCAAGACCATGCAAGTGTGCTGGACATATTCCTGTTCACAAAAAATAGTATTTAAAATGAAGTATATTGCTTCAAATGAGACTGGCTGAAAATACCTTTTTGTGTGTGTAGAAAAGGAGGTATGAAAAATGACAGAAACTGGAAACTCTTCAATGGCAGTCATCTAAGCATAGGTACCATGTAAAAATGACAAGTTGTGGCCATCCTCAGTGGCTAGGAATTGACAGCTTTGAGCTGCAAGCCCAAAGGGGAAGTGTCCGTGCTGCTCCATGAGCCAGCCAAGCCTTTACCTGCAAAGGGCACATGGAACCTCTGCATGGAATTAGCCAGAGTTTGAGGGAAATGCCTCCTGTACTCCTGTTTCCCTGGGCTGTGCTGGTTAGATAAAGCAAAATGTCAAACTGCTGGCAGTTCCACAGTGTTCAACCGGCTGCTTTTTCTGGTTTAAATTAGGAGCTGGATTGCTCTTTAAAATGGTTCAAGTTTCCTGAAGGCAGATCTCTAAAAGTCACTCTGCATGCAGAAAGCTCAGCCTCTCCTAATCCATCCTTTCTGCCTGGAACAACAGACTGAGTGTAACCTGAAGAGCAGTTTCTCCTATTTCTTTTCCTGATAGTGGCTGTGGATCTCCCTGCAGTACAAAGCCATTTCAATGTGATTGAAATGGCAGCCTGTACTGAAAGACTTTAATATGTTATTTTTGGAGTTCTGGTTACGACCTTGTCTGTCCTTACCTGTGAATCTGTCCCAGTGCCACTCTAATGTATGCAGACAGAAGATGTTTAGTGTTCAGGAGTGTGATAAGCTGGCATCCCTTAGTGCATATATTTACTGGAAGGTACAGTGGAGTCTGTAGGAACAGGCAGGAGAGGCAACGAAGAGTTAAGAAGCAAAGAGAGAGCGAGGCAGTGCTGAGAAGGTGAAATGTTTATCTGCCAATTTTAGTTTCCAGTGTATTTAATACTTTATAATGTCAGTTGCTTGGAAACCAGTGTTTTGTGCCCTTTTGCTGCTTGGCAGAAATCACTCTAATTGGCATGTTTCTAGCACTGTCACTGCTGGCAGTTTGCGGCATTTTTTTTTTTCTCCAGAAGCAAAATTTTTCTTTTACATGAATGATGGCTCACATTAATTAGACAGCAGTCATGGGGAAAGACAGCCATTTAAGTGTATGGATGTATGAACCATTATCTCTATCATCAATCACTGGGAAGACTGCTATTCCTATCAGCATTTCTGCCTTTCCAGAGGCTGTTCCTTTGAGTCTCAATTCCTTTCCTTTTAGGCAAAAATATTTGTTTATGTTTGAGATTTCTTAAGTGGAAATAGTTCATCCTTATTAGATTTTACTACTTATCTAAACACAACAGTGTAATCTCACACTTTCTGGTACCCCAATGACACATTGTCACTGGATGTTTGAACAATGCTGACATGTAAAATGAGGTTTCCATTATTTAGGAGTAAAATGTCATTGCTCTGTAAATACCTTAATGTAGTAAAGCAAGACATTAAGTCATGAGAATTGTTTTCTACTTTCACACAAAAATCTTGAAGCAGCATTATTTCCTGGTGAAGGATCAGGGTCCTCACTCAAATTCTGCTTAACAAGCAGTAAGTTTTTATTGGTAATATGAATGTAAAGTCATTACTGTACATTCTTACAGCTAGAAAATGGAAACCCCAGAAATCTCCACATGATTTTTTTTCCTTTGAAGTTTTGGTAATAGCTTGCTCACAGCTTTTTTGGAGAAAAAATTAAAGCAGAGCTCTGAAATCTCACAGTTCTCTTTTTCTGCCCTTCATCAGTACAAAACTGACTTTTTGGTGCTGCTCTGGAAGTACTTCGCCCACTCACCTTTGTTTATGTCTCCTCCTGTGACAGGTTTTTTGTAACTCCCAGTAGACAAATGTGTTTGAGCTTCTCAGTGTCAGAGAAGCTCCTTATTTTCCAGTGAGAGGTTCTGCCACATTTCACAATGGAAGCAGCATCTGTGTTTTAACATCTTTGTAGTTAATTGAGAACCACTCTGAGACAGTTTAAATATGCAGTACTACACGAATGCATCTACCTGTGACATCTCCCATCAGTGTGGGTGGTGTTTTGACTATTGAAGATCTTCATTTCCTGCCACACAACCTTCTGTGACTGTACCACAAATTTGCTCATGTCATGTTTTGTGGCTTATTTCCTGGTCAGATTGTCATGTGATAATGTTCATCTTTCCCATTATGCAAATCCTGGTTTTGTTTTTTAAACAGACATTTGAGCACAGAATATTGTACTCATCTGCAGGAGAATGAAATGGGAATCAACATCTGAAACAATGTGGGTATTCCAGATTGTCTGTGTGTCTTCAACTGCTGCAGACAGATGTTGATATGGTGCTACTTTAGTTCCTTGGCAGAATCATCAGTGGTTCAACATGGTAAACGATCACAGATGTCTGAGTTTCTGTGGATTGGTACCTACATTTAATAGATTTTTAATGTCATTATCATCTGGTCTTCACTGAATTAAAGAAAAGTGGGTGGATGAATGTTTACCCCTTTGGTTCTTAGTGTGTAATTATTCAAGCATTGAATAGGAGCAGCCACCACTCTGTTCCTGTTTCCTTGTGTGGGCATCTCTAACTTGGCTGTGAACACTACCAAACTAGAATTTATAATTAATTTGCCTTAGTATCTGCATTTGAACTGTGAGTAGCTGCAAGCTTTTTCTAGAGCATGACCCAAATGCAGAGCTCAGTAGTAGGACTTGCTGGCTTGGGCTCACCACCATATAAATTCAACTCCAGGGCTTTTGGTAATTTCAGAAATAAATTTCAGGATGATCTGTGTGCCCTGTAATAACTCACTGAATGATTTTTAAGTGAACAATGTCCTAATTCTCATTTACAATGAGACTGCCTTACATTGCTCAGGAAAGGTGATAGAACAGTCCTCATGTAAATAAATTTGGGACATACTGGCATGGATATAAATTACAGTGCTGAACATAAGGCCCTGCAGTACTGAGTGAAATGGTCAGCAGCTCCAGTATTTGCTGATAAGAGAATGGAACACTGGTGTAAATCAAGATCACTGTTGACAGTTTACAAGAAATGCAGGGTTTGCTCTCCTGTTGTTCTGTGTGTGCTCTGTAAATAACAAAAGCACTGTGTACATGTGGATTTTCTTTTATCTTGGCAATTCCTGCAGTTTCACAATTATTTGCTATTTAGGTGTTCCAGCACCTTGTCAGAAAGTTAAGGGACACGTAAAAACTTTTTCAGTTATTAGAATGCAGCAACAGCTCCAGTGGAGTCTGATGTGTTCTAAAGCAGATACATTCAACATATATTTCGGGGGACTGGAATGATTAAAAAAAAAGTGTCCTGTTAAAAGTGAAACAACAGTGAGGCCAGTGGTGTGTAATCAATTGAAATCTGATTAATGTAGTGCTAACACTTGTGCTCCTGCAGAGAATTGCCATAACATCCTGAATCCTTCAGTTTGTCAGAACTTCCATTTTACTATATGTTCAAAAAAACCAGACCTTCCAGTACCATGGTGCCCCCAAAACTACAGAAGGGTGTAGATTTCAAGTTTAATCCAAATTAAGTCAGCTTCCTGCTGTCTCTGCTTCCTTCACTGGATATTGCTTCAAAATCTTCAGGGTCCAGATACTCACTGGCCTCATTTGAGATTTGTGATAGGATCACAGCTCATGATGGCACAGCTGCAAACAATGCAAAATACTCATTTAGAAGATTTGTAGGGGGTTTTAATATGGTTTTAATCTGCTCAGAAAACAATTCAGCTGCATTTGCTGTAGTTTCAGAGTTGTTGCCTCCTGCACTTTCTGGTTTATAAGAAAATGGACTGTTGTAGTACATTTTCTGCTACAGAAAATACCTATTGGGAATGGTTGAAGCTGTGGTGTGGATTAAATTGTGCTTGTTTTTCGCCTGGGAAGCCTTAGCTCCTCTCCAGTCAGGCAGTGCCCAGCAGGTACCTCCCAACACCCTCAGCAGGGTCTGGCCTGGTGCCCAAAGAGGAGCTTTGATGGGTCTAGCAGGGAATTGTTGCAGATGCACACTGAAATGCTTTTATGAAAATAAAGGAAATGGGCCTTAGCCTGTGCTCTCAGTGGCTTTCAGAGCAGTGACACATGGGTTTCATTTATATTTACAATTGGCTTTAAGCTTCTGGAAAAGGCTGGATTCTTTCTAACAGTGTCCGGAGCAGGAGATGTTCTGTCATTAGCTTTGAAGATATAAAGGCTGATTCCATTAAGGTAAGAAAATTGAATAAGCCATTTTATGAAATGGTGGCTAACAATTTCCGTGGTCAAAGAAATACCTATGTATACTTTGCTCGGTAGATACGTAATTACTTTATTTACTGCTTAAAATATTTGTTCACCAGGAATCTTCAGCCTTAGAGAATCAAGCTGGTATAAATTGTCTGCAAACTCCAGCCTCAGGGGATGGGGCAGAAGGAGATGAGCAGGAAGAGTTAGAGGCTGAAGCACCTGGTGACACCACTCATTGCAACAAATAGTGGGGCAGCCAAGGGCTTCGCAATTTTCTTCCCATTTTCCGGGCTATTCTCTTCAGGCTGGAGCCAAACCAGCTGAGCTGAGCAAGGGTTTGGCATCACATCAGTCCTTTAATAACCATCTCTCTCCTGAATTTCATTTTGCACACTGTAGATCTGACATTATCAACTATAAAATTTGATCTTCTGGGACAAACACAACCTTACTGTGATTCCTTTGAAGGCAGTGAAGATGACCCAGGGTACTTAAACAAGTAGAAACTATGTCAAAAAAACCCTGGTAAATATCTAGCTTGTCCTTACCCTGATGAAAAAGTTTCTGACATTATTACCACAGCTTCCTAACGTTTTACTAGCACTTAAATCACAACTAAGACAAATTTAGGATTTCCTTTTATTTTTATGAGTAATTTCTTAGTCAAAGGCACCAAGAATCCCAAATCTTAGCAGTAAAAGTTCAATTCCCTAACACTTTAATGGCCAATTAACTGATGACCTTGAGTCTCTAAAGGATTTACAGAGTACTTTAGTAAGTGCATAGTTACACCAAGCACTGAAAATACACTTGCAACCAATTTTCTTTATGTGCAGTACACTGCTGGGTCATTCCTGTGTGCATGTCTTTGACCCTTATCTGTAATAATATATTCCTGCAGAGAAAACTTGAATTATTCCACAATACATTACTGCTCAGAAAACTCTTTTAGTGTTCATGCTGATAAAGATATTAATGCAGAAGAATTAGACATATCCTTTTGTCTGAACAGCACTTGAAAATCTGTGTTGTGACTACAGTTGACTGAAGCTCAATTACTTTAATAAACGTATTCCAAATTTCACCTTGATTACATTTGCATTTTAATGAACGATTCTCGCCTACTTGTCAAATAGGCAGCCCAGCTAAATTTATTAAGTTATTGTATAAACAGGGTATTGTGATGCCTGAATTTAAATGGAGAAATATTTGATGTCATATTCCAGCCATATGTTGTAAATCTGCAGTGTAGATGAGTTCATTGGTTATCTCTCTATTTTAATTTTGAATTTATTTTACTGTTTTTTTTTTAAAGAGCCCATGAACCCTTAGGACCATACATAAATACCCCAGAAATATGGAATTATGAGTGGATATTTTTGTGTGTTTAAATCAGATTGTTATTACAGCTCTTTGATATGCTGCATTCCTATTAAATGTTCTGTTATTTATTTCTTCTGCTGTAGTTGAGAAGGAAGGAGAGAGTAAACTGCTCCCCTCGAGAACCGGTGAATTTGGTGCCTGAAATTACAGAATCACAGAACATGCTGAGTTGGAAGGGACCCACAGAGTCCAACTCCTGGCCCTGCACAGGACCATCACCAAGAGTCATATCCTGTGCCCAAGAGTGATGAGTACCTTGTGGCCTTTGGCTGCTTTAACTCCTCTGGTAAGAAAAGAGAGTTATTACTTGTCAGTAAAACAAATAAGGCCCAGCTTTCGAGCCTGGATTGTGTTTGAAAGAATCAATACAGTTTGATGACACCTGATTCAAAACTCAGCAGCACATTCACTGGCAGGGATATCCTGTAGAGTGGGATAAGATGCTCCTTGGACTTGAATCAGCTGCCACATCCTTACTAACATTTTACTCCAAGGCTGCAGAGTATCTGTGTGCCAAATCCCTTCCACTGCCATCACCTTTGCTTTTTCTATTTCTATTTTTTTAACCTCTGCTGTCATCCCACAGGCAGCGCAGTGTAGTAATTTCTTTATTTCCTTCTCCTGCAGTAATACCCTGCCTGTTCCCTCCAGCCCACTGACAGGCTGCACTGGCACCTTCCCTTTTCCTAAACAGTGCAGCCTTCCAAGAGCATGTGGAATTCAGCAGTGAACAGGCAGCTGCAGGGCAGAGACAGCTGAGCTCACACAGGGAGTCCAGTGCTGCTATAAATTAGAATTAGACAGGGAATTTGGAACCAAGTACTGGACAAAGTGATGCCGAGCTCAGGACATCCAATAATTCACCTGTGTGATGCTGAAAGAGATAAGGGAAAGTTCTCCCAGTTCATACTGGGGAGTGGTTGTCCTTTGTTATTGCAGATACTAATGTTGAATTCTTGAATAGAGAAGAATGTGAAATCACCATTAAAAATTAAGTTGGTGGGCAACAGAAAAATCAATCAATGTAATAATTTGTAAGCAGAACACTGGCCAAGTTGTGATGATTTTTGGCAGGCATCACCTCAGTTCTGTGAAGCAAAGTGGAGAATACTTTCATATACTTGGTCAGGAATCACTGGAGAGGAAGAGCACACCAAAAGCAGCCCAGCAGGCTCAGGGCACATGAGAAAGAACTCAGTTCCAGCCACCCAAATATCCCTCTGATGTGGAGGAGTCAAAGGAACAAATAAACATGTAAGTCAGCTCAGAGGGCTTTGGGTGATCTGAGGGCAGTTGTTTAAAAAGTGACAGTTTCCAGTTTCTGTCACTCCTTGCTATTGAGGTACTTCCCTTGGATGGACTAGAAAGGGATAATGCTTAAAGTCTGGGTAAGTGAGCAGCTGTAAACTTGGCAAGCGTGGGGGAAAAAAATGCTTGAAGTGGTTCAAAAAAGAGGACGTTTAGAAGGCAGGAAGAAGGTGAGTGAACTCTGGAGAGGTTTCATAGCTACCTCAGAAACAAAAAGAAAAAGCCAGGTGAGCTTGTGCCATGCTTTTGTTCCCCCAGTGTGGGACACCACAGAACTAAGAATAAAATAGAATTACACTCAGCAGAAGTAGCTGGGTTTCTTCATGACTCCACGCCTATTACTTGCAACCTTCTTCAGGTTTTCTCTCCATTTGATCACTGAATTGTCGTCAGTCCTTTGGCTCCCACTGCACCTCTAATGCCCATTGTAACACTGGAATTGCCTTCCACATGCCAGCCCTCACTGGCTGATGATTAAATCCTTGCCCAGCAGGACAGAGGGACTCCTCTGGAGGTTACAGACCTTTGGAGCTTTAGTGCATCAAAAGCTCATCCATCTCCAGCAGTCTTTTCTCATCACTTTGCTGTGGCTTTTGTCACTCCCAGGTACCACCTTCCTCTCATGAACTGACCCTCACCTTGGAAAACTCACTCTCCACAGTCATCAAGATGCCATCATGCTCTGGTCGTGAACTGAGACAGCAGTATCTAACAATTAATAAAAAATAAGAAATAAAATCTTTCCTGAGAATACAAAAATCCAGACCAAAAAACCAATCAAGTAGTACAGACAGGCTGAGTAATTCTCAAGAGAAAAGTATCATATTTACTAGAGTGACATTAGTATCCAGCATTCTAAATGGTCCCTTTTTGAACAGCTAGAAAAGGTGGGAAAAGAACAAAGTATTTCTGAGAGACGGTGTGGTGGAAGGAGAAAACAGGTCAGAGACTTGTGGCAGTGAATGAGCAGCACCAACAGCCTGTAAAAAGCTCAGTTTTCTGTTACATTGGTTTGGCCAAGACTCTTCTCATTGGGGTGAATCTTTTCAACTTAATCTTTACTATTTTCTGTGCCCACAATATGGTAACCTAGGAAAAACTGAACAGAATTTGAATCACATCTTGAAACTTTGGCCTCGTGTATATTATCCTACCACCTCCAGTGGCATGATTCCAACAGAAAACAAGTGGAGGGGAATGCCAGCAGTGTGTCAGCATCTTTTCTCTAACAAATCAGTCACATTATTTCCTCTGCCTCCAAATCTGATTTCACATAAATGCTTAATTGCTAATAATAAGCAGTAGTATAAATGTGTGAATACAAATAATACTATATTTATAATTTATAAAGTACTGTAAGCATATTAGAAATAAATAAAAATTATATATCCTGGTAAACATAGAACTATCCAACTTTCAATTTTAATAAATGCTAATAAGTGCAGTCATTAACAATTTAGAAATGCATCTAAGTATTCTTTTAAAAGCTAAGAAGATGAGGAAGTGTGATGAAAACAATAAACAGTTTTATTGGCTCTACCTTCATTTCATATACTGCTTTTTTAACTTCAGTCTTTCTTCTTTCCTACAGGAGACAGCCACATGAGGAAGTCAGGAAAGAAGAAAAAAAAAAAGCTGACCTTAGAGTCATTTATTGCTGTTTGTGCCAGTGTCTGGATTCCAAGCCACCCTGGAGCAGAAAGGTAAGTTTGAAGAAAGATTTGTGTCCTGCCCTTTGTGGTAGGACATGAGTGAAACTCACAGTGACACAGAGCCATCACAGGTACACCCAGAGCTGAAACTGTATTCTGAGAATTTCAGGACTTGGTGAGGATTAGTCTGTCTTTACTGATAGCAGCTGTTAAATTTGAACATTAAATGATTGAATCCTGGTGAACACCTTGTATGTGCACATGTGCAGAAGAACAATCACACATCATTTGCCTTGCTGACATCCACTCAGCAAGTTCTAAACTGCATAAAATGTTTTATGTGGTGTAACTTTTAGGATTGGGCTCACTTTAAGGAAAGGCTGTCAAAATTAAAATTTAATCAACCAAGGTAAAAGTGGGCCTATGAAAGAGAGAGGGAGAAGGCAGTGTTTGTACCATGTTTGTTTCTCTGTAGTTTGGATTAGTCACTAACACACACAGTCTGGTCTGGTCTAAGTTCATTAATCCAACTGCTCAGCAAATGTCTTTATATATTTACATGGAACAAGCTGAATGCCAAAGATAATCTTGTTTTGGAAAAAGATGGGCTCAACATTTTTACTTAAATGCAAAATTTAGAAGCTCCTGTAGAATCTGAACCCCCAAGAATCCACACCATAGTGGGATAAATGCCAGATTTCTCCTAAGTTTGAAAGCACTGGGCACATCATCGAGATAAGCCCATTGGAAATTTCACATCCAAAAATATTCTTTGTGGACACAGAGTTATCTATCAATACTAGAAAAACCTTGAGAAGTATCTAGAACCCACTGGGGACAATTAAAAAGCTCCTGCTACAGAAATAATTGGATGTGTCTGAGTCCACACGGTGCCAGCTGGGCTTTTTCCATGACTAGAAAATAACCTGCTGGTTTCTCCTCTTCCCAGTGAACACCTTTTCCAGCAGCTCTGTGCCACACACTGGCTTTTGGAAGCTCTGGCTCTTAGATCCAACAGTTTGACCCATTCCATATTGACCTGCTGGAATCCAAAGGGAAGGAGTGAGGTGCTGGGGATCTTTTGTCCTTTTGCATGTTGTTGTTTCTCTTCTTTCAAGAAATAACCATTTCAGTGTTATTAATTCTATGCCATATACACTATAAACAAATCCTGGTTTGACTTGTGCAGTCAGCAGGGAGTGGTACAGTCAGACCAGCAGCACAGCATCCTCCTCTCTTACTGCAGCTTGCAGAACCAGGAGAAAATACTGAGATCCCAGCCAAATATGTGCTTTCTTCCCTTTTTCTCTTTTTGGCTAATAAATACGCAAATTAAATGCATTTAGTAAGAGATGTATGTATATTCCCACAGCCTTCCCTTGGAGGGTTATCCCACTGAACTCAACAGGAATTCCATATACATTATCATTACAGAACAAAGCCAGCTATTAAGTGATATTTAGTAGCTGATTTTATTCTATCAATTATGTATGACAGTGATGGGTATTTTGTAAAAGATGTCGTGCTTCTGAACTTTTATACTGCTGAAAGTAAATAGTAATTTAGGTTTTCAACATTTTTTTAGTCAATATAATAATGTTGACATAACGTGTATTTAAATTATTCATGAGTGGTTGGTAAGAACAGTGAACAGTTTATGCTCTGACTTGCAGAGTAAAGCTCTTCAAAGCTGTTGTGTTTTCTGTCTGTGATTTCAGCCAAGACAAACCATGGATAACAGAGGCATAGAAGTAGCATTATATAGAATTAGACTGATAAATTGGAGGAGAGAAGTGGTGTGTGTGGTGAATGGCTTTTTCACCCCTTTACATATGGGGAAGAACCAGTAGACTGGGATAAAGGAGAGTTTGTCAGTAAGTCTCCCAGATAGAGGCTGGCAGCAGAGTATGAATGCATAGAGCTCTGGATTTTTCCCAGGTTTTCCAGTTCTGCAGCTTCTGGTTGCAAATTTCCTTTTGCCTGTGACCACTTGATAGACCTGACAGAGTATTTATCTGCAATGCAGTTCACTACAAAACTGGGTGATCTTAAATATTTTCACTTCTTTCCAAGTCAAACTGGACCAGAAAGGCACGTTTACCATTTAGTACTGCTAATTACATTTTAATTGATATTTATATTATCATTATTAGGCTGACAGCATGCTCTGCTACACTCTAAATTACCACTCAGGAAGGAGCTCTTGGAGTCATTCAGGGAGAGTTCTAGGACTGTTCAGGAGCTGTCAAACAGGCAAGAGAGACCCTAAGAATGAAGAGGAAGCTAAAGAAGAAAATATGTTATGGAAAAATATAAATATTTTTTAAAGTGCTTTATCAGTTCCTGTCCTTCCCATTCACCCAGGCTGGTTTCACAAGTAGTAAAGTTTGATTGAAAAAAAGTGGTGAGAGATGGTAGAGATCTGGCATGACTGTCACATGAGAACCAATTAAACAGACTGAGGCTCTTCAGGGCAGGAAGGAAATGGCTGGAGACAAGGTTATGACAGATCTCTGCAACATCATGGAGTGCATGGGAAAAAAGTGATTAGAGAATGGTTATTCACAAGCTCCCTTGACACCAGATTTATTGCACACCAAATTAAATTATCTGGCAGAAAATTTAAAGCGATGGGAAGTGTTTTCAAGCATGATTAAACTTAGGAACTCATTGCTACAATATATTGCTGGAAATATATTCAAGTACAAACACACCTTAAACAGAATAGAAGGAAAAAACAATTAATGGATTACAAGTACAGCTGCTTTGTAGCCTCATTCCCCAAATTCACAAATCTTCATGTAGCTGCTACAGACATAATTTTGAGAGCGCACACAACCCTAACCCATGTGCACATATTTGTATTTCAAAGCTGAGAAAGAGATTCTGTAGCAGGCAGATAATCTGTAGATACAGCTGAGCGTGACTCCAACAGAAAGATTTCTTTTAAGAATTCATGGCTCAATATAAAGCCTTTTGTGCAATGGTAGTTTTGCTTATACAAATTGGATTTTTCAGTGCTTGGTGGCCGAGTGAGGACCTGCATTAGTGCAAAGGTTTAAATGTTACATCATGTTGACAGAGGTAAATGTTGAAGCTGCAGTCATGGCAGCTGTGGTAGAACAATGGGTCACTGCTGGGGAGCTATCATTTATCACTCAGTCCCCACCTAATCAATCAAAGGTTTTACAAAGCAGATTAGAGTTCTAAGCTTGCTTTCTTCACTCCATTTTAAGAAAAATTAAAAATCTCATTTTCCACAGACATATGATCCAAATGTACAAAATGCAAGCCTAATTTTTCATGGTTCCTGTGTAATAAGCAATTTGTGTGTGCAGACCAGTTCAGATGGCATACATTTTCTTCACAATGAGAAGGAAAATGTGGGACTGTATGAGAGATTAAACACTAACTGGATTTTTCCCCCAAAGCTTTCCAGACAGCAGACTTATCTATAAAAAAAATATATTTTTTAAAGAGGATGGAAGTATTAATACAAAGGATCTTCCTTATAAAACATATTCTTAAATTGGGGGCTTTTCTTTGAGATTCATCAATGCCTCTTCAAGTGATTTATCGTTGTTAATTCTCTGCAGATCAGGTAAATATAGTACCCCATTTTGCAGATGATTAACTAAGGCATAAAAATCAAAGTCAGCCGAAATTACTAAATCCTTCTTTGCCTTTTTCTCTTTTCTAATTAATGTCTGACTAGCTCACAGCTATGGAGGTTAATATCTGAAAAATATTACTATTAATACAGACAAGCTTGATTATTTGTCTTCAGTTTCTCCAGGTGGAGATGAAAGAAAGAACTGGGCTCTTCCAAACAGGGTTCTGACTTTTAAGACGTAGAAATAGCTTGGCTATTTAACACAGCCGCCATTCAGCAGCCATTTCCTCTTCTGTATACAGAGCTTCCCAAAAATACGGGAAAAGGACCTTTTGAATTTGGGGATTACAACTTCAAGGTGTTGTCTGCTCAGTAAAATGTCACTGCTTGGGACACACCAAGCACCTCAGAGGGTGATTTAGGATTTGACAGCTAACACTGGGATTTCTGCTAAGGGGTCTGAAAGGCGTTTTACTGCATGAGGGATTGGAGGGAATTGCAGAGAAAATGGGTGTGTCTGTCTCTCCGGGGGGTTGGCACCAAAGCAGGAATGAAACAGCAACGGGAAGGACAACAAAGGTGTTAATTTGAAGGAAAACAATGAGTTAAATTGACTTTCCAGGTGTTGAAGGGAGCAGAGAATTAAAGCATTCACCTTACAGTGAGAGGCAGAAAGAGTAAAGGGTATTTTTGGAGAGAGATCTGCTCAAAGAGGGGGAGTCTGGAAACTGCAGCCGGTGAAGGGCTACTTGAGGATGTCTGGAGTGGTGGTGGATGCTGATAAGGAGACACAGAGATGTAATTAGATACCTGTTGCTGGTAAATGTATTAAATTCCACCTGACATTTAAAAGAAGAATGGCAAAGTGATACAGTAGCCTTAGGAATTCACAAGACTTGACAGTTATGCCACTAGCACAGCATGGCACTAAACAGACTTTCTTCATAGTTTGTTCCAATCTACCTTATTTTCTAATACACTGTTTTTATAAGCATCTAATGTAAAAAATATTTAGTTTCTTCTACTTAATAGTTGGGTTTTTTCACAGCTGAAAGAACAAAGCTTTTCAACAGTGATTAATGAATTGGGTGCATTTGTATTTGGGCACCTATCTTGAAACCTCTCTAAAAATCTGCTTTTCTTTGAAGAATCTTTAATTTTCAGAAATACTAAGTAGCAGGTTCCTTTAGGATGTCTAATTCAGGCCAGCATGTGTGGCATCCTCTCTGGAAGGGAGAGAGCAATCACTACTGAGTTGGCAAGTTTTTGCAGAATATTTTTCGTAATCTCTGCAGGTAAAATATGAAGAGGTGTCAAAAGGTGTCCATAAACAAAGAGGTGGTGAAGAAGGTTGGGCTGCAGGTTTGTTACCTGATGGGTTTTCTGAATGACAAGGGGAAGCAACTCATGAGAACAGAGTTTATACTTCTTTTTATTTTTCTTTCTTTTTATTCTTTTTTCTCCCCTAAACAACCTAATTCAGCATTCAGTAAATTCAGATAATAAGTACTTTTTTTTTTGCATGGGTAGCAGAATAACCATTTTGCTGCTGTGCAAGCAGTATGTACTTTCTGGAAAATACTCCATAAATCTTGCCTTTGCAAACAGAAGAGATCCTGTGCTCCAGCAGCTTTGTAGAAAAAGCAACATTCTATCTCATTCCTGTGGAATTGTTTCTATTTCCACCAGTGCTGTTTTCTGTAGTCTCTTCCAGCTAACATTAGGTGTGTTCCCTCATCACTCAACTCTGTGGTGGTTTCCACACTATAAAATCAACATGACAAACTATTCTTACAAACAGACTTTGCTGGAGCTTTGTTTTTGTTTTTTTTTTTCCTTGAGGTCAAGAGAAATAAATTTTGTACCTGGATAGCCCCATGGAGTCTGTAATATTGTGAGTGTTTTATCTGCACCTGTAGAATGTCTCACATCCTGGAGAAGGCAGAGTGTACATTATTTTAAGTGGTTATGTCCTAGGGTTTGTGGCCAGAAGAACTACAGAGTGAGCTTGCCATTCATTAAGGACCATGAGAGTGCAGTACCAAGGAAGCAGAGCCCCAGAAGGCAGGGTGAGGGCACAAAGCTGGTTCTGAAGCACAGGATGTGCTGTACAAACTGAGCCCTCTCTGTGCAAAACACTTGGCATGCAAATGTCAGGGAGCATTTTCTGACACGAGAGCAGGGCAGGCCACAGAAACCTTGCAGCACTTTTAGTGCATCCCAATGCAATGTGAGGGCACTTCCCTGTCAGGATGTGACTGGAGTGAAAGATGATAAAAATCCAATTTCGATATCATTTACTCGGATTTTTTAATACATCAAATTATTTCATAAATTTGAGTTAAAAAAACTCACCTATACATTACATTAAATTTAGGTTTTTAGTGAGAATAAGAGATCTTGCTGTATGTTCTGAGCAGCACTGATGCTTGCCACAAAATGGTTACCACAGGATGTTAGTTCCAGTTTCCTGTCTTGCTTTAGGTGCCCTGAAAGCACTTCCATTAAAAGCAAATCCATCTCATGTGCCAATATGAGGCAGAAGATCATGAAGGAGCAGCTTGATCCTTACATGACACCCCAGTGAGCCTTGAGAGGTAGGAAGAGACTGGTTTTTGTAACTCTTGTAACACAACCCAGCTTTTGACCAGATTTTGTTTTCAGGCCCTTTAAAGATGAAGTTATGTGGTTTGACATTAAAATAAGAATATAGGAATGATGATGGACATTTTTATGAGTATGTAGAAAAAAATACATTACAGGTTAAATATTTACAGCAGTGTTTTGGGGTTATTTCTGAATGGCTCTTCTGGGGATATACATTGGATATATTTACTCTGGACATTGTAATCCTTTTCACACAAAAAATGAAGAATAAATTCAGCCCACACAGAGTCTGCAGTTTGACTCTGAAGATTTTCTTACCTACAGCCTGAAGTTGATATAAAATGTAAACATTTTTAATATATTTGTAAAATAGGAAGGTATACAGGACACTGTAAAAGCTGGTATTAATGCCCACAGGCTGAACATAAAATGTGTTCTTCACATTCATTGTTTTCTGCCTTCCTTAGTGTCTTCCCAGTTAACTCTGCAGAAGAATGATCATGTTTAAAACACAGCTTTAAATTTTAAATTGTTTTTGGTTGGTTGGTTGGCTTGGTTTTTTGCAGCAGGCAGGAAGGGTGATATTGTCAGAAATACCAGGCTCTGAAGCAAATGGAGTATTTTGGAAGTGACATGGAAAGATTAAGACAGCTGGGCATGAGAACTGAAAGAGAACGTGATGAAGATGGACAAAACCGATAAGGAGACACAGAACCCCTGGGTAGCTTCGCCTTTGCCAGCACAGACAGACGTGTTCAGCTCTCTGTGCCACCCTGCCCTGCCACGGGCTGTCTGTGAGGACTGAAATCTCTGTTTGTGCTCCGACAAGGCTGGTCACCCCTCTCGTGGAGACACAAAGCCATGGCAGAGGCGTTGCTTCCCCCAGGCACTTGTCTCATTTACAATGGGGCTGGTTTTTCCATGCTCTGCGTGCCAAGGAAGCTGAATCACTGAGGAACACTTGACTGCTGTGTGCTGCTTGTCTTGGCTCTCTTGTGAAGTGAGAAAAACAAACAAATATGAGCAGTGTAGTGTAAGACTGCACTGAGCAGAACTTCCCTTCTCAAAATACTGCATGGAGGGGTTATGAAAGGGCTGTGTGTGACATGATTCCAGTTACCTGGATAATCCAGCCGGGGATAATAAGGATTTGGCTGTACATCCACAGCAGCAGGACACTACTGAGTGTAGAACTGGCCCTGCTGAAGGTGAGAACTATGAGTTTCCTTTTCTACTGGTTTGATGAGGAAATTTCTCATCCTTTTCCTCCTGTCCCAGTAACACTTATCCTAAATTGGTGGGAGGCAGCTCTTCCTGATGATGTGCTGCCAAACCCTCAGCCTTTGCAATGAAAGCCACAGCACAGCCCAGTCATGCACAGACTAAAAAGGTTTGGAACATCAGTCTTAGGGACTGTCAAAGCAGCACTGCAGAATTTAGACAGAACATTTAAAAATGGCAGTCTTTTCACAAGAGTTTTATTTTTATTGTAAGGTGTAATTCTCCTCCTGAATCTCTGCATTCAGACTGAAATGGTAAAGGCTGCAGAGCACTTACATCAGTGAGATTTATGTCAGCACATGGAGAGAGGAGAATGATGATAGTACAGGGAAAAGGGATAGTAAAGACAATCACAAAGTGTGTCAGAACAGGCACTGATTGCACTGGAAAATCCACAGAGGCCAAACAAAATAAATAGAGAAAAGATGAAGAGGACAAATCTATAGTAAAATGAAAGCACTTGTTGGGATTTTATTATTTCCTTTCATACCCAAGTTTGTCATCCAGAATTTGATGAACAATGAAGAAGCCCTGATTTCGATGCCCAGCAAAGGGAATTGGTGCTCAAGTCCAATAAAGCAAAACTGTTTCGCATTATTCGCTTTAAAGGTCCCTTCCAGCCCAAAACATTCTATGATTCATTCAGAATTACACTGAGTGGTGCATTCCCCAAAGAGCCATTTTTTCTGTGGAAGTTATGGAGGCTGTGAAGTGGCAGAAATGCCAGGCAAACTCAGAGTTATTAATCAGACATGCATTTGTTCCCAAAAGCTTCTCTTTTATTGCTGCTCTTTCTGCTAAAGTTTTCCTGCATTGCTTGCCAGACTCCCAGAGTGTGTGAAGGGTGACCATTATGTACAGAAAAACTGGAAAAATATGTGAGGATCCTGATTTGAAAATTCACCCAGACACCTCTTTTAAGGTTCTGGCTGCTCTTACAGGTGTGTTCTCCAGAACTGCTGCAGCTGTGGAGGTGAGAGGAGCCCAGTTCTTGATTCCCTGTGTGATGAGGGTGGGGAGAGCAGGCACCTGTGAGTGAAATCCCTGCACTGAAAAGTTATTAGATGAAATCATTTAAGATCTCATTAGATAAAGATTCATTTTATACAGTACACTTTGAACTCTTCAGGGGAAAGATGTTATGACAACCATTGTCTTATTAATCAGTATCACTTGATTATTATGTCATTGTTGATTTATTTACTGCCTCAGTGTAAGTGGCATCTGTCATAAACTGTTAGGACACTCGAGGAGAAACATTAACTTGTGCTTTGAAAGGGGGGGTTGTTCCCAGTAGTTGCATCCATGAGCTATTCCGGTTTTGGAATTTGCCGCTGATCCAGGAATTCTGCAGATACCTTTGTTTTGCTTCAGCAATACTGAAAAAAACCAACAGCTCCCTCTCAAGATCTCAAGTTGGGCTCAGCTCTTGTAGTTCTGGAAGTTATTGGCAGGTGAGGAAGGCCATAAGGAAGGGAAGAGAGCACATTTACAGCCTTTACCTCGGTGCAGTGTAACCAGGTACCTCTGACCAAAATGGCAACGATGCCACCTCGTGTTTTGTGTTCTCATCACAGTTGCTCCCCTGACTGCGGGACCGAGAGAAACCTCTCAGAGGCAGCAGCTTATTCTGCGTTTTGCACACAGTGAGTGTTATCATGCCTTACAAAGGCAAAGGTTTAGCACCCAGCATGTCCAGATCAGACTGCCTGTATTGTCTGGATGTTTTACAACATTCCTCTAACAATACCTACAGTATAAGAAGCATCTACTCAGTACAGATACACTCATTTCCATATCTAAACAGCATTGTCTCTATCTGCTTTTCTTTTTTGCTCTCCTTTATTAAAAAATAGCCCAAACACAGGGTAGTTGTAAAATTTAAGGCAATTTTTTTGCATTAATTATTTTATTTTTGTTTTTCAGATGGGAGGGGGTGGGCATTGAGTTTATTCTGTAGTTAGTTCCTGATTATGGATTAATTCTTGCCTTATGAACATCAGTATTGAGAAGCCAAGCATCATTAGATGCATTTCCCAGGTTTCCAGCTGAAGGTACATTTTACATTTTTCCCTGATTACCTCAGCATATGTTTGCCATCACTTTGCAGGGAAAGACAGCAGAATGACAGAGTAGAGTAGTAGAATGACACCCCTGAACTTGTAGACAGTGATAAATATGAGATATTTGTGAACCTGTCTGGGCTCAAATGTGTATTTCCTGGTGGGTCACATTTGCTGGATGATGGAATTGGTGACCCAGTGACTGTTTTAGCTGATGATTTCAATGAGCTGCTTCCCTGCCTGTCAAAGCTTCCAGAGGGCTCACTGGGGAGAAAAGCCGTTGATCTTTCAGCCACAATAAGGGGAAACAAGGCCAGGTGAGCACAGTGACCACTGATGTGTAATATTTTACTGATTAATGACCTTATTTTGTCCCCCCTCATTACCAAGAGGTAATTGTTTCTCAGGGAAAAGAAGCAAGAACACAGATTTCTTTGACTTATAGACACTAAAGAAAAGTAAGTTCTTAAAGTTCTGTTGTGCTCCTGCTTTTCTGACTCTACATGTGGCAGTGATAAATTAGCATTTGTACAGGTAAAGAAGTCATATTTTCCCCTGACCATGCTTTTCTTTTCCTCCATCTCAAAATCCAGTGGAAAAAATTCCCTCCAAAAACTCTGTACACCTGATCTGTTGCTCAGAGAAATCAGTTGCAGTGCTTCTGGCAGATGAGTGCGATCAGGTCTCCTTCTGATCTCTGAAACCTCAATTCCATCATTTTCTTCTATTTCTTTTAGCTTCCTTGCAGCTCTCAATGTGTTTGGAGAGCCCCCAGTTCTCTGCTGTTCTTCTGGGATCATTCCACCATGATCTGGGCCAAGTTTCACTGTCAGGGCTATTGTGTTACCCTGTGGCCAACAAAACGAAATCTTAATTTAGCAGCTTGAGAGCTCCTGGTTGAACTGTGGTTACAGAGGGTGGAATCTTCATCTTGGTCCTTCCTCACTGGATGGAACTGTGGGCAGAGTTTGTGAAATTTTGTTACACATAAAAAATGGAAACAAAGGAGCTTGTCCTCAGCTGGAGGGCACGAGCCATGCTGCCAAAGTCCAAACTTTATACCAGTTAAAGAGGCAACCTAATGTGTCTGCCTGCATGTAAAATGAGAGGATTGTGCCAAATGTAATTAGCTAATGTCTGAGCAGCTCTGTGAGCTCCCAGAGCAGGATGCCAGTGTGAATGTTAGCAGTCCCTAATGGTTTTGTATCTTATGTGTGCTTTTGTTTGATGATGGCTCTTCTCTCTCCTATTGCCACCAGGTTTCTCCTCTAAAAAGAAAGCAGATTGTCTTTTTTGCTCCTCCAGCATCAGCATAATGAAAAATTTTCTTCTCTTTTACTTTAAGGTGGCAAAAAGCTCCTATGGAGCAAAATAGCAGCTTTCCTTTTCCTTCTTCCTGAAAAACTTAGTTTCCTCAGGCAAGATCTTTGCCCTGCTTAAGTCTTTATCTGCCAATTTAAAGGACTGAAGCAGAACCCTAAGAGGTCCATACCCAGATAAAAGAGGATTTGGGCTTTTTAAACTTCTGAGGGCTTTTCCTGCGGGTATCTTGGATTCTCCCAAATACTTCCATGGGCGATTGAGAGTCTCAGACTCTCAATTTCAGCAGACCCTTGCAAGAGAGGTTCAAAGTAACCCATTTAACACCTGGACATGCACCAAGAGTCCAAGCATCTTGCCAAAGGTCACCAGAGTGTGTGGTGGAGCTGCTCAGATCAGCATTCTGTCCACTCCTCCTTCCTCCCGTCGTGTTCTGACTCTCTACAATTTCAGCTGATGGACCAGTCATTATCAAATTCCATTAGCCAAAATAAGCCATAAAAACTTGGGTTGGTCACTTGCTTGGAGGGGATTCAGAGCATGAACAGTTTCCCAGTGTCACCCAAATCCCTCCCTCCTCAGGTTTCACCTGTGACACTGAAATAAGAATGTTTGTCACTGAGCAGAAAGCTCTGGCTGCATGAGAATTTCCTGGATACTGGGCTGGCAAGGGCTACAGAAAAACTCACCAATTAAAAGAGTAAGTAATGCCTCTTTCAGCACTCAGCCTTCCCTTGTGCTTCACAAGCATTCTGAAATTGTCATCTCTATTCACATTTCCTAGGAAAGATTTCACCATGGTGGAAAAGAAGCCAACCATCCTATTGTATCAACAACAATAGTCCCTCTGTGTTTTATACTGGACATAAATAGCAGCATCTTCTAAATAGGGATTATAAAATAAACATCTCTGTCTTTCTTGGAGATAGGCTGTTTTATTGGAAAGAAATTTCACTGTAGAGATATTCAGAAACTGGGGTGCATATTCCTAATTGGAAATTCAGATTTATTTATCACCACTCTGTTCTTCTGTCATGTAAATGAATGGTACCACACCAGCACATTAAAGAGATAGAATTATATTTAGCCAGGCACACTAATAACAACAATTCTTTCTGCTAAGTTTCAATAAATATCACTGTTATGGCATTGCAGAAGATAAAAACTCAGGCTTACAAGCTCCAGGATATTTGGGATCAGCTCCAGCTCCTGTTAAGCTCAGTGGAAAGATTCTTATTGACCCTGATGAGTGTTGATGACTGTGAAATCAGAATTATTATGACAAGTGCCATGGCTGATCTTGTAACCAGCAGTTTGATCTGGTAACTGTCTGTAGCCACAAACCTACACACAGAATACATTTCCCAGTAGGAAAACTGACCCACCACCACAAGAAAGTGATCAAAGACAGACAAAGATGGGACCAAATGCAGCTGGGAAGAATTCTCAGGTGCCCCAAGCCTAATTTTCTTGATTTTGAATCACTAACAGCTGATCATGAAAAGCTGGGAGGAGGTATCAGGGCCTGAAACACTCTGAAATTGCCTTGTATTCTTCTAATCATCTGTCACTGAACATCAAAAAGGGATGTAGATGCATTTTGATCTACCTGAAGTAGTGTAAGTCAGATCCTTGATCATTCTGCAGTCGAGAAGGGAAATAAAGGGTGTATTCCACCAGAAGGGAAAAACTCACTCTTGCACAAAGCACAGCAGCCTTGAAGCTCCCCTCAGAACATGTCTCACCAAGGAGCTGGAATGCTCCAGCTGCACAAACCATTATCTTTAGTCAGTCTGATTAACAGTGTCAGCTTTCAGAATTCTGATCTTCCATTGTTGATCCAGACTTCTGCAGTGCACTTCACAAGGGCAAGATTAGACCCCCAAGTAGGGGAAGGTTAAAAAGAAATCCTTTTCTCTTTGTTGACATCTTTCCTTTTTTTTTTTCCCCTGGTAAACGGTTGTTTCTTTCCCATGTGATTTATATGGCTTGTTATTAGGGTGGCTGTAGTTTAGTACATTACATTGTAAATTACACCCAACTATTTTCTGACAGACTTGGTCATTGTGCCATAAATTGTAGTGGATTTTTAAAAGAACCCGTTGTGGTTGACAAGTCCAGCATATAATTTATTTCTAGGGCCAGGTTACTGTAACAGTCATCAATACATTGCCTTGCACAAAGAGTTCATTCAACATTTCTCAGAATATTCCAGCAAATCCTTGCCTTTCAAAGGCTGCTGTTCCTTACCTATGGCTCTTCAAACCATGCTTACAGAGGAGGGCAGGCTGAAGCTAAGGGAAATACACATATTCTGTGATGAAAACTTTGCACTAAAAGTGTAGAGGGACTATTACAATGTCCAGCTGTTCCCATTTCTTGATGGAAAAGAGAAAGAACTGTAAGCTGAGAGAAAAATGACAGAAAACCAAGCTGCTTCTGCTGTAAAAAAATAGACTTGATTACTACAGACTTCTAAAAAGAATCCAGGGTATGAGCAAGGGCTGGAAGTTGTTCAACTTTTTTGGGAGCCCTCTACAAATTCCACAGGAGAGTTACCAGATTTTCTCACACATGAAGTGTGAAGGAAAATCCTGAAATTATTAAACAAGACAACCATTTAACATGGAAGCTCTGTGTGGAGGAGCAGTGAGCAATCAGACTCCTCAGTCACTGGCAAGGAGCTGTTAATCTTTCTCTACAATTGCAGCCTCTAGAGCTAAAGGGGACCAAAAGCCCCTCACCCTCACAGAAATCCACAAGTTCCTGCACCCTCTGAGTATCCCTCCAAGGAGCTTTTGCCCTGTGACAACAGTGCACGTGGATTTTTGACAGCCATGGAGCATAGCATGGCAATTCTGTCCCAAACCAGAATATTCTGGGATATTATTTATCAATCTGATGTGCTGGTGTCTGTCCTGCAGCTTGTCTTGGTATCACAGGACAAAGGTAAACATTGAATTCATGCGTTTGAACTTTTTTTTTTATTGTGATAAATGTAATGTATAAATTAGGAAAAAGAACAATGTCCTGTTATGTTTACAAGCAGGTTATTTCCTGGTGGGTTCCTGTCCCAGACAGTGTCTCACTTGCTTTTTCCTCATTAAATGATCTCTGATATAATAATTACCTGAGCCCTGGGCCATGTTCACCAGTGCACCCGAGGCCACTGCAATTACACTGAAATAAAGCTGGAATGGCATAGATCAGTCAGATGCAAATGTGATAACTGTTCTAATTACTGTATTTGGGAGCCCTTAATGAAAGAAGAGTAGGGGTGTATATATGTGAGAGAGGGAAAGATGCATCCTTTGGGATGCTACACAATGGGAAAGTGCTAGATATATTAAATATTTATAGAACAATTAGTATTCAGCTCATCCCACAAGTTCAGATCTGAGTCCAGACCCAAACTTGCCCTAATGGGTGTATTTAACCTTTTGTTCAAGACTTCTGCTTGTAACACAACTGGCCTAGTGCAGCCACAGAACCACGTGCACAGCCCTGCCTGTGTTTGCCTGTTGCTCGTGTTATGTGAAGATAGAGCTGACCCAGAGAAGCCCATGAGAAGATTCCAGGCTGACTGTGGAGAGGGAACTAATTAAATTCATTGTCTGTGTCAAATACCTTAATTAATGGAATATGAAATAATGTTAAATAACCCCAAAATATTTCCATAAACACTTGAATTTTTGAAAAACATTCAAAAGAGCAATCTTCCAGTATTTGCCACTACAAATCAGTTCTTTATTATCAAATTTCTTTAATAATACAAATACCACTCAAGTTGGCAAAATTGTTAAAATTCTTAAACTAACAAGTTTGTTATGAGTGGTTTTCATGAAATCATAGACAATAAATGTTCACTAGTATTTCCAGAAGGCTGAATTCACAGCACTGCATTGCACAGCCACATCTGAAATGAATCCTCATAGCAGGAAATCTGAAAAATTAGGTGTCCAGTTTAAAAGAAGCATATGAATGAGAAGGTATCTGCTATTAAACTCTCTTGTAGTAACTCTCCACATGGATTCTGAAGGAAATTTGACTGAGCTGAGCTTTGATGCTCTGTTTTCAGAGCATTAAAGTGAGGTAAGATAAAATCCTGCCCTTTCAGTGCTACAACCGACTGTCTTGCCAGTCACAAGGAGAAAAACTTCCTAGAACATGAACTGGTTTGCAGGGAAATGGAGCACTGAGATGAAACCAGGGCTCCTCCCAGCACAGCACAGCTCACCCACAGCACTGAGCAGATGCCCAGCACTGTCTGAGCTGCTGGAACAGATCCTCTGATGCTGATATCTGACTTCATCAGACAGGTCAGAAGCCAGGAGACAGAATGGAAAGGGACAGATCATGGAAAACACCCAAAGACATCTTCACATGTGTTTGAGCTCTTGCAGGCTTGCACAGGCAGCTTATTTATTGACTTCAAATTGTGATAGCATTCCAGAAGGTTATCAGTGAATGAAAAAGCAATCTCAGACTGTGAAGGAAACTTTCATTTTTATCTGAACATTTCACTGGTCACATATTTATTAACCATGAATAATTTACCAAAGTTTACAGCTCATCACAAATCTTTGGTGTTTCCAAAGCCACAGCCCTCAGCTGTGGCCTGCAAGGGTAAAATTGCAAAGTTCAGTTTAAACTAAGAAAGGCATTCCTCTCACAATTCCTATTACAGCATCAGTGTACAGAGTAAAGCCCCACAGCCATTGCTGACTCAGTAATCCTCACAGAAATACAACAGCAAAACCAGTCCTGATCCATAATTTTCAAGGAAGGGAATGTGCATCCTTCCAGTCATTACAGTTTCCACTGTTCAGTTTGCCACATATTAAACTCTGCCCACTTCAAAAGCAGGAACAATGAGCTGTTTCCTTTGCATAGTGTTGACAAGTAATTTGATTCATATATTCACTTGGAATTACCAAACGAGAAGTAGTTTAAGCAGCCTCCCAAATCTCTCCCTTTTCATTTCTTCCCATGCTTAAGTTTAATGCTCTCAACATGTCTGTACAGAAGGCTTCCATCTATAAGCTTCACTTTACAAACAACACAATCACCTGAAGAGCAGCTAAAAGATACCAAAACATCTAAACACAAAACCATAATGGCTATTTTCCAAAGCCTAACAATAAACAAAAATTTAAAAAAAAAAATGTGGAGGTATTCGTGTTTAATACCTCAGGGAAAAAAAAGGAGGGTGAGATGGAATGTTTTCTGCAGCTGAAGTTCAGGCAGAAGTTAAAAAGCCAGTTCACCTCAGTTCACTATAAATAGAGGCTTCTAAGCAAAGACCTATCAGTGCAAAGCAAATTTGGACACCAAAATGTACAAAATGTACCGAGGAAAGGACTGATTTAGCAGTAGACCTGCAAAGAGGAAAAGCTGGAGACACTGGTTCACTTGGCTGGGGACAGACAGGGAGCCATTTCTCTCCAGTGGCTGCTGGAGTGACACAGATCTCCTTAGAACTTCATAGCACCAAGAACCAATAATGCAGCTCTGGCTTTGTTCCTTTGCAGCCACAGTCCCTGGGTTTGGGAAGTGCTGCTAAGTAGCCTGGCAGTCCTGAGGACGGGCAGCCAGCAGAGAAGGGAGGTTTCCCCCACGCTTGGCAAGACCAGAATGCCCAGATACAGAATTGTCTTTGAAAAGACAAAGGTGGATTCATTTCCCCCTGCTCCCCTGCAGAATATTTCTGTACAAGGACTTATTAAACCAAGCCAAAATACCACTTTTTGGGATATGGGAGGTCTCCATACAACCTCTTGTGTCCCATCTCCAGGTGATCCCCCTTTTGGGGAAAGGGAAGAGTTCTATTGAGCTATGTGACAGAAGCAGCAGCCCTGCTGTCTATGCATAATTCAGACCCCATGGGCTTTCCTCTAAAACAGGGATGTGTTTTACTATCATGAGCTATTGTGATGAAGTAAATAAGAACTTTAAGTTACTGTGCATGTATAAGAATTTTAGGCACTGAATTGTTTCATTTCTGGTTTATATTTTTCTTTTCCCTTAGAAGGTAGGGAGGTTGTCTGTTCTCTCAGGAAAGACAAAGCATGGCTCAGTGTTGGAAGATGGTGAGAGTACTTTTTTTTCAGGTAAGTAGAACTCAGCTTGGAACCTGATGTGCCCTTTGGCTGTTACTGTTTCATGTCTGGACACACATGTTAGTCCCAAAGAACCTCTGGGCGTTAAACTACCATCTTTGTCTTTATGTGGACCTGTGTGCAGACACTGGAACTTCTTTCCAGGACCCTGTGAACTGCGAACATGCCTTTGAGGAGAGTCCTACCAGCCAGGAATACAGCAAACTGTGGTGGAGAGACCATATTCTGCCTTCCAAGGAATCCTGCTGGCAAGCCATAGCGTCTGAAAGCAGGAGAAGACCTTTAAAAAAACACAAAAAGAAGAGTATTTTGCAACTGTCATGTCTCTGGCCTATCTGCTTTGCCCATCATGATAAGCAACTTATTCATGTTCTTGCCTTACTTCTATCCCTGGAAAAATCACTGCTCTGTGCAGAGTGATCAGTTTCTCACGAAGTGCAAGGCTGTAAGCAGCAATATTGGGTACTCTGACTCATTCCCTTGGAGGGCTATTTTTATGATTGTTCATGGAACTGTATCTTAAAACTTTCAGTTCACGTTCTTAAATCACTTTCACAGCTTTCTGCCGAGCCGTCTCAGCGCAATGCTTCTTCCCTCTGAGGTTACAACCTCTCTGAGGCTCACGGGACTGTAACCACCCTCCCTCACCTCGGTAAGTGGCTACAAGTCAGCGCCGTTTAAAATTTCATCAGTCTTGTCCTAACAGGATATAGTTCTTGGATTTTAACCCATCTTCTACACAAACCGCTAAATTCAGCCACGCTAACTGCCTCCTGACAGAACCTTTATCTCAAGAACCTCTTAATGAGCTCTCATTAGCACAAATTGGCCCTGAATATCTCACCACTTCCTATCTCCTGCTTTCTCTGCAATCCATTAGCATCTGTTAGCAGCCTCGTTTGAACAATTAAACTTTACTGTTTCTAGAAACACATGAGAAACACCAGGTTCTGCTTTTGGGTCTGAGTCTTTAAGAGACCTGGGAAGGGATTCACACGGTCCAGCTTAACAGAGCCCAGATTCCACCTGCACTTCATTGTCCTCAGAGAAAATTTAACACAGTTAACTCTGCCAGCCTACAGGCCACTCTCTTAGGGGTCCCCTAGAAAGGCACTAAAGCTCAATGTCTGATGTTAAACAATAAGAATCTACATCCTTTCCTCACAGCCCAGGGTCAGGTTTCCCTGGCTGATCTCTGCACACAACTTTGCCTTCTCCGCAGAGCTGATTTGCCACAGCTTTTTGTTGGCCTTGTTTATGTCCACCTTGGATGGCTCAAACTGCCCTAAGCCGCTGGATTTTCTCATCCACAAGCCTGATAAAAGGTTCTTATTTAAATGTTTCAACCATCAGCAGGCAAACTCAAACTCTAAGCCATCACAATGCTTCCTGAAAACGTGCTCGTGGATTAAAAGCTTGAGCGGCCCTGGAAGATGCTGATTCCTGGCAGAGGATTTGGGCTCCATCCCTGCTGAAATCAGCTCCAACAGGCATTGTGTGGTGTGATGTGAACTGCTTTTCCTGTGTTTAAAGTCCCCTGAGAACAAACAGATCAGAGATTTTACAGCTGCACAAAGCTTGTGCCTGAACATTAATGGCTACATTGGCAAGCAGATGGAACTTCGTCTTTCTTACTCTTTCCTAAAGATGTACAATCTTTTCTTTTGACATTTTGATAGATCAGCAGATTCTCACTCCATGTTATATTCCAGACATGCAGCTGAGAGGTGATTAAGGTCTGTGAAAGTGAAAATGCTGCCCCTTTATCCCTTATAAAAGTCTTTACTGTGTTACATCTTGTAGGATAACATCCAGAACAGGAAATCGGTGGCTCCATTCAAGTCTATTGCAAACCCCCAGGGATAAAAGCATCTCATTCATAAAGCTGTAAGCACACCTTACTATTTTTTCTAGCTTTAATTAATGAAATGCTCTCAGGAGAAGCCAGAGAGAGCAAAATCTTCAGCCAGCCTTCATCTGACCAGAAGTCTTCATTTTGCTGATACAGTTGTGAAGGTTTTTCTAATATCACATAGCAGAAACAGCCTACTCCTTTCTGAGTGTAGGCTGCCATATTTTTCCTCACCAACTTGAAAACCATGATGGAAGCAGGTCTTTATTTACTTGTTTTGTGATTGTTTGGGATTTTCCCCCCATGTGATAGGACATAATATTCATTTCCTCACTCCCTTTCGTGCATCCCCCAAATTGGGTTTCACCTTACAGATGTCATGTTTAATAAGGACTGAATCATTTGCTAGAAAATTTACCATAATGCTTTAAGTTCGTTAGTTTCTGCTGTTCTTCGATGCTTTTGCTAAGTTTACCAAAAGACTGGGGATCGGAGATGGTAAATTCAGTCCAGATGCGAGGAAATGCCTCTGAGGGCTTTACCCCGTTTGCTGAAGCGGCTCGGGCAGTTGGAAACGCGAGTTTAAGAACGCAGCTCAAATCTCCCGGGGGCTATGCAAACTCGGCTGAAGTCCTTTAACTGCGAGCGCTGAAGAAGTTCCGAAAAGGCCGGACCAGCCGCAGGTTTTGTTCCCCGGCCGCGCTGCGGCAGCGCCGGGGGCGCTCCTGGGGCCGGGCAGGAGCAGCGCGGGGACCCCGCGGGGACGCGGCGCTGGGAACCTCGGCGGGCGTCGGCGGGCTCGGTGTTCTTCCCATCGCTCCCCGTGGACCCAGCCCCGCGCTGAGACCCCGCGGCAGCCCCCCC
>VZRX01018119.1:69916-95791 GCA_013398075.1 Notiomystis cincta | reverse complement strand
ATATATATATATATAACTGTATATGTCTAAAACACATCTTTGATACTACATAAAAACTTTTAAGTTGATGATAATAATACATGGAGAGATTCTTGAGATCTCCTATATCCACTTTGAGAATTTGAAGGTTAAGAGACTTCTAAAGTTCTGCTTGACTTCTTGGGAATTAGTGAGAGAGGAAGCAGCCTCTGGAGATCTCCTTGCAGGAACTGCCAAGGGTTTCTTCTGTGGAGATCCTTGCTGGGAGAGTTTGTGTAATCATAGGGCAATTTGACTGACATGGGTCTCAGACAAGTCTCATGCTGTCCTCTCCTCATGAACAGGAAAGGTGAATAAGCCCCAGCAAACGAAATCAGCTGTCTCTGAATTCAGATAAGGTGTGAGAAGGGGATTCCGTGTGGAAGCACAGACCCTTTTTTATTTCTGTACTTTTCTTGGCTTTTCCTCAAACTGGTGCCGTTTCAGGTGCTCGTTTCCAAGCTGCTCTGTAAGAGTGGGCTGATTCATTGAGTTACATTGTAGACTCACACAGAAGAAAGCCGGACTGATCCAGTTCCCTCCCTCTCCGCCAGGATGACGCTGTGACGCGGTACTTTGACGGGCTGGTGCAGTATGGGGAGGGCTACGACCACCGCATCCAGTTCAGCGGCGATGCCGACAGCGGGGACGTCAGCATCACCATCAGCTCCGTGACCATGGACGACAACGGGACCTACGTCTGCAGCGTTCGCCTCCGCAACGACCCCCCCCGCCAGTCCGCCCTCATGAACCTCTTCGTCCTCGGTGAGGTGACAGAGGCAATGCCACACCCCTGCCAGACACAAGTGCCCTTCCTCTATGCCCACATTGGTTTAAACAACACATTTTCTAATGGCAAAAACAAGTTGTCACAGTTCCACCTTTGGTCTTTTCCTGCTCCTATGGGAGGATGTTGGGAGGTGTAGGGCACACAACTCCCTCAGACACCCGGCTGTAGAAAACACCCTTTAGAGTTGTACAGCTCACTTTCCTAATAATCCAGGCCTCAGCACAGGGCTTTCCTCATCCCCACTGTGGCCTGTCATACTCCAGTTATCAAAGGATGGGTTACCTCATACTATTACATGTATCCCAAAAAGCATTTTACAATTCCTTCTTCGCTTTCCGAAGGAAAAAAGGGAGAAACAAATTCACTTTAAGTTCCTTTAAGAAGAAAGCAGCAGGTACAAAACCAGCCTCTGTTTGCAAGAATAAAAACCCCAGATGCAGATGGGCTGAAACAAGAAACTGCTTCTGATTAATAAAATTGCTTCCTTTTCTCTTCCTTCAGTTGCACCATCCAAACCTGAATGCAACATTGTGGGGACACCACAATATGGACAGACAATCAACCTAACCTGCGTTTCTCACGAGGGCTCCCCAGTGCCCAAATACACCTGGAAAAGCTTCAGTGTACAAAATGAGCCCCGTCTGTTACCAACCACAGAAGGTATGAGAAAGTCAAAGACATCAAGTTGTTGAGGTCTCTGCATATGAGGGCTGGAAAGATTTTAAAATGCAAATACAAAAACGCTCTTAAGGCTTATTCTAGGATAACCCCTCACCTAGAGGAAGAGGGTATGAGAAAGTTACACCATTCCTGCTTTGAGCATGAAAAAGGCTCCTGGTTCTTTAGGACTGACACATAGGCTCTAATATTTTATTTGCTTTCATTTTAAGTCAGGATCTGGAAGGGAAAAGGAACTGAATTTCCACAACAGTACCTTCACAGAACTATTTATATAGAAATGAGGTTTTAATACTCTTTTAAATGTAGCAGTGACAGAGGACTCAGATTTATTTTGTTAAACGACTTTGTTTTTTCCTGGGCTGTCCAGGAAGCCTCAGGAAGACTGAGTGAGGAAGACTGGTTTAAGGGAAGTAAACGAAATATGATGAGACTCCACACGAGATTCAACACGCACGAGCCGATTCTTGCATAAAATGTGCCAAGGACGAGGCACCACGAGGGGCAGGAACTTTATTCATTTCACTGGCCACTAAGTGGTGCCAGCGCATCACGCACAGCCCTGAGCACACCGGGACTTGTCACAGCAGCAGCTTCTGTGCTCACCCTGTCCTTCCCCGGGACGGGAGTCTCTGCTGGCCCGTTCCCACCTCATTTCTGCTTTCATCGGAGCACCCATGGCCAAGCAATGTGCCGACTGTCCCCTGGCGCCCCAGGCTGGCTGGCTGCCCTACTGTTACAACAGGCAATTCCCTTCTGTGCTAAGCAAGTCCCCACTGCAGCGAAGTCGAAGTGTGCAGAAGCCCCGCAGGAGACACTCCAGAGCTGACAGTACCTGACCCAGGCTTCTCTCTATTTCACTCACTACTCAAGTACTTTTGATTTATTAGGAGGATTTAAATTTCACTTCTAGACTGAGACTTTGAGAGCTACAGATATCACACACACCCACAAAAAAAAAAAAAAAAAAGGGAGACAAGCAAGTACAAGGAATATACAGAGATGGAAAGAAAAGAAAAACAAAAAATCAAGGAAGCATATGCTCTGTAATTTCTCAGTTTGCATGCTCTTCTACTATCTGGCAGTAGGTGCCAGCAAATACTAAATATAAAAAAGTGAAATCACAGGGAAAACAGGAAAGTCACTGAAAGTATTAAGTCTTTTGCATTCAGAGCAGGGATCTGGACCTTTCCCACAAGCAAAAAGCATGGACTACATGTACCAGTATCAGATGGAGATGTAACAAACAAACTGACTGCCTGAGCAGACAGAGCTAAGCTTCAGCCTGTGGTTTGGAGCTGTGTGAGGCTGAACAGAAAACATCAGCATCACTGCAACTGTGTCTCTGCAGTTCTTTTCCTTCATTTATTTACACAGCCTGTGTGGCCGCTCCCAACTAGAAAACTTTTCTCCTCACTGCTAAATAATTCGTATCTGAAATCCTAAATGCTACAAGATCGAGGAGCTTTCTCTTGTTTAACAAGTTAATTCATCAAGATGGCCAGTTCTCAGAGCCAGGTCCTGGTTTGGGCATCTTTACATTTCTCAAAATACAATGCCAAAAAAACCAAAAAGCTTTCTCTAAGCACAGACACTTCTTTACCCTCCACCTACAATTTTCTTTCTAAAAGGAATGTTCAAATACCACATGTTCCCTGTAATCAAAACAGCACACTTCTGTTTATCCTCCCACAAATCACACTAAAACCTAGGGATGAGCATGGCAGCTCCCAAGGAAGACAGAGCAATCCATCAGCTTTAATAACCTCTCATCACTCCAACCACCCTAGGCTGGAACCGGAGGGCTGCTGTTGCCACTTCCTTCCCTGCTCTGATTCTTTTCTTTTTTGGCCTGATTTGTGTTTCACAACAGGGCAACAAGTAACTCTGAAGAACATCTCAGCAGACACCTCTGGCTTTTACATCTGCACTTCAACAAATGTTGTGGGAACGGAATTTTGCAACATGACAGTCAACGTTGTGCCACGTAAGAAGAGGGGCTGCCTGGGGGAAGAGAAGTACCAGAGAGAGTATCTTAGCTCAGAGTCAAAGCATTAATGGAGGGCAATGTTATCATCTGGTTTCTGCACACCTTTAAGAGAGACTCTCTCCACTGGTTTACATGCTAGTAGAGCAGCCACCAACTCATGGGGTTGGTTCAAAAATGACAAAAAAGCTCTACAGAGTCAGACAGCACCCAGTTTGCAATGTCTGAAATTCAACTTTCTAGACAAAGAGCAGTTACTCAGATTCAGGGGTTCTCCCTGTCAGCAGCTAACTGCTCCTGTACTATCCAGTACAGAATTATTTCCAGTTCCTGTACTCAAACAAATGTAGCTTCCACTGAGTCTGGATTGGGTGGTGGGGTTTGAAGTCCAGTGACTGTGCTGATCCCATTTGATCCCACCACTGCCCCTGCTAACTCCTCCCTTCCCATGCAGCATCCATGAACATAGCTCTGTACGCTGGCATCATTGGGGGAGTTGTTGCTGCCATTGTGGTGATTGGGATCATTGCCTATTGCTGCTGCTGCCGGGCAAGCAAGGACGCTGACTATGAGAACTACGAGATGGCGTGAGTACCTCTCCCTGCAGGAGTGAATGGAACAGATGAAGGGCTCTCCTTTTCCCTCCATCAACAGATGGAGTAGAAAACAGGACAGATATCTGGGAAAGCGTGCACTGCTTTCTCCTTTCAGTGCCCAGCCCAGTGGCTCCCATCTCTCCTCATGGCACGTGCCCAGGAGTCCCAGCCACCTCTGTGTCTCTGGGAAGAACCAAAGTATTCAAACCTTGGGTGTGAATTAACACACATGCAATGAAAAAAACCCAAGTAGCTCACACACCTCTTGCATCACTAGCAAGACTGAATTTATGGACTTCAATTTGGTACAGTTCCAGATCAGCTTAGAGCAGTTTAAAACTATTCTAACACAAAATCTCTTCAGTGAGGTTTCTGGCTGGTTTTGATTAACATCTCTACTCCTGAACAATGTTTTAGGGAGCAAGAAGACAGAAATGAACCCTCCAGGCAGATGCCAACAAGGCCTAAGAGCAGAGAGGAGGATGTGGAGAATGCATGAATGAAGAAGCCACTGCCATCTCCAGCATCTGCTGAGGTACCAACATCACTGTAGAAAAGAAATCAATCCCTCTTTCTTACTGCAACAAGTTGAATTATAAAATGAAAGCCAAAGGCCAACCTTCAAGTTCTAGGGGAGAACATTCTTGCTTCCCTGGAAAGAAGTGCTCGATGTACAGAGAGCACTAACACACAATCTCATAGAAGAAAAATGCACGTGGAGCACTGCTGCACCCAATCATCCAAAAATAACCCATCTTCCAGACTTCCCACTTTCTGAGAAAAGAAACCAGTCAGGTCCAGTTGGAGAATGGAGGGACAGAGTTGCTGATGTATCCCCAGATCCACAAAAGGTTTCAAGGTCACCAACTGCAATTCAGCACAGAAAGGTGGTCTTGTTTACTGAGTCATGCCACTGTCACAGCTTTTGGCATTCAGCTTTCAGCACAGAAACTTTTTTTATGGAGGTTGAAGCAAGATGATTTTTAAAGACATTTTATTAAATGTGTTCTTTGTATATATTATACATGCTCATAAAAATAAAGATATGGAAACACATTCATAATGACCAATGAGTCTCCTCTTTGGGAGAACAGTGCATAATAATGTCACAGATAAGGTAAGAACTTAGATGGGCAGCTGGTAAGAACTAGAAATATTCTAATAGCCTATTTAATGTCAGATTCCTAAATTTTTGAGTTCTAGCTCCCAGAGTTCCTAAATTTTTTTACATTATTCTTTCTTCCTGATTGTTGCATGGGCAAGTCAGAAATAGTCCATTGCTCTTGCTGCTTCTGAAAAAATGACAGCGTGAAAGCATGTACGTGGCAAGTACATCTTTAATTAAAAGGGGGAAAGAGAAGGAAGAAGGAAAAATTTTATTCAAAACTGTAACAATGTAATCAGAAACACTGCATTTAATGTGCAAGATGTATGCAAATATGGAGAGAACTCCTGCCTCTGGTATCTCTGGAAGAGAACAGGCTGTCCATCCCCAAGGACCATCAATGGGTATTAAAGCCAATTACAGCTGGTTTGGTGTTGGTTGCCTTCTTTGCAGTAAAATAACCTTTCAAAACTCATTGCATCTTCAACTTTGGGAGTTTCATAAACTTACAGCAATGCCTCCCACATACACTTTACCCCCAAATAGTTACTGTAATAAAACTCCAAAATTTAACTTCAGTGAAGAACCAGCAATCCTCCTACACATGACCAGCATTTTCTAGATTTCAAACTATGAAAATCACCCTACCAGAACTGTAATTCCGGCTTGCTTTCTGGCTGCCTTTGTTTTACATAATTCTTAAAATACAATTACTCACTTGTAGTAATAAAAACTGCAAAGACTAACAACAGGAGTTCTTTACAAAGAACACACAAATCCAAATCTCTCTAGCAATGGACAACCTGAAAGGCAAGACATTCTGAGGACCTTTTCTCATGATGCATGACAAAACATTGCAAAAATGGATGGCTAAAAAAGAACATTGCACAGAGGAGCTGAAGGCAGATAAAATATGAAGTGCATAGCTCAGAAGCAGAGCTGCTATGTATTCTACTCTCATTGTAACAAGCAAGTATAGTGTGAATTACCTAATTACCTTTGTAACGCATTTCTACTGTGAAACAAAAGCTATTTCTTTTATAAATGTTACAGACACTAGTCAGCACAACCTGTTTCCTCCACCAAAACCCAGTGGCAAGAGGGCTTCTGCTGAGGGATAACAGTGTGCGTTCTCAAAGATCTTAACTGGAAAGTCCAGCAGAAGGACTTGAAAATTATCAGCAGAATAATGCCAGAATATAGCCAGAAACTTGCTGTGGCCACTAAATCATTGTAACACTCTGCTACTTGTCCCACACTCTTCACTTTTGGGATAGGTGAAGCTTGATTCCTGTTTGTTAGCTGAAGTCTGCAAGTAATACTTGCACAGTGGTCATTTTAGGCATGGAGGAAAATGCAGATTAGCAGACCTGCACTAAGTTGTCTGAAGAAACCAGCCATAAAATACAGAAGAGTTTACACAAAATGACCCCCAAACCTATGAATTTAATGCTGATTCCATAAGAATTAGCACAGGAAAAGCAAGAGTCCAACTTGACAACATTTAAAAATTACTTAAGTTTTGCAATGCTAAGCTCAGTTCTGGACTGAGAAATAAATTAGGTGATAGCATATGGAGATATGGCTGAGATAATTCAGTGCTGCTTATCATTTTTTACCTTTTTTAAAATACCCTGGAAGTAGTGCATTTATCAGAATGCTTTATGTGTTTCTCCTCAACCAATTTGTCCAACTCCATCAGCCAGAAATACACAAATACCCATATTCAAACTCATGCCTTATTCCAGGGTTTTCCTGTGACTGAATTAATTACTTGCCTGTCTTGTATGTCTTTTGAAGCAGGAATAACTCCAAGAGTTGCCTGTAGTACAGGCACAACCTTATACGAAATTGAAACAGCAGTAATGAACTTGGAGGGAAGATGGAAAAAGCCAGTGAATACTTAACTCCAAAGAGTTAATGTATGTACACCCAACTTCAATAACCACTGCCCTCAAAAGGCAGGAAGGAGGGAGAAAATATATGACCAGGCAGAAAAGTAAATTCCTACTTTATCCTTTACATAGCAAGCAGTAAACTACTGTTTAGTTATGTTCCTTTATTCACAAGCCTATCACAGAAAGCAAACAGGCTGGTCAGGCATGATTTAGCATCGGCAAATCCATGCTGACTCTTTCCAGTCCTCCCCTTCTCCTTCATGTACCCAAAACCACATTCCAAGAGGGCTTGCTCCATGACTTTTCCAAGGAGTGCAGTGGAACTGAGCAGCCCAGGCTTTCCTAGATCACCCCTTTGACAGATGGGTGCAGTCTTTGCCTCCCATTGCTGTGACCTTCCCAAGGTGAGAGAACAGCCTTGAAAAGGTGTCAGTCAGCTCCCTCAGCACCCTGGGATGCTGCAGCCCCTCTGGCTCGAGGGACCTGCATGGGTCTGGAACTCCCACTGCTGCTGCTCTGCTCCCTGAACCCTTCCTGTGTACAGATTTAAGAGCCTTTCTTGGAAAAGACTGAAACAGAGAAGGTACTGAGCACCTCAGCCCTCCCTGCACTACTCCAGTCCCATTACTAAGCGACTCACCCCATTCAGCAGGGGGACCACCTTTCCTTTGTTCACTCCTTCACCACTAACAAAGTCATATAAGCTCTTCTTGTTGACCCTGACCCCTTGCAAGCATCAGCTCCCGATGAGCTCTGGCTTTCCAAACATCCCTACAGCCCTGGCCAGTGTTTATGGATTCTTCCTTTGTAGCCCACACCTGCTTCTCCCTGCCTTACACTGCACTAGGACTAGGATGCAGCCACAAGATCCCTGCAAAGACAAGTCTTCCCAATCAATCTCCCTGCATTCCTGGGCTGCTCTTGTGTTTGGGAGATGCTCTCCTTAATGAACTGCTAACCTTAATGGTCCTTTACCCCACAGAGCTACCCCCCAGGGATTCCACCCCTCCCCATTTCCCACACAACCACCAAGATCTGCTCTCACTGCCTTTCACACTCTTCTGAGGATCTTGGGAAGTATTTCCAGTATTACACACAAAAGCTGGTGCTCCCACAGCCCATTTCAAGATTCAGAACAGTGCACAATTCACAACTTGTCAGAAAGACAAGAGTTAATTATCTCACCATCCTTGTTGCTAGAGCAACTGCACTCCTTTTCTGTTTATTTGTATCATCTGTTCCAGGAAAGACACCGAGGCAGTGTTCTGGCTGATGAAGTTCACAATACAATGATCAAAACTCCAGGATTAATTCTGGATGTGTTGGAGCTACTACTAAATTTATTAGAGCCCAACATAAGGGAATTTGTAACTTCTGCACTTCACCTGTTCACTAGGGATTGAAGGGAACTATTTGAAAATGGCAGAGAAGTTTATGGGAGCCTCTAAGACAGAACCATGGAAAAGTGAGGGAACAGAGATAATACCAGGCTAGATTAATAGAAGTCTTTGCCAATTTCTTCATTTTACTAAATCATTGCAATAAAATTTATTGGCTGGCCATTCTAGGATGACACTGAGGGATGATAATCCCACAGAAGTCATCAGGAGGGCAGAAACTAGATAACAAACTTGTTTTTCTCCTATTCCACTAGAGTACATTTACTCTGCCAAATAGAATGATGATGTTAAAGCCTTTGCAGACAGCTGCAGCTACTTCTATCTATCAACCAGAAAATAAACCCAGTGTCACACACACACACACATATATATATATATATAGAGAGAGAGAGAGAGAGAGAGAGAGTGAGTCAGAGAGTCAGAGAGTCAGAGAGTCAGAGAGTCAGAGAGTCAGAGAGTCAGAGAGTCAGAGAGTCACTTCACTTTTGGGCAAAGTTTGAAATCCTTGCTAGCAGAAAGGGTTAGCACTTTTTAATTCAACTAGCAGATCCAAAGGCAGGGGCCCTCTGTGATAATTATGTGTGTTTTTAAAAAACATATCAAGAATAGAAAAATAAAACTACTTTACAAGAAAACTGAGAAAAGGTTTCATAGAAAAGAGGTTTTCATTCACCCAAAGCAAGTACTTATTCAGAGGAATCTGACCTTCAGCACAACACCACTTGACTCTGACTGCTCAAGACCTAAAATCCCTAAAAGGCAGCAAGTTTCCTAGTGGGAATGACTCAGCATGGACCTTACTCCAGGCAGCGGGCACAGGACACGCCCCATGGAATGAAGATCAACTGCTGCTGTTTGATCCAGGATCGCAGCACTGCTTCCTCCAGCCTGACACTTGACAGACCCTCCACACAGAAAATCCCCACCAAATTCCTGCCTTGATTCTATCTTTTAGGATTTGGAAGAGTGACACATTGCTAAGGGTGCAAAAAAGATTTATCTTACCTTAGATGCAGCAAACACTCTCTGATAGTTATAATGCAGATCCCAGAACTGGCACAGGCTTCAGGAGTCAAGAGATAACGCAGCTTCCCTTCCCACACATCACTCACTGTCCAGCTTCTCTTCTCACACTTGGGAGCTGAGGAGGGAGAGTTGCTTTCCACATGAGAGAATGGCTGGGATGCAGAGCTCCACCTGGGGACAGTGAGCCCGCTGGGAGCTCTTGGCTTGGACACAGAGGACGTGGCACCGTGCTGTGTGACATTCCGGGGGCTGTCTGCTGCAGACAGCCCTGCCAGGAGGAAGCTCTCGAGGCCTTCTTGAGACACCTGGGAGGAGCCTCAGACTCCTGACGGAAGTGACTGAGGAGCCAAGGAGCAGAGCTGCTCCCAGCTGGGTCTCATCCTTACAGATAAGAAAAAATTGGCCAGGGACAGAGGTGCTGTGTGTGTGCAGCTATGGGGATAGGAAAGCCAAAGCCCACCCAAAGCTGCACATGGTGAAGCACATGGAGGGCAAGGATTGCTGTGGGTGCATCAGAGTGGGAATGGGCAGCTGGTCATGGAGGACAAGGCTAAGGCCACCTTCACCTCAATCTTTACTGGTAAGATCAGCCTTTCAAAACAAAATTCAAATTAAAGATGTCAAAACCAGAATTTGCTCTAACTACAGTACAGATGTGTGTACGTGAGGGAATGCTGGAGCAGAGACAGTGCTGAACAGGAATTTCTGCCACATCCCTGGTTCCTGCAGTTTAGTGGAAGGAGAAGGCAGACAAGCCAGCCATCAAGCAAAAGCAGCAGGAACTGCAGCTTTTTCTATACTAACATGCTTTATTTTTCAGTATCAGTTACATACTCCAGATAGAAGGTAGAACAGTATGATTACAGGTCAATACACTGATGGAGACTAGATCAGCAAAGCTGTCACTACATTGTTTTCATGACCCTTAGACAACAGTTCTGGACAAAACCTTTACAGTAGCAATGCACAATTCAACCATGCCTACTACTGTTATAACAAGGGCAAAAATACCTAAAAACTTTGCAATGTGTATGTTAAAGCAGGATGACTTTTACCCACTCCTGTGAGTCAGCTGCACTAACAGAAGGGCAGAAAGTCAGGTCTGGTAGAATCTATCAAATGTCTTGTTTACAAAAACAACTCTTCAGCCAGTTCAAGAGATGTGGTACCAAACAGCCCCATGCAGGGCTGTCACTTCTTACCCTGTGGAACATACATGTTTAAAGCTCCTAGGCTGCACCACTCAAACTCTGCTCAAGAGCCATTCTGCCCTGTCTTGGTTTTGTTTCCCATTGAGAATTTTGTCATCCAAGTGGGAAGAATTTTGTCCTGATTTTGACACAGTTTGTGCATTACCAGTGCCACTCCTTGCACTTAGGAAGTGGGCTAAGATTGCAATCCCTCATCTTTTCTTTCCTTCAAGGAGAGAAGCATTATTTTATTGTGCTTGTTTTTCCAACTTGTTTCCAGAAATCAGTCACAAACTGCAAAACAGCCAGAGAAGCAAAGCTCCCAAATGAAAGAATTTTCTGTCATCCTTTAACAGCTGTTAGGGTTCCCCCTCAATAAATTCAGATTAACAGTATGAAGTGGGCTACTTTAAGTTAGTGTACTCATTCTAATGGCACAGATCTTACAATTTTCACTACAAAAAAACCCTCCAGAGTTGTTGGTATTGCAGTAAGACAGTTACTGCCCCAGTTAACAGCCCACTGCCTACAGTATATAATTAGATCTTCTACAGCTTATGTGCTATTTTAATTTACAGGTGGTAAGGTACAGATATGCCATGGAATCCTAATGGCATTTTCCCACTTCTGCTCAGATTCTTCAGTGCAGTCTTGATATGTATTACATTAAGCTTAGTAAAAAATGCTCTTAAGTCTGCATACTTAACAGTGAATAAGTATTTTAAGAATATTTTTAATGAATTCTCTCCTACATAAGAACTCAAACTTTTATTGCAACATTGAACTCTGAAAATAATTCGAAGACAACAGCTCTGTATGTTATGAAATATCAATGACAGCAATGGCTGTCAGTTAAGGAACTTGGACAACTCTATACAAATGCAGAAAAGCCTTTAGCACTACTTGAGAGACACTCTCAGTCAGTTACAACATTCCCGGGTGCTTCATTGGTAAATTTCAGCCTTAGAGCTTTATTGTCCCTTATTCAGTGAAAATTAGCAGGCAGAACAGCAGCCTCAAAGGAAAAAAAACAGAATCAATTGAGGAAATTCAGTGATAGAAGTGAACAGTTAGGTGAAAATAGAAATGCTTCAGTGATCCTAAAATACTGGAAGAAAGGGCTCAACTGGCCTTACAGCAACTCTAACAGGTTTCCAACTAAACCAGCAATGGCCTTTTCTGACACTGATCAGCATGCTCAAATAAACCTCTTATTTTGGCTGCATTTTGGGTTTTGCTTGCGTTTGTTTTATTGGGTTTTTTCCTTATTCAAGGGAATGAACCACCTCATCTTGAGTTTCAGTACCTACAAGGAATGAAATCTTCACACAGTTAGTTGCTATGGAAATCGTATTTCAAAACTGGACATCTGTTGGTACAAAATCTAGGAACAACTTTAACAAAAAAAGCTCTTATTTCTCAGAATCACTTGCTTAGGAGACACATGGACTAAGCACAAGGCTCAGACAACTTTTTGGGGACTAGTCCAAGCAGTACCTCCATAAAAAGGAATATCTAACTTCCCTAGAAAATGTCACACAGTCTCACACTTTTTTATGTGCCCCCAAATAATTGTGACTGGTATCTACCCAGCCTGACTAAACTCTTGTGAAATATACCAGTTTGAATTTGATACTCTTTCCAAAAAAAACCCAAAACAACCCTATAACACCTACACTTCTCTTCAGTCTCTAAGTTTGAGGGACATGCCTTTCTTAAAAAATAATAATAAAAAAAAAAATCTATGCTGTACTTGTTCCTGATGTATATAATACAGCCTGTGCCCCTAAGAACATTAACAGAATAATAAATTTGCCACAGTATTTCTTTCAAGGCATTTTTTATCAAGTCTGCTTTTTTGCCTTGAAAGACCACTCAAATTCTTCATGGCTAAAACTAATATATTACATTGAACTTTTGGGACTACTGACTTTTAATTAATTCCCCTAGGGTAGCCCTTCACACCTTCAATATTTCCCCCCCTGCATCAGTTTATGAAGCAAGACTGTTACACACTGAAATTCTGTCTTCCATGTGCAGGAGATGGGAATGTTATTAAAAAGAAATAAAGCAAAGACTTTAAGTCATTTGAAGGTCACATTGGTCACTAAACAATTCTTCTAGTTCAGTTATATTGATTATTTAATCTTGAATTTGCACTCCATTCATTACAAAATACAACAAATACAGAACGCATTTTTAAAGATGTGACTGTCAGGGCCCTTCAAAATAAGTCTTCCTGCAGATAACGAACCAGGTTTTTTTTTCTTCTTTAAATCCACTCAATAGTTCTATCATTTTAACAAGAACTTGAACTGTCAAGGTTTGCACAGTAGATGAAAAACTGCAGTCTGGAGAAACTATTAGTTATCTTAGGGAAACAAAGAAAATTAGGATTTACAGCTGTCCTGGATGTGAAAGAAGTTTTCAATTACTCTAAGACTTGGATAGATCAGATGCATTTCTCAGCAATCGAATAACTCCTCGTCCTTGTACAACACTTGTTCCACAAGGGGAGGTCTTCACACCACATGGAGGATCACCTATTAAATTAAATACAGTTTGCACATCAAATCAGCCTTTCAAGCTTGCATAAATTACTGGAATCAGTGGAACTGAACCTATTCAACAGCTCTGATACAAAAAGTCAGGCAGGCCGAGTCCTCTACAAACACCAAGACCATCAGATCACGATTTCCAGGTGGAACAGAGTTTCATTCAGCATGAATCTTACATGCAAGAAATCAAGCTGCAAACTCAGAATCCTTACTGTTATTTATCTTGCAAACTTAATTCTGTTCCTCTGAAGGCCAGCCATGAACTGCCCAGATGAACTGAGCTCAGATGCCTTCTAGTAAAAAAATCCTGTTTGCAAAAAGAGACTTTTAAAGAGAAATCTTTTGAGTTGTGACAGAATACCTGCAACAAGGACCAGCTGAGTCTGTACATACAATGATTTAAGAGCAAGGAGAGTATTTTAAAGATGGTCCTGCCTCAAAGAACCTGGGCATAAGAATGGCTTCATGCAACAGAAAAGCATAAATCAGAGAGCAACAGCTGTAAGAAAAACTAAATTTTGAGAGATGTTTTTGACCCTAAGATTCTGTCCAGTAAGAAAAGGGCAGCTCTTCAGAAATTCAGAGAAATCCACACAGAAGAATAAGCACAGCTCACACAGAGCTGTGCACCACTTACAGGCAACATCTAAGCCCAGAAATTTGAAAAAGCAAGGATCAAAGATCTTTTCTGTTAAAAAATATTAAAGTTTCAAACTCACAATTAGAAGGGACAAACTCTTGATCTTGTCTTGGAGAATCCAAAGGTTTGTCACATCCAGAACTCCCAGCTTTTATTTTCTGTATGAAAAAATAAATATTCAAAAAAATGTATAAGTGTATGCTAACACGAAATATACACCACTATCCATCAAACCTATGAATTATGGTCAAAACCCTGCAAGTTCATCAGTCTGCCCAAAATATGTCACAAAGGAGCATCCAAAGACAAAACAGCTCACCTGAAATTGGCAACTGGAAATAAATCAGGGTATCAACTGAAAGAATCTGACCTCGGTATGTCCAGCATCCAGTGTCACAATCCTGGTATTTGTGCTTTGGTCACAATCAGAGTCTTGCAGAGGGAGGTGAGCTGCTGTTAGTGGGACTCCATACACACCAGCGAAAGATTTACTGATGCAGTAGCTTGACCAGGGAAAAAAGAAAACGAGAAAAGTTTGGCTGAGAGGGCTGGAATGCTGATGTGTGGAAGCACAGCATTTTATGTTCTTCAACTGGCAAACAAAAGCAGCCAAAGCCTGAGATGCACAGAGAAGATACCAGAGGGCAAAAGGACTTTATGGCAGCATCCCTGCATCCTTCCAAGACCACCAGTGTGTTCTACAACTGCACATGAAACAAAACCAAACTGCTTCCCCACATTATCAAATGCAGCACTTAGAAGTGTAAAAGCAACTTTTTTTTCAGGGCACAGCAGTCCATGACGAGTTTTTTGAATGAAAGACTATTTATTATTGTCTCTCTAAGCACTATTACTGCTGTCGACAGATCATAAATGGCATTTCTTCCTTTCCTAACTATTTACTTTTCCTTTCCCCCCACCAAAAAGATTACAGAACCTTATGTATCTACATTATATGTCAGGCAGTACAGAAGTTCCCAAGTAGAGATATGCCAGAGCATACTGAGAATACCTCTGAAGCCAGTGAATTCTAATGTAATTAACACTTTTCTCAACACTGCAATGCTAACAAAATAAAAGCCATCATGCTGGAGACAACTCCTTAGCAATACTCACCCCATTTTCTTACAGGATGCCAGAGCACAGCAGATGATATCATTCTCCTCATGCCACTTGCACCTACATGAAATGAAGTTCAGGCTTATTTCAGAAGTATCTACATTGTTAATCAACAAGAATAGTAGGTCTGGTCAGATGAACAGGAACAAATATTAAAGATGGTATCTTTTTGTTGCAGTGACTATGTAGTACCTTTAAAATTTCACAGAGTTCAATAGCTTTGCCCCAAGTAGTTTGTGCAGAGTTTAAAGGTCTGCTTATCGGGCAACCTGCTTCATGCTGAGGTGGAGGGCAGGGAGAAAGGAAAACCCTAAGAGACAAATGGAATTTAAATTATTTGAACCATTTCAAGTTTCCCATTAATGTGAAATAGTTCCTCACAGCATAAACATCCTCACTTTCCTCTCCAAACAAGTGTTCTAAAGTAGATTTTTCCATTCTCCTTAAGGTCCCCCTCTAATGTGAAGATACTCATGGAAACAGAAAACTGCCTGACTATAAAAAGACCAAGTGACACCTATGAACCCAATGAATCTTAAAACCCATATTCCAAAAAGAGACTTCCAAAAACAACTGCTATGGTTTTTTAAAATCTACTGAAATTTAAAACTGAAATATTGGTTCTTTTCTTAAATCAACAGCAGAAGAAACATTAAAGTCTATTTCTAAATTAACTGAATAATCACCCAATATGCTCCTGCAACACTGTAAGCAAATACCACTTTTTATACCAACACAGAAGAATCTGAAAGCAGGCACATTTGCACAAAGAACCACCCAACACACCTGGTATTGCTAGAGAAGTCCCACAGGCAGACCTCCAGTTTTCTATACACCCAGATCCTGGATGGCTCCTTTTGGTATTTCTTCTGGTACAGTTTTATTATCAGGTCTTCTACAGCAAAAAGCTCCCAGTGGCTCTCAATGCCTACAGTTCAGTGAAAATCCAAGCCAGGAGAACAGGAGTCAGTGAATATCCTGCTCAGGTCATTTCTCAGTCAGTTCATGCTCACTGCCCAGCCCCTTATCCTAACATCAAAGCTCAAAGTTATTCCATCAGGGTTTTTTAATAAAACCTGTCTTCCTAGAAAGGAAAAAGAAGGAGCATCCAAAGCAGTTCCAGCTATCAGCACCAGCTTTTATGAAAATTTTGAGACACGCTTCTCAGACAAATACAGCTGTCCATGATTACACACTCTTTACTTCTGGGGGGGAGGAGGGAAAAGGATGGACAAAAATGATCAATTTCCTACCTGTTATGCTGGCCATTCGACCGAGACACCAGTTAATTCGGAACCTGTCATTAGACTGGAGGAAAAGAAAATCTCTCATCTCAAAGGAGCACAGTCTATAATCCTGACACTTCCATGACTTCTGACTAGGTCTGAAAAAGTCACCTCCAAACCAAAACTGTTTGTGGGACTGAATGTAATCTCACTGACAACTATCTTGAAGAGGAACCAAATTTCATGCATACTTCTTCAGAGCCTTGTATTTATGGATGGAGCCCAAGACCTTGTCCCTCCCTACCTTTTTAAGGATTAAGATTAGGTTTGAATTGAATTGAAACATAATATATGTGTTATGAAACTTAAACACCTCTGAATCCTAACATTTTGTTCTGTTCCTGGAAAATGAAACTTGAGCAAAAATTTAAGACACATGTTATTCTCATGGGGAAAAGAGTCATGAAACCGTAAAAATATCCCTTCAAAACTGCAGGATTTATGACTATTATTGAGCACAACCAATTTAAGTCAAATCTTAGGAGCCCTTATCCAAAGTCATAACAATGTCAGAGAACAATAGACCCTGTTCATCAGTAGATTAGAGCCAGAAGTGCAGGCTGAAAATAAGAAGGCAGAAAATTAGGTCTCTGCTTTATAAAAAGGTTGGCTTCTAGAGGCCATTTCTTCCTGCATGGAACTGGGACACTTTGGAAAGACAGTCTTTCCCCACTTATATGCACACTGATTAGGTTTTTGAGTGAAGTATTTCCTTTGCTATCTAAAAGGGGCAAAAGCAGAAGTTGATGTTTTAGAGCTTGGACCTTGACCATACCCTGCAGAAGAAGCGAGGGTGAGCACCTCTGGCTGGCTGGGCAAACTCAAGAAGTTCCCGCAGGACGACTGCGTAGCAAGAACGAGGAAGGTGAAATCCAGATATGGGGATCTTATGAGTTCCATCACCTAATGGAGGGGGGAAGGGGAACAGGAAAAAAAAACAAACCAAACAAACCAAAAACCCAAGAAGTTATGAGTAAGTGATACAGTTCCCTCCTCCTTTTTATCTTTCTGTATACATGTGTGCACACAAACACACACACTCCTTTTCTCCACAGACAAGGTCTGTGTTTAAGCTACCAAAACCATGCTTCTGTCAGCATGTCTGGGCTGTGAGCAAACACTCACACTCTTGCCCCTTTTAAAAGGCCATTAAGAGTAGGAAAACACAGGCCAAGTTTGTTCCCTCTGTACACAAGGAGAGGAAATGTCCTAATAGAAACAAATTGGAGTCTATAAACATTACAGAGAGTCACACAGGAAACAGGCAGACCAAGCCAGACACAACAATGGTGCAGTTCATTTTGTTAACATATGTAAAGCTGCTAAACTTTTAAATATAAAGCAGTATCTTTGAGTTACCCTGATGTTAATCAGCACTTCATGCTAAAGATACACACAAGGACTATCAAGACTTACAAAACATTTGGATAGAGGTCAGATAAGCTGAGTCTAGAACTTTGCAAAGCATTCTTTTTCTCCATTAATACTCACCAGCAGCCTGGCAGTGGTACCGAAAACCACGTGGTGGTACTTCTGAAAAAAAAAAGGAAAAAGGACAATCATCATCCAACACCACAGTTCCACATGCAGAAAGGAGCAGCATCTCCCCTTGTGGCCTTGTAGAAGTGCCACTACTATTTCTGGAAACGTTATTTTCAGTTATATGCATTTTAAAAAACAAAGTGCATTGTAGAGTGTGTTTAGGCCCAACCAAGAGAAACATTCATTGACATGAAATATAAAGCACAAACATGTGCAGGTCCTCCTGGATTTAACCTATCCTCTTTGAAGTTACCTGAAGCTCTGACACTAATTCTCTTCACAAACAAGCAGCACTGCTCTAGTATTTTAAGAACTCTGATCACTTATGGTCAAAGAAATAAACTTGTCTTAATACCACAAGTCTGGGCAGCAGTGACCCCAGAAAGCCCCCCCTCACCCCAGTACTTCCCTGACTTTCTTGGAACTCACCTGGATCTATGAAGTGGTGGAAATCAGCCACGATTCCATCCTGTAGGGAATACTTGACACACCCAATCTCACAGGGAAGGAAGCGCTGCTCACAGTGGGGTGGCAGCTTCCCATAGCTGTAAATGTCCACAAAGTAGAAGATGTCTGCAACCAAATCTGAAAGAAAAAGAACAAAACCAGCTTCAGCCAAGCCACCAGAGGTTTACAGAAGCCATGCTGGTCTCACTTCAGTTCCCCAAACCTTTCCTGAGATTTCTCCTGTGACTGGGTGAAGAAGGATAACAACCAAGCAGAACACATAGATCTCCCTCTGTATCCAGGATAACAGGGTTTATGGAGAAGTCAGGCACATTGGTAGTGCTGACACACCTTCCAGAGATGCTACTGTGTGTAGAGATGGGGCAAAAAGCCCAGCAAATATAAGCAACTAAAAAAAAAGCCAACCTCCAAACACACAAGATGTTAAGAAGTCTGCAATCCAACGGGAACTATTATTCCTTTTCAGGATAGGTCTCTTTGCCCTTTCAGAAAATAATGTGAGGGAAAAAAGGCAAATCAGTAGCTGCAAAGCAGTCTCACAAGATAAATTTGGCAGCTTACACCACTTAAATGAGTTGGTAGTAATCTTGTGGGGCAAGAAGATGAGAAGTCTGCTAATTAAAAGGATTGCTTCTCCTCCACCAAATGAGCTCCCAAAGAAAGCGGCAAGAATACCCAACACTAATGTTAAGAAATAGTTTTATCATTTACTAATTTAAAAAGTATCCAACTATGAAAAACATTCTACAATACACCTTACTTCTCTTCAGGATTGTCCTCACTGAAATTTAACACAGCTATTTAATCCTCACTCTAAACTTCTGCCCCTCATCAAGAAAATCCTACTTGCTTTACTAAAGATGTGTAACTGTCTTTAAGCATAAATAATTTTGCATGTCAAACTTTAGGGCATTTAACACCACTTACCCTAAGCTTGAATGGTCACGCTCCCTTACGTGGATCTTAAACTGTACAAGCTGTGGGGTCATAGGAAAGACATCTCTCCTACCTTATGAAAAAATGGATATAGCTACAGGGAACCACACAGAACTTTAACTGAGAAATATTAAGAGCAGCATCATGAAATGTATCTCAATTATCCTTTATTATTATGCCTTTCATTCAGCTGAAAGATCAATTGTGTCAACTCAAGCCAGCATGATCAGCCCAATCAAATCTGCATCACAATGACAGTGGAGCATGACCCCTGGCACAGAGGGCACTAATAAGTATTTCAGTTTTTATGGAGCTACTGTTTCTTGTTCCCCTATAACCATGACAACATGAAAACCCTTCAAGAGACCGAGATAAAAAACTGGAGCTGAGAACTTAACCACAGAGCAGATACAGCTTACATGAATTGGCTTCTTGACTTACCTTTTATCATTTTTCAGAATAACATAATATTCATTGGGTAGAAGACCACCAATGTGTTCACTACCCAACTCTAATTAGAACATCCATTTGAAGATAGAGTACAGGTTAGAAAGGTTTAGTTTTCAAGAGTTCTTCCAATAAGAATGCAAGTCAGGATGTTACAGAGGCACTGCCAGAGTGCACATTCCCTGTTCTATTCTCCCAACGAGGCCAGGCCCTTGTTTTACTTAATACCTCTACCATACAAATTTTCAACTTTGATATCTAACAATTCTTCACCCTTTGAAATCAGTATGAGTATTCTTTTAAGATGAACATGGATTAGGCCTTGTCAAATCATAAATGTAGGACTTGAAAAATTACCTTTTTCTTAAACACCTTGAAATAACTGTTAAGAAACTGTCAGTGGCTATACTACCCCTGAGCTAAAAAATAGAGGATAGAATTCTTGGAGTTTGTGGGGCAGGGGGGGAAGGGTCTTTGCCCTGACTTCCCTCTACCCTTTACAGCAGTAGACCAGTAGTGTAAAACAAACATTTGACACAGATGGCTTTTAGTAAAATGTAAACATTCTTCGTATAGGTACCACTGAGAGCATCCTCAAAGGGCAAGCTCTCATCTACCAGGATCAACTGCTTTAAGATCACCCTACCTTGATCATTCTTCCAAGACAGAGCACAGGCATCTGGCAAAGGAGTAACACTGGGCATCTTTGTTGTCAGAGGGGCAGGAACTGGATCGGGGACATTACAAGTCTGGAAAAGATGAGAAAGTTAAAACAAACACCACCAACAAAAGCGTCTTCTCATCCCAAATAAAGTCCTTCAGCTCCTTATAACAGAGGAAAATGCAACATCCACTAACAGCTGTGGTTAGGTGGAACAGTTTCTATAAAAAAGTGTCTGTATACTTGTAGGCCAGGAAGGCAAGACTGCTCTTCAGTACCTTTGCCAACCCATTACAGCTCTGAAGAACTACAGCTAAATTTACAAAATGCAGTGTCACAGGCAAGGAATTCTTCAAACTGGAATCTAAAACGTTTCTCCGTCAGTTTTATGAAAAAGCACCTGGCACATGAGTCAGTTGTCTTTGACTAGGAAAAAAGTTCATGAAAAGCTGATAAAGCCTTAAGGAAGTCATTGGATTGCTCTGAAAATCCATTCGTGAACAATAAGCTTTTAATAGGATGGGAAAAAAAAACTGGCAGCCTTACAGAATTTAATCATTCAAAACCAAATTGGGAATAACATCCACACCCAGGTACAGTGATTGCAGATAACCATCTTAGCCAAAGTTAATGGGTTATCAGTTTGAACTATTTAAAACAAAATGAGGAATTACTCCCATCTAAAGTAAGCTTTGGCCACCTCTAAAAGAGGAACATGAGCTTTCTCTACACAAAGTGACTGTGGCTGTCTGTATACAAGGTTGTGATTAATAACCTGAGATCACAAACAATCTCAAATACACACATTTCCCTATTTCCACTGATACAGTAAGGATGGTAATCTTCATTTTGGTAAAGCAATTATTCCTCTCCCTGATTACAGTCTTCCATAATGTTACAACTTGTGGAAGGAAACAAAGCCTCTTTTTGTGACTTTCCCGCCATTTCACTTAGTTCTCTATGACAGACAATTAACAGTCTCATTAATTACATCCCCTCAGCCTGCCAAATGACACAATGACATTTTAAACATCTTCCCCAGACAGTCAGGCCCCCAAAACCAGAAAACATTGCCTAATACCTCCCTTCTAGTCTAGGCTGACTAATTTAACTAACAAATTTAACAAGTTACTCCAAACTAGGATCATTCTGTCATTCCTTCTATCACCATGTAAGTGTTTTGAAGCCCTGGAATTTATCCTCACCGTTAATTCACAGTTCACAGTCATTATCTAGCAACATGGCATGAAAAAGTAAGTAGTATTATCCATTTGCTCAGTCAGGTTCTTTCCTTGGACACACAAGTTTTTAGAGTACCAAGAAAGACTGAAATAAAATAAGCTTTCTGACACCTCATGTAATTCAACTCTTAAGTAACTCTGCTTCAGGGAAGTGCTGGGAGCAGAAAAGAGAGAAACAAACAAATGGGACACACACAACTTTCAAGGCAGTAAATAGCAGAAATGGTTTCTTTAGCACCATTTCCAATCACAACCATGCACACTCAGCTTATCCCAACTGGCTACTTCTATACTGTCCTCCACAAGATATAACAACTCTCTCCAATATCCAAACAACCTAAAAGTAATGGCAGGGTGTAATTGTTCTATTTGTGCATAGGCTGCAGCATTTCATTGACACAAGTCCTTAGGAACAACAAATCAGCTGCTTCTAAGACTTGCTATCAGGCCATCAGACAAGAGCCACCTAAATCAATGACACCCACAAAGCAAAAGCAACATGAACAGATGACAAGAAGTAACAACAACTTACAGTATATAATTTTTTTTAAAAAACAACTAGTCAGCCACTGCAAAATACTGTTAAAATTAGGGTGTCAGAGAACTACATTTTATTTGGTAAAAGAGCCCAAAGGAACAAGCTGTGCTGGTTTAAAAATGTAGAAAGTATTTTTACATTCAATTCAATTACCTGCATAACCTTCAGAATGGTATGAACTACCACTGAGGCCACAACCTCCAGAGGCTGGAGGCTGTAGAGAGCAGGTGGAATTTCCACAGCATCCTACGGAACTGACCACACACAGCCCAACACCATTTACTCTTCCTTCTTACTGGGGGCACTCCATTCTCAGCATTTACCTCTTTTACTGTCTTCGAAGAGCGTTTCTTGCTATTCCACTTACGAGCCTTCTCTGCATACATTGTCTTTTCTTCCTCTGTCAGGGACTTGAAGAAAAATTAACTGTTATAAAAAGGTTCCTACCACTTCCTTCTAGTGCTCCCACCAATCATCAAGCTCCATGTATAAGAAATCACTCCTGCATTTCCACAGGGCATTATCGATGGCTGCCAAGACTGAAACAAATACTTCCAGTCGCTTCTTTCCTAACAAAAAGCCGTGATTACAAACACCCATCAAGGCGAAGGTGAAGGACCTGCGAGTGAGGGCAAGCCACAAACAAGAGACCTCCTGGAACTACTCCTGCAGCCAAGGATGCCACCACCCCGCCCCCGGCACACGAACCAGAGCCGTCCCCGCGCTGAGGGGAGGACGGCACCGCCACCGGGGCCACTCAGCGGGGCCACGCGAAATGGCGCCGAGCCGCTGCCAGCCCACCCTCCAGGAAAGGCCCCGCCGGCGCTTCGCCCTCACCGCCCAGGCCTGGGAGCAGCAGGGGACGGCGTCCGCCATACAGGCCACGGGCAGCCCNAGTGCCTCACCACCCTCACATTAAGGAATTTCTAATATCCAACCTAGAGTTTCGATTTTTTATCAAATAAAACAAGGTATTGTATGTCAGCAGAACCAGATGGTGCCCTTCGTCAAGGACATCCTGGAGCTAATGAGCTCTATGGATGAAGTAAGTCAAGGTGTTGATGTATATATTGCCAACGTGGCAAAAGGCTTAAGGTCCCTGCATCCTATAGAATCCTAAATCATCAAGGTTGGAAGAGACCTTTAGGATCGTCCAGTCAAACCATCAACCCAGCACTGTCACTGTAACCCCTAAACCACAAACCCACATCATCCAGTGTCAGATCCGGATGCCTTTTGAACAAATCTGGATAAAGGCAAACTACCTTCATTATAATACTAAAAATCATACCTTCCTGGTCAGAAAGACCCCTGCCCAGGTGAAGATCCTTCCCCTGAGCATGCATAGGAGTCAGGTGGGATTATGTAATTTGTATGGTAATTATTAATGAATCATACTCAGGAGGTTACTAACATAACATTATTGTATATAAGTAACAGCATGGAAAGTCCAGTGGGCTGTGCTTGATTTGTGAAATACCACCAAGCTCCTAGGCTTGTGTTACTCCAAAATAAGTAAATAATCAATGTGTCTCTCAAGTGTGTAATTATTGGCTTGTTGCACACCACATAGGTGAATCTGAATTTTGTGGACAACAACCTCACAGCAGGTCCTAATGAGAGTGTGGCAGGGCTGATTTTTAAATTCTTATTATCTTTTAAACGTTCTTTGGATGCTGAAGGATAAGAAATACCCTGTAAGAGCAGGAACTTGCACCAGGTTCAGGAAGGAGTGGGGGAAAAGGAGTGACCCAGGTGAGAACTCTGGGTTTGATTTTGAGATACATGGTAGAAAAATGGAGGTGAGTGGGCATGTGTGCATTTGGAAGGGCAAACTTGTTTATTAAAAATTATTTGGGAGCTCATGTTACACAAAACTGGTTCAGACTGCTGTTCAGACTATCTTTGTGGTTTGGGGTTGCTTTTTGTGGTTATTGGGGTGTTTTCCTTTCATCTCTCTCATTGACATAACTGACACTTCCTTCACTGAGAGTGCATAGGGAACCACAGTTCAGATAAAATAAAAGCTGGAAATAATCTGACCTGCATCATCTTGATAAGTGGCACAGAATTGCTTCCTTCCTCAAGCTTTCTATTGATCTCTCTCAAAAATCAAATGATCTTCACTGGCCATAGTAAAAATAAAACAACGAGAAGTTAGCAGGGCAATAATCACAAGTGGCTTTACAACAAAGTTTGATCAGTTTGCAGAAATCTGGTTGCCTGGAACAGCGGATCCTACAGGATTACTGAAGTGGCAGTATTGGCATGGGCCCTGATTAACTTCTGGCCTGGTTTTCCTTGGCCAGGACATGCAATGTCTCCCACATTCCACACTGTTCCCCTGTCTTTGAGGGAATCTCCTTCAGCATTCATCTGCTTCTCATGCAGCCATCTTCAGTGGAGTTATTCAGAAAGCCTCAATAAAAATAAATGGTGCAGCGCTGACTTGGAAGATTCTTTGCAATTCTCCATCCCAGAATCCTCTTGAATTTACTGTAAACTTGGACATGAGAGTAAAAACTAAACTGCATCCATGCATTTCCAAATCACTGGAAAAATCTGCCTCTTTTCCTCAATCTGGCCACTTTTTTCATCTTTGGGTAAGTCTCTTTCATCTTTGGCTCAGCGCCAAAGGAGGTAGCTGTTCTTCAGGCTTAAATCTTGGACTTAGCTGATGATGTTTGGCAACACTGGAACTACTGTCAGGTAAGGTCAGGCCAGATTGCTCTTGCATCTCCGTGCTGGTTTCTCTGAGGGTTAAAAAATGCTGGCTCATTCTAGAGGCTGTTCTGTCATGCTCAAATCTCGTGAAACTCTTTGGTTTGTGTTCCACTTAGGAAATTTGCTGTTACACATACAGCAGGAGTCAACCACATTGTTAAAAATGTAGAAAATCATGATGTAACCTTAATGAGAACAGGTAAGCATTTTTTAAATTCACTTTTACTGCTGTGGAAAATAATTTATATTCCAGTCTAGTTCCACATACATTAATGCTAAGTCTCTGAGGAGAGACTGCAAGAAATGACTTGTAAATATAAACATCTGCACAGAGCCTAGTTCTTTCAGGCGGAAAGGCAAGTGTTTACTGTTATATTACTGCAAGAGTTGTTGCTAGGAGTGCATCTGTGCACTTGTGTTTTATTTTTCTTCATATCATATTCTTTTCTCTCGTGTACAGCTTTGAGACCCACCCTTCAGCAGCCCTTCCTTTTAAAGAAATTCAGATAATGTGTGCATCAACTGTTTGAAAAACACAAGGCTGTAGTGATAGCTCTCCTAGGGCTAGAGGTGTGGTTGGAAAATAAAATTCATAAGCAGTAGAGAGAGAAAGGCTTTTCCTATGCAGGGTGGGGGTCATTAAAAAAACAGAGAACAGATCATCTTCAGAGCATCATACCATCAGTATTCTTCCCCAGAGCCCTGAGGAGAGCCCAGTGCCTCTGAAGAAACTTAAGTTTTAAATCTTCATTTGTCTGCTGTTTAACTCAGGGGGCAAAGGACTTTTCTGGACTATTTACACTGATTTAAAAATAACATTTGTACCACCGGAACCCTTCCAGCAGATAACAAGTGTTCTGCCAGTATTTATATATTACTTGGGTTTTTGTTGGTTTTGGTTTTTTTTGGGGGGGTTTTTTTGGTTTTTTTTTGTTGGTTGTTTTTTTTTTTTTTTTTTTTTTTTTTGTTTTTTTTTTTTTTTTTTTTTTTTTTTTTTTTTTTTTTTTTATAACTCTTAAAAACATTT
>VZRX01018119.1:0-62142 GCA_013398075.1 Notiomystis cincta | reverse complement strand
GTCCTTGGCCGCCGTGCGGGAGGGATGGCGACAAACCCCCGGCTCCCCCCGCCCGCCCGTGCCGTGCCGCGCCGGGAACAATTGCAGGAACTTCTCCTTTACCCCGTGTCCTGACCGCACATGCCGTCTCAACGGAGGTGTGAGAGGAGGGGGCTGCCCTGCCTCTGCCCCGGCTTCCAGCGGGGGGGCAGAATTCCAGGGGGGCCTCTCCCGTGACGGCGCAGTTGTGCCCAGGCCTTTGTGAGCGCAGGACGGGATTGCCCCCCAGCCCAGCTCGCCGACCACCGCTTGCCCCGCCGGCTCCCGAAGAGGTCGGGCAAGTCTCCCCTAGGGCAGGGGGAGGGGAGCCGGAGAGGCGAACAGAGGGGGCTCAGCGATGGGGAGAGGGCAGGGGAGACAAGCCGAAAAGGGGCTGGGTCTGAGAGCTGGGCAGCGAGGAAAGGAGAGAGTAGGGATTACAGCAGGGTGAGAGCGGCGAAGCAGTCGGGAACTGGGGAGAAGGAGAAAGCCCTGTCAGGTCAGGAGCAAGATCTGCCTCCTGTGAGCCGGTGCAGCAGCCAGGCACAGGCAGGAGCAGCAGGCTATAGGAAAAGCTGCAGTAGGATGACTTAGCCAGGCAGGCTGGTTGCAGGCTGAAAGAAGAAAGATACACTTGGTTTAAGTGGCATATATTTCCCCCTGTCACCAATGTATCCCACAAAAAAGACCTCAGCCTCTTCCTTCTTCCTATTCAGATTTAGGATTCACAAGCAGTAAATTCGGCTTTTAGTCATAACACCTCTCTCCCACCACCCACCCACCCCTTTCCTTGCATTTTCACTCTGAGTCATCTTCAACACCGGTGCCTGCCTACTGCTCCCTTCCAGGGTTTCACGGCCTCATCTGGGGCTTCAGCAGCTTCCAGCTCATCCTTCTTCCCTTCTCTCCCTTCCTCCTTCCCTGCCATTTGGCTGCTTTCAAATGTATCCCACTTCGGTGAGTTGGTCTGGAGTGCCAGCGCACCCAGAGCTACCCCTGCTTTCCTCCTAGCCACGGTAGCGTGCTGATAAATAGCATCCAGGGACCGGCAAAGGAGTGCGGGGTGTAGCTAAACAAGACATTACATTCCTCCCTCTTTTTTAAGAGCTTCTTTATCTGGACACGTCAGGCTAATCAGGACTTTTTTTATCAAGCTGGAAGACCGGGCTGTTGACACTTTTCTCCTTCCACTGAAGGCAGTTCAGGATTCCTGGCAGCGAGCGCTGTTTGGAGCATGCAGGGTCAATGCAGAGAGAGAGGTACCGCTGCAGTGGGAAGACCTTCCAGTTTCCTCTAGCCCTGTGATTTTGAGACAGGACTGCGTGCTGCTGGTGCTGTGGAGAGCTGGCAGGCACAGGCTTCCGGCAGGCAACAGGTTATCCATAACTGTGTGCTGAGGGATGGAGGCAGTCGGTGCTCGACTGCTCCCCTCCAGCCTCCAGCCGCTGCTGCCCAGCCATAAATCAGGGGCTGATTCCTTTTTCACAGCCGAGAGAAAGCAAATAAGCAAAGGTGTGTGAGTGTGTGTGTGTGCAGAAAAGGAAGAGGGGGCTAGCAAACATGGATTCAAGATTTTCCTCTCCCCAGTGGCTGTGCAAAGGAATGAAGGGTCTGCATCAAGGTAAGGAGCCCTAATCCAGCCAGAGTGGTACACTCCACTCTGGGAAAGAGAAGTGGGGGTTGGGAGGTGGAGGGGCCAGGGGACAGAGTGCAAGATGGGGAGGAAGCAGGGAGACAAAAGCGAGCACGAAAGAGAAGGCTCTGGTTCCCTTCTCTTCCCTCCCCTCCTCCCTCCTCGAGGTGGGCTGAGAAATTTCTAATCAGCGCTTTCAGTCTCTTTCCTCCCTGCAGTAATTCCTCTCTGTCCTTTGTTTGTCTTTAATTTTTGGCTCTTGCATTTATCTTTTGTTTGGTTTTGTGCATTGCGAGTTCTTACGGCAATTTCAAGAAATCCTGTGTGAGGTAGGATGGATTTGGTTTGGCTTCTCCCCCTCCTGTCCTGCTCTCCCACGTGCCTAAAGCGAGTGTTTTAATAACAACAGCAAATGGATGAAGAGCAGGTCGTTCTTTATTCCTTCCTGTGAGGTCACACGGGTTAAGATATGTGTGGGACTGTGCTCTCATTCTATAAAAAGAATATAGAATTTGCCAAGTATCCTTAGTTCCTGTGTAAAGCCTGTTCTTGTAAATTACCAAGTGCAGCTTGATTCTGGAATGGATCCTCCCCTCATGTTTACCATTTTCTTATTAATGCTGTAATTTCTAATGCATTTAAAACAAGAGCAAAGTGCTGCACTGGAGACTGAACTCCAGTGTTAGTACAGAACAAGCAGAGCAATTTTTTTCTGCCTCACAACTTGACTAAGCTTGGAAAAATTACAATTAGATGACTGTCCACGTTAAGATGGGATCTTTTCTTCCTGATAAGTACTTTTCCACCAGTAATTTAGCACTCAGTCCCTGTATACTGTTGCTGTACCTGTTCTTTCCCAGCCACAGTTGAGGAGGGCAGGCAGAGGAGGCATGCTGGAGCACAGCTGTGCTTTGCTGTTTCTGGCTAGCTGGTCACACTTCTTGGGAAGGCGGGGAAATGGATGGACTCTTCTACTTGTCTTGATTTAAAGTGTTCATTTGAATTCCCTTGCTTGGTTTCACAGAGCCTAAGTATAGTGTAACTGGGCAGAAATCTCATCTTTTTCTTACTTTTTATTCCTGTGAGGTCACCTTGAGTGAGACTGGCAGCAGTGGAAATCCCAATGCCATCCCAAGGGCAGGTATTACGGCTTGGTGTTACAAGGCTTGGAGAGACTCTTTGCATTTCTTTTGCTTTGTTCTCAGGCTTCTGATGAGTGATATTTCTGGGTATGATTTCTGGGATGCTGAACCAAGTCTAAATCAGGAGGCATCTGACAACTGTAACAGCTTTCAGACAGTAGTAAGACAGGGTGGGTTCGATCTGGTGGCCAGAGCTGAGATCACCTGAGAGCATCCAGGGTGGCTTTTGTGCATGTGTGAAAGGGGCTGTCCTAAGGGAGTGTAATGAGCACAGGGAAGCTGGTGAAGAGAATGAAGTGGGGAGCAGGGGGTGCCTGGGGAGAGCACCACCGAGAATGGGGAAGAGCAAGGCATAGCCCAATGTCTGCTGCAGTCATTTTGCACAGCCTGGGCTGTCCTTCATGGAGTGCTTTTGTGTTGAGGTTCTATGCTGTGAGTGCTGGCTGTGCAAGGCCATGCTTTTCTGCAGGTACTCTGGATTTTCCCCTTTCCAGCTTAAGTAGCTCGAGACTCAAATTCTTGTTTTGCTGCGGAGCTGTGAAAAACAGAACCATGCTTTCCCCTCAGCTGCAGCTGACCTGTTCAGGCATTGGTTTCTTGCTTCCAAAAGAAGTTGACAATTAGTGGTCACATTGCTAAGAGCACAAGTCTGATAGGAACCAGACCAAGACATCCAATTAATTTCCTGTAAGGCACTCGACACAATCTGATGGTGATGGCTTTAGCTGATAAATTGCATGGATTTGATTTAGTCCAACATGAGTAGGCAAGAACCTGTACAATACAATCTCAGTGATCCCAGTGGCTCTCCATTCATCTGTTTACACATCTCTCTCATCTTTGACTCTCTGGTCTCAAAGCCCAGATCTTGAACCTCCTGAGTCAGGCTTGATCCACATTTGAAAGTGTGAATGGTGTGCCAGTATTCAGCAGTGGGGGAAAGAATACTTTGAAATGATGCATAGTATCCAAGGTGCCAAAACCAACAATCCTTTTGCCCAAGAGTTTATTTTATTTTATTGGGGAAGTGGTATGATACACCCTAAGGGCACTGTCTCTTACCAATGAACAGATGCTTTTCTGCCAAAGTCCTCAGGTGAAGTCTAGGAGTAGCTTTCCTGAGGTGCCTGGCTCAGGACCCAGTGATTTCCATTCTCCTGTGTGCACAACTGGCCCTTCTGTCAATAAAGGTACAGGAAAATGAGGGATGCAATTTTTGTAGTTTCATGGAATCAATCTGTACACCTCAGGCAAGCAGTAGCGTGAGCAAAATAATTTCAGAGAAAAAGGTGAGGTGTATGCACAGATAGAGACCTCTGTGACCTGAAGAATAATGTGTGCTGCCTTCTCTTGGACTCATGTCCTATGCTCCAGAAGGAGAGAAAAAACCTGTTCCACTGAACTATAGCATTTGGCTTTGTCATTAATTCCAGGGTTTGGTGCTTCAGATCAATTTTATTCTAACTACATTTAAGGTCCTCTCAACGCAAACCATTCCTAGATTCTATTCCTAGAGGCTGTCTAGTGAAGCTAAATCTTCCTGGGATTCATTTCACCTCAGGGAGGCACAGGCTTCCCTGGAGAACAGTAGCAAACCAAGAGCCTCAGTTGTCACCTCCCAACTGCCTTCTCTGTCTTGCTCAGGGAAGGCGCTTAGGAAGATCAGGCTCACAAGGCTCAAACGCCCTTACAAATATCCCCTCTGTAATCACTTCCTGGAATTTTCTTTAATCACCAGTGAAATGTATTAGTGATAGCTTGTGTGTAGTGTTGATTGCATAGTTTGAATGCATAATCTGAGGATAGTTCAGGAAAGGAATCAGAGCAGGGAGACAAATGCACATTGCCAATTGAAACAGACAAACCCTATACAATTATATTTCGGAAGTGTGATTATTTTTAAGCTCTTTCTCCGGGAGTGTGTGTGTGTATATATATATTTGTACAGACCCACAAAACCATGGATTCTTTTTATTTTCTAAGAGTAAGGATAACTATGTTCATAAGATGCAGTTGATTAATGTTTTCAGACCTTTTTCTGTGGGTTTAGGAGAGCAAGAAAGGAGGAAAGCAAAATAATCACGAAGTCATGAGATTCCCAGGAGCTAGATTTTTTTCTTGTGAAGCTTGAAACATTGTGAAATTCACAATGAACAGATTCCTTCTCTAGAGTACATGAATTACATTTCCATGATGATTTTGAAGTAAGGGCTAATTCTGCTCTGTCTGTATTAGTCAAAACACAGCACAACACAATTAATTTTCTTTTTAGTCCTATTTGTATTAAACTAGACAAAGAGCTGCCACGGTGCTGTCACTAAGCTTCTCATAATTTTTCACATAGTTCACTCTTTTTTTCTCTGCTATATTAACAACCCAGAGTTCTGTCCAGTGGTATATCTGAGGCTTTTCTTGTCTTGCCTACGCTACATTTTGGGGTCATCGCTTTCTTCTTGAGGCTGAGGAAGTCCTATAACTCCCATGCCTGGACAGAGTTGATCAGTGCAAAGCCACCATCTTGTCTTCAGGCAATGAAACATCCTGGTGGCCTTTTTGATGGATACTGTTACAGCAGTGACATACTACATGAATCAATTCCAGTAATTCTTTTTTGGCAGAGGAAATAACAGGTGTATAATTTCCCAGTTCAGCCATATATAATTATATATAATTTGACTTAAATAGATCTAAAGTTTCCTCTGCTCCAGTCTCTCAATCTTAGGCACTGTGTTGCTCCTAAATGCTATTCCTGGAAGGAATCCGAAAATAATACTTAAGAAGTTAATAAAGAGCTTGGGATAGGATATAGAAGATGCCAGATAATTTTCTGCACATCTCTGAAATGCTTTTGGGTAGAAAAAGAATTCCTGTGTTTTCCCAAAAGCTGCTTTTCTTTACGTGGTATAGACATTCATACTGGGGGTAGGGTGGGGAAAGTTAGTCAGATGAGAATTTTCTAAAGCTCAGCTAATCATTTATTAAAGCAGTCCCTGGCTTGCCAAACTCATTAATCTCATTAACAGGAAGGGAGGGCTATGGTGCATGGTTAGCTGAGAGCACTGTGTTTACTAAGCAGCATACTTGGTTCACAAGGGAAAGATTTAAATATTCAGTGTGTCACTGTTTTATCCCTGAAGCTGAGGTAACGTGATGAGTCACTTGATCAGCTCATGCCACATGCTGGCTTTGGCCTCAGACCCTGAAGGGTCAGGCTCAGAGTTGCCAGACACAGGTCTGACATGGACCCATTGGCTTTTCAAGGTGTTCTTCCTGTTCCTCACATTCAGATGCAACCCAGAAAGCTTGACTCTCTGGAGAGGAGAGGATTGGATGCCACCACTCGATTCACCTTGAGGAGCAAGTGGGTGGTGTTCCCTTAGTGCCACATGGCCCCTGTGTTTGGTCCCTGGGTGAAGGAAGACTGGCAGAAATGTCCCGGCTGCCGCTTCCTGAATAATCTCCTTGCCTGTGCCTCGGGAAAGTGCAGGAGCTGTTTCATTGCCCTGCCTGTCCTGTGGGAGACCTCAGCTGTGCTTGGTGGTACTCTGGAGAACAGCCACACTTCAGCATTTGGATTTGGGTCCAGGTACTTCTGGCAAAACTAATACCTCCTGTGCAGCTTCCACATGGCATTAACACAACGTGCATGATGTCCTGCATTCATTATGTGCATAATACAGCATTTCTGTGCTCTTCCAGCCTTCACATAGTAGTCTCCAGGGTCAAATCCTGCCTAGATTAGTTACTCTGTTGGTGACCACCTTGCCTGTCTATAATAAGCTTTCCCCTAAGTTCTGTCTGTACTGTGTTTTTCTCTCCAGCTGAGATTTATAGACTTCATTGTGCTTTATAGTTTGGACAATGATAACTTGTTGAATTTAATATTCACTGTTTTTCCAGCCTCTTCACTTTCCTTTGGTTCTGAATCCCGATCATGCAATCTCTGCTTGCTTTTGCTTTTCAGGTCTGCAGCTGTCTCCAGCCTGACCTGTCTCTTCATGCCTGCTGTTATACAGTTGATGCATTTATTGCTCTCTGTCTGCTTCAAGCTCCGGTGTTTTAGTCTATGCCTTGCCCCCCCCCCCCCCCGTTTTTTCTCTCTTTTTCTCNNNCCCCCGTTATTTCACTTTCTTTTGCCAACTTCCATCTCCTTTTCATCTCTGCTTTCTGGAGTGGGTGGGTTATTTTTGCTGACTCCATTTCCTCTTCTCTCTACATGATTTCTAAATCTCTGCAACCTGACTGCAGCCGTTTGTACTTACTTTGACCTGGGCTGAGACATCTTCTCCAGCTTCTTCCAGCTGAATGCAAGATTCCACGATTGTCATCCTGCTTATCCTTCTGTTTCTTATATTTGCTCTGAGACTTTGTCCTTACTCTGTCTTCTTCTTGCATTTTCCCTTTTCTTCTACTGCTTCTTGATATCAGGAGCCTTTCTTTGTCCTCAGTCTTTCATTCCTCACTAAGCTTCCCCAAGTCCATCAGTCCCTTCTCCAGCTGTTGTGTAAACTTTCTCTTCTCCTTTGCTGTCTTGACTGTTTCCTTTTAATTCCTCCTTTCCCCTGTGTGCTGCTCTGGGTGCCGAGGTGTGTGGTAACACCAACATTTTCCACACTGAACCTGGCTCCCTTTTTCCAGTGTTGTGTGAGTGCTCTCAGACTTTGCTGCCTGCAGCACAAGGAGGGAAGAAACGAAGGGCATGTGGGGGAGTTTGGCCATATCCCTGTGGGTGGATGGGAGTGCCTCACTCTCCCGAGGGCTCTCTGCTGACATTGCTCACTGCCTCTCCCTCAGCTACACAGGGGTGTGGCAACAGCCCCCTGCATCTTCTCTGGGGCCTTAACGCATCAGGTCTGGGCTGCAGCTCTCCTGTCAGCTGCTACATAAACATTGCATGTTGAGATCCCTCTCCTCCCCGGGAATGTGAAAAACTTGAGTGTTTGGGCCATTTCTCTCCACACCTCCCACACGGAGCAATTTCTCTCAGTGCTACTTGGCAGCCCTGGGAAGAGCTCTGTGATTTGGATCCACTCCTTCGTGCATCTCTAGAGTTTGGCAGAGCAGGCAGCACTAACTGGGCACCAGCGCAGAATGTGCTGGTCCAGGCACTGTGTGTTGCCTGACTTTTAAAGAGGAGGTGTGATGCCACTGAAATGGGGAGGGAGGTGACTTATTCTGCAGGGGGCAAGTCAAGAACCTGGGGTCTGGCCCCTTAGATGACCTGCTGTACAAGTGGAGCATGGCCACCCCTAAAATACCTCTTCCTTATGTTTGAACCTGCCACAGAAGCCATGAATCATCACACCATTGTGTTAGGGCTTCTACAGTATAAGGATGCTACATTTGAGCCTTCAGCCCCATCATGCTGTGTTTTTCTTTGTGACTGTAAGCTGTGGAAAAGCAAACTTATTTCTGCTGCTTACATACATTGAGAGTGTTGCACCCTAGCACCTGAAACAGATGGACAATTTTACGTATGTGGAGAAAATGATGCTGTGATAAAATGCAGTAGCTCCCTCTTCAAGCAGTGCCAAGGCATATGATACCCATGTTTTTGTCTTCTAGCTGAGGTGGAAGGGTTGCAGGTCACTGTGCCTGAGAAGAAGAAGGTGGCCATGTTGTTTCAGCCTGCTCTGCTTCGCTGCCATTTCTCTACTTCTTCCACCCAGCCAGCTGTGGTACAGTGGAGGTACAAATCCTACTGCCAGGACCGAATGGGAGAAGCTCTGGGTATGGTGACTTCTGGTTTGCAAACAATGAGCAAGAGGAACCTGGACTGGGATCCCTACCTGGACTGTGTGGACAGCAGGAGGACAGTCCGTGTCGTGGCCTCCAAACAGGGATCTGCCATCACCATAGGAGACTTCTATAAGGAAAGAGATGTCAGCATTGTCCATGGTAACTCTCCTACCCCAGTGATGCTTGGTGGGGGCTGGAATAGACCCTTAGCAATCTGGGATACTGCAGTCTGGCAGTAATTGTTCAGTTGACTCCCTTGGAAAAGGCTGTGGGAAGGGAGCTGTTGTATGTCAGACATTTAAGCTTCAGCCAACCAACCCTAGACCCAAAGGTAATTTCCTTTGGCATTTTCCCTTCAATTGACTCCATGTAGATCTTCAACCCAGATACAGTATCCTTTTTTCCCTTCCATGAAGTGGAAGGTTTTTATTCCTGACTTCTGCATATTGCTCTCTATATAGATTTTCCTTAGCAAAGGGGTGGCAGCAAGAGCGATACAAATTCAGTCTCTGCAGTCTCTTCCTTGCAAATGCCACTGATGTTTTCCTAGTTCTGAAATACCAAGATTATCCTACACCTTATGTTTGCTCAGCCCTGGACTTTACCAGCTTACCCCTGTCATGAACCTAAACCCACACAGCCTTGGGCAGAGTGAAAGGAAGAGATTTCCATGGGGCAAAGTCTGGTTGGGTGGAGATGAGGGATGGCAGGGTCCTTAAACATTTTTGTCTGGAGGGCTGTGTGAGAGACCTTGTCCCTTGAAAGTACAAGGTGTCTGACTGACTGGGGAGACCACCTAGCCAGCAGTGGAGACTCCTTGGTGTGTAGAGGAGACACTATCTAAGCCCTTCTTTTGTGACATGAATAGCCTTGGGACCCCAGCCTTAGGTGACAGGAAGGACAGAGAGAGACATCAGTGACCCTTTCTGCTCTTGGCACTTGCAGAGTGAGCTGCCTCTGCAGCATTATCTGTCTTTCCACCTACAGCCAGAAGTCCTGAGCCTGTTGTTTTTTCCTGAATGCTATGATATTCTGGAAAAGGTTAAACCCTCTTCTTAGTAAGGAGATGAAATGGATCTGGGACACAGAGATGGACCCAAGTGCATTCAACGTTCCATCCTTCCTCTAAGTGTTGGAGGGAAAAAGCCTGACTTTTCTTTTTTTCCTTCCAGATGCAGACCTGCAGATTGGGAAGTTGATGTGGGGAGACAGTGGCCTCTATTACTGCCTTATTATCACACCAGATGATGTGGAGGGCAAGAATGAAGAATCAGTGGAGCTGCTTGTGCTTGGTGAGGCCTCTTGTCAGGCTGCTTTTTCGGCAGATACCTGATGCATCTTTCCTCCTGCTCGCTCTCTCTCTCTCTCTCCATCTCTGTGCACCGTATTACTATGGGTGTAAGAGCTATGTAAAACAGTCCCTGCAGCACTGTCACCATTGCCTTGCACCTTGTGCAGTCATTCACACCTAGGCAAAGTGGGTGGCAAATGCTACCAAACCAGAATAGTAATGTTTACACCCACACTGCTCACACGTTACACAGGCGTAAATGACTGCAGAAAGTGCGGGGCTATGGAAAGGCAGAACCCTTGTTTTTAAGGGATAAAACAGAAAACCTGCAGCAAAATGAACACTTGAGACAGAGTCTTTTAACAGCAGACACCCAGAAGACATCAGATCCTGTGATTTTTGCAGTCCTCATCCCACTCTTTTGACCTGTGAAGATGTCAAGAAGCACTGTGTTGAATGTGTCAGTTTGGGAGACTTTTCTGTGTGCCTAATAACACTTGTCCAGTTAGAGGTGCAGTTTCACAGTCACCCTAAGCAGGTCTGAGCTGGTGCTGCCACAGGACCTACCCTCACTGTGGTGTGTGTGCTTGCCTCTGTTCCTGTTAAGCTCCCTTGAGCAGTGTGGTGAGCAGGATCAGTTTCTTTCCTATTTGCAGGGTTTGTTTCCAGTGGTGGCTACCATGATACAGCTCACTATAAAGGGCAGAAAAGCACCCATTCCAGCTAGAGGAGAAAAGCAGAGTGGAATGGGCCTTTTTGTTGACATGCCTGGAGCCAGCTGTAGTATTCAACCCTAGATGCCCCAGGAGAGCAAGCTGAGTTTTTCCCAACTTACCTTAAGACCTTACTGTGGTTCTTGTGTATACAGATCTGTGCATCCTATGATGGAAGTATTAAAAAGCCTGGGTTAACAGTGTGTGGGTGATCTGTGGAGGTGTACAAGAGAACACGTCTGTCAAGTGTTCCCTGGCTCTCCTGCCTAAGGTCAGAGTTCAACTGGTATTTATATTTGGAGCTGTATTTATTGTCACCAAGCAAACCAGGCCGAATGGGTGAGTGGCTGTCACAGTGCCATTGCCTCTCCTCACCCCTTTGGATGTCAGTCAAACAATGGACAGTTGGAGTGGAAGGTCAGTCTGGTCACTCCAGAAAACAGAGTCACACGCCTGCGTAAATCCACAGTGTGACTCTGTATCATCTGCCAGTCAGCAACAGGCCCAGGACTGATCTGTGTGAGTTCAGGTGAGGTTATCTCTGCCAGGTGGCAGTGGTGGCTGTTAAAATCCTCCCCTGAGGTCTCTGGTTGTGTAGTGATGAGCTGCTGAATTTTTGTCCCTTCTTCACCTTCCTGTCTAGGATTTGGTGTCTTCCTCTTGTGTATCTACAACTGTGCTCAGACACCAGTGATGAAATAGTGCCATGGTAACAGGAAGAATTGGTTTTTCAGCGTGTACAGAAGACTGTAGGGAAAAAACATAGAAATCCTGTCCTCTGGAAGTGGCCCAATGTCTCTGCCTGCAGTTCATTGTGGTTATGTTGGGGACACCTGTAGCTTAGGCTGCATCACCCTTGACCACTCTGCTTTTCTGTTTGGCCTCTGGGTCTGACCTTGCACTTTAAGCAACTCTCTGCCAAGTTTGGCAGCAGCAGGAAAGCAGACTTGTCGTGGGCATACTTCTTCTGCCTCATGCTTTTAGGCAGCTTCTGTATATTGCTTTTCCTGGGTAGAAGCAACATTCCAGCTTTTGGTGCAGTTCCAGGGTTACCTACCTGTTTTCCTCACTCCCTTTCTCCCCTTTCCCACCTTATTCTTTTCCTTCTGCCTTTGCTGCTACTTTTTTTTTTCATTTTTGTTTATTTCTCCCCATTGATGGCTAAAGGATGAAGCAGCCAGTGATGAAAATACCATTTCTTAATATTCTGCATATTCTGGGATATTTTTTGTTCCATCGCACTGCTCGGAGGGAGACACTGAATACAAATGTAGATTGTAGCAACTCCACAGTCCTAGGGGATATGTGATTAAAGGGTTTTGTTTGCTGTTCTGCTGCTCTTTGGGTGGAACCCAGATTCTCTCTTAGTGAGGCTGGACCAGCAGAGGGATAGTGTGTGAGAGATGCTACGATTCCCAGAGCACACTGCTGTTTGCTCCCTGCTGACAGTGGTCTCTCAGATACAATTTACAGTGCTTATTTTGGGGTTGCTGCATGATTTAAGCATAAATTAGAATTTTGAATAGAGCAGAGGTTCTACCCACTCACGTTATCCTTGGCGTGACAGAAAAAATCAGAATGGAAAAGGAAATAGGAAAATATCCCTTTTAGTGGTTTCATATTAATGCCAGGATGAAGGGGCAGTTTAGTATCACACTGAAACCATGAAAGGACTGAGAGGCAAAAATGGTGGATACCATATAAATAGCATCAGTAAATTAATGGAAGTTTGTTTAGCTAAAAGTGGAGAGTCCTGCTTTTATATGATGAATCACACCCCAAAAAATTAGTCAAAAGGCATTTTATCACAACTTAGAGCCAAATCCAAAACCTGGGCAAATTACAGTATTTCTCTTTTTCTTAGGAAAGCAATCGCAGAGGCCTTCAGTGAACTCTTTAAGTAGCCAGGGAGCCTGGGTCATGGTGGGGTTGTGTGTTGGGCTTTGTTACCTGGCTGTGCCATGTTGACACTCAGAGCTGCTGGTCAGCTCTGGTAGCATCAGAGAATCCCACGTGCTCTCCTCATGTCATGCTTATTCCAGAAAAGCATATAAGCATTTATTTATATCCATTTGTGCTCAGCAAAGCTGATAGGATTTGTAAAGCATACCTGATGTTAAGCATGTGCTTGTTATGTACTTTGCTGAAAAGACCATTCAATATCTTTTGCTTAGTCAGGGACTTTAAGCCTCTCTAAGGGAATCAGTGCAGGTGAGGGAAGAGAGGTAGCAACCTCTGCCTCAGAAACACAGGAGACTGACTGGCAGTGAACCTCCTGTAGGGTAAGGAGAGAATTTAGATAAAAAATACTATTACACATTTATTATATTTTAAAAAATATTCTTTAGACCTTATTACTCTCTACAACTGCCTGAAAGGAGGTTATAGCAAGGTGAGGGTCATCCTCAAGCTGTGCTGGGGGTGTTCAGGTTGGACATCAGAAGGAATTTCTTCACAGAAACATTGGCTGAATATTGGAATGGGCTGCCCAGGGATGTATTGAAGTCACTGTCCCTGAGGTGTTTAAGGAAAGACTGGATGTGGCACTCAGTGCCATGATCTGGTGGTGTTTGGTCACAGGTTGGGCTTGATGATCTCAGAGGTTTTTTCCAACCTAAATGATTCTGTGATTCTGTGATATACCTGCATTTTGATGGCATTGGAATCTCCAAACAGGATGTAGCGTGCTGGAAACTGTGTGAACTGTGCTTCTACTGCAGACTAGTCCAGAGCTTAGCAATTCCACAGCAGGAATCAAGTGATACTCCCTGCATTCATATGTTTTATTAGAAAAGGAGAACCTTTGCTGACAGTACAGCTGGGCTAATGAATCCATTTGCAATTTTATACATTTTTATTTTTTTAACTTTTCATTTGATTGAATCTGAAAGGCTGAATCCTAAATTGAAGAAAGTCTACATTTCTGTTGTAGTAGCTGGCAGCTAATGTCCTGCTTCTTGAAACACAGACAGTGCTATTAATCATACTGTTATTTGTAGCCACTGTGTATTGCTTTTTATATGAGAGTGTCAGTGGGCTTCAGTAAAGTAATTCATTGCAGCCTTTCTGGAGGGAACTGCACATGTACCAGCACAGGGATGCAGCGTGCCTGGAGTAACCTTCAGACCAGAAGTACCGGGCAGTGTCAGCAGATACCCTGTCCTAGCTTCATGTCAGCAGTTCACATCAGGAAGCAGTGGCATTCCATACAACCCAATAGGCCTTCCCAAGAGCCAGAATTTACTAACCAGGTGCAGGGACCTGTGGAAGCTGCTACACTGCTCCCTTCCCAAGCTGGAAGAGCTATGGAGCAGTGCCAGTACATACAGCTCAGCACAGCTGGGTGCCCTGGAATGCACAGGTCTGGGCAAGCGCAGTGATGTTTGCATTCTGAGATTTTACATAGCTTAGACATGCTTCACAAAACAGTGGCTCCATTCCCAAGGACCTGTCAGGTTTCTGGAAGAGGCCAGAAAGTACTCCACTAATCCCAGTTGTTGGTTTGACACATTGGTTAGTGATCTGTGCGCTTTGCTAGACAGGTTATATATCACATAAACTGTGTATCAGTGAAATATTATTTTATAGTTAATCATAGAATCATGGAATCATTAAGGTTGAGGAAGACCTCCAAGATCATTGAGTTCCATCTTTGATTGAAGACCACCATCTCAACTAAACTGTAGTGCCAAGTGCCACATCCAGTTGTCTGTTGAACACTTCCAGGGATGTTGACTCCACCACTTCCCTAGCAGCCCATTCCAGTGCTTAACCACCCTTTCAGTGACAAATTCTTCCTGATGTCCAACCTGAAACTGCCCTGGCACAGCTTGAGGCCATTTCCTCTCATCCTGTTACTCCTTCCTCGGGAGAAGAGGTCAACCCATCTTTCTACACCCTTCTTTCAGGCAGTTGTAGAGAGTGGTAAGGTCTCTCCTGAGCCTCCTTTTCTCTAGGTTAAACACCCTCAGTGCTGAATATAGGAGGACAATCACTGCCTTGGTCCTGCTGGCCACACTATTCCTGATCCAAACCAGGATGCCACTGACCTCCTTGCCCACCTGCACACTCTGTCTGACATTCAGCCCCTTTTGACCAGCACACTCGGGTCCTTTTTCATCACACAGTTTTCCAGCCACTGTTCCCCAGCCTGCAGCACTGCCAGCTTCTCCAGGAGGATGCTGTGGGAGACACTCTCAAAGGCTTTATTAAGTCCAGGAAGACATATCCACAGTCTTTGCCTCATTCACTAGATGGGTCACCTGGTCATGAAAGGAGATCAGCTTGGTGAAGCAGAACCTGCCTTTCCTAAACCCATGCTGGATCCTTCTGATCCTCTGGTTGTCCTGTATGTGCCATGTGGTTGCACTCAAGATAATCTATTCCATAACCTTGCTGGGCCCTAAGGTCAGTCTGACAGGCTGGAAGTTCCCCAGATAAATCTTTCAGAAGTTGAAGCTTCTCCCATTGTTATGCTTCAAATAACAACAGTTAGCACTTGGGGTTTGTGTTAATATCTGGAGACAGCTGGCAATTAACATTGGTAAACTGACATCTTTGGTAAATATGTATTACTAGCCAGTATCCATATAAGCTAAACCTCAAATTTAAAAAGTCTAACACCCATAGTAAAAGTAGTAAAGGATGTAAAATAAAGAATGTAGATACACATACACACACCATATTGTACAGTAATTAATGTACTAATAGAGACATGTGTTGACTTTCAGTGAGGATAAATCTCCACTGGGACACGTGTGTATGGTGTGCAATGCTAATAAGGCAGTTCTTACTCAGCAAAGTGACTCAATAGCTGGTATAAATATAGCCAGGTTTGGAGTCTCTTCTATGCCAGGAGAGAATGTATTATAGAATTTGACATGATTTTGGAGATTGAAAAGCTCTTGGCAAAATCTTCCCTTACACGATGTTGGTTTTAGGATTTTGCTCTGATTTGCTGAAAAGCTGCCAGTAGCATCTGAGCCAGTGCTCGGTCACAAGAGTTGGCAAAGCTGTGCTGGTGGCCTTGTGCTGGGGATGTGTTGGCCCACATCTCAGCTGGGAAAATATCTGTCAGCAGCCCCACGGAGGGGGCTCTCCGACCTTGAGCTGTGACCAGAGGTGGGTAGGGCCAGCAGGCGAAGGAGTGATTGGCACACTTCCTCTTAAAAATCCTGGAAAAGCGCTGCTGCACTGCCCCAGAGCACTGTGCTGCCGCCTTTGTAACCTGCTCCCAGTCCCCCTCGTCCTAGCCCAGCTTACTCCTGGTTATTTCATTTCACACCGATTGGAAGCGCTACTCGTTGCCAAGGATTTTTACCCCTCTTTTCCTCCTTATTTGCCAGCGACAGCCACACGCTGCTCACAAAGGAGACTGGTGTGATTAAAAGACCGCGGTTACCAAGGTAGCCATGGCAACAGCCTCCTTGGCGGTCTTTGTTGCCTGCTAAAACTTTGATCTCCAAAAGGGACTGCTGCTGTTTCTCCGTCCAATTGAAGAGAAGGATGGGAAGAAAGGATAAAGTTTACTCCAAGCAGAGGGAGCACAGAGGAACTCATTGCAGAGCCGTGCTCCCCCAATAAATCTCACAGCAGCTTCCTTGGAAAAGTATCTGATTTACAAGGGCCACACTTCCTCTCCTGTGCTTTCCAGCCTCTCCTCAGGGCAGTGTCCCTTGCCAGGGGCCTCTTGCTGTGGCATGGCTTGGCAAAGTTTTCCACCACTGAGAAGGAAATAATTCCCTCTGTAGTTGCTGTGTCCTGTGATCCCACTGCAGCAGGTAGGGCTGCGGAAGCAGCCTTCAAACAGGAAAACAGTTCAGCAGTTACTGCCATAGTTACCCAATATTTATCACATTTATGCAATTGCCAGTATTTACCATGTTCCCATATTTACCCAATTGCCATGTTTCTAACTGCACCTGCGCCTACTTTATTCATGCCATCATCTCTTTTTCAGCTGCACCACTTACCCTAATTATTTTTGTGTCTCTTCTCTGCAGACTCTCTGCTAATTGTGTGCTTGACTCCAGGTCTTCCCTGCTCCGCTGCTATTTGCTCACTGCTCTGTCGCCTGCCTGCCTCCTGTGTATTAACTCCTGTCCTCGCTCGCCTCTGCTGTGTGTCTGCACCTCTCGGAGCTGCTCTGCATCCCCTCAGCTTTTCCTCTCCCATTCCTCCTCCTGTGCTCTGCCAGTGCAGATGGGGGGCTTGCAAGCTCCCTTGCATTTCAAGGCTGGCTGGGGCCTGGGGCGTGTGAGGTGCCTGGTGAGAGGCCACTATGGGCAGGTAAAACCCTTCGGCAGCATGGCGATTGAATAGAGATGGCACATGTCCCAGATGCTTGCAGAATGAGGACAGGCTCCTAGCTCTGACACAGTCACCCAGGACAACCCTGGAAAATGGGGCCATTGTCTATTCCCTCTGTCCCCTCGGTGAGAGCTTGCACAGAGGACACAAAGCTCTTGTGGGTGGGGCACAGGGCTGTGGCTCAGCAGCGGTGCCCAGCCATGGAGTGCCTGCAGCCCTTTCTCAGGTGGGCAGAGCTGCTGGGCAGAGGTGGTGTGGCCACACGGTCTCTTGGCAGGATGTTTTACTGCATTGTTTCTTCCCCACCAATTGCTGTCTAGCCCCAGCCTCCACTGTAATGTCTCCCTAAAAAAAAAAATAGAACCAAGAAAGAAGTGAGGTGAGCTTAAAGCCCATGGAAGGAGCATCCTAAGCATGGAGAGATGGGTGGGTGCTGGCCATGGATGCTCTGACTGCCTCCTGCCCGCTGTTACAGCCATGGATCCAAAAGGAAGCCCTGCCCTCAGTGCTTCGGGCACTGTGTGACCCACCAAGGTGCTATCCTGGGATCTTGTCTGTGGCCACCACCTGGCTCTGGGCTGTGCCCATGTGCAGGCCAGGCTTGCAGAAGGCAGGAGGCGAGAGCTAGTGGCAGCCCTGTCCCCCTGAGCCACCCTGCCCCCCTGGGCCGCCCAGTCCCTGTGCCTGCTGGCTGGCAGGATGCCGGTTTTGCTCCACTTGTTGCTGGCAGCAGCAGCAGCAGAGAGAGGAAAGTCGCCTTCAATGAGGGACAGTGGCGGGAGCCTCCCGTTGCTGAGGCAACCACGGGCAGCCTCAGCCTGTTGGCTTCCCTGAAGGAGTGGTTTGGGGCAGGGTTACAAGGGATTAATCCAGCCCGGGCGGGGAGGGGGCTGAGCTGTGGAAAGCTGCTGGGGGCGCAGCAGTCCCGGGGTGGGCATTGTGCTCGCTGGCTGTCAGCTGGGCTGGGCGAGGCAGGCAGAGCTCCACTGCTCCAGGCTTTGTCCATCCCTGCTGGGGGCTCTGGGGCCCTCAGGGCTGTGTGAGTCCCCTTGGCAGGGCAGGGATGCAAATTCCCCAGGCAGATACTCTGACAAGCCAAGTGAGGCTGCACAAGCAGGGAAATCCTGGCTGCTCATGGGTAGCACAGAGGAGCTGCTTTGGTTGTCTTTGTTTTTACCAAGTTCTCAGGCACTGTGATATTAAGGGATGCCTTTTCCCTGTTGGACATGTGGTTCCTCTTGGATATCAGAAGGTACTCAGTACTAGCAGGGTTCGAGGCTTCCAGGTAGGTTCAAAATAAAGCAGACACCTATCTGTCAATGACCATTTGAGAAGGAGTTTCTGCTGTTTAAAGGTGTCAATTCCTTGCCTTTCTCATCACAAAGAGGAGCTCTAAATTAGCTATATGTCTCCAGCAATTTGTCCAGTGGCATCTGCTCTCTAGGGCTGCATGTGAGCTTCTGCAGAGGTAATAACACATGGGAGGTGAGCTACATGCTCATGTCTGGTTCATGTGGATGCATATGGTTCATGTGGATGCTGTTCACATATGCACAGAGAGGCCTGTGAAAGAATTGCATATTGTTTTATCAAAATAAGGAATATATTTAATATGCACGTGGAACCTAACATGCTAGTTGTGAGTGGCTTGGACGCTTGATCCTTCCAGGAAATGGACTAAAAGAATGTCATGAAACTCTTTGTAAATGTAGAGGAAAATGTTGCATCAGACTGGTGGCAAGAGTCCTCCCTCAAAGTGTAAATGGGGAGCAATTATGTGAAGCATCACCATGCTTTCTTTTGCTAAGGATTCCGGACCTCATCAGGATGGGCGTTCCTGTGAGTACTAGTCAGCTTTGATGAGTTGCAACTGGCTGCAAAGCACTGCCTGCAGTCACAGTGTATTCATTATGGCTCCAGCAGGCTTCCTTGTGGATTTTTGATCTCTACAGAGTCTCTGCTGAAGCACTGAGAAAAAACGGATGGTGGGAATTTGATTGTAATAACCTTCAAGGACAGACTAGAGGCCAAGGAACTTGGAATCCAGTTCATCACTGTGTCTGAGTGCTGCGTAGTGCAGGACCTGAAAGGCATGTGGGGAGGTTAAAGGTAGCTTTCTACCACTTTTGCATTGGCTTACCCCTAGCTGCTCCTGTCGTTATGCCCACAATGTGTGTCTCTCTTCAAAGTGCAGCTCTCCTACCATATGCATGTCTATAAAAATCCCAGCATGATCCTGGGGCTCTATGGAAGAGTTCACAGCACAGCTGCACTTAGGGCTGTTCTGCCAGTCCTCAGGTGTGTGTAAATTACAGCTGAGCACTGTGCAGGATGTTTGCTGTGTACTGGAAATATCCCAGACGTTCTGTGCCAAAACAAATAGGCACCAAGCTGCCTTTGGGCTTGGAGTTTGTTTGTTTGTATTTGGTTGTAAATTATAAATTTGAAGTTGACTTGCCTTTTTTTTTGTTTGTTTGTTTGTTTCCTTTTTCTTTTGCAAATTTCTACACGAATCTTTCCCTGGTTGGTTTGCTTCGCTTGGGAGTTGGCCTTTGTCACACAGTCTCACCAAGATGCTCGTGCATCTCCAAATAATTAGCACATATGCACAGCATTCCTTCAAGGCTCCTTTCCTGGAGTTGTCTGTGCACTCACAGAGCCCCACACAGAGAACAGCATCCACGGGTTTTGGAAGCACGTGGCTGATTTATCAATAGCCTTGGGTTAAAGATGTTTCATATCTGTAGAAACTACAGCAGTACGTTTCAAAAATAAACTGAGTCCTTCTGTTTAAGGGCTGTTGTGCATTTCCAGGAGCTTTTGCATGTGTAGAGCATAACTCCAGAAAGATGCTACCATGTAACCATGCTAAAGGGACTCCTTTTTCTTGTCATTTTGTGCCTAGATTGGAGAAGCTCTGTTCCAGATTCTTTCCCCCCAGCTCCGCTGATAAAGATAAAATGCAAGGACACAGAAATGGCAGAAGTGCCGAGGCAGACACCAGGCATCGAGCAGGATGACATCTGTGGTTGATAGGAATTCACATAACACAGAGTGCAAGTGGGCTGATGAGGAAGGGAACTGGAGGCTAAGGCAGGGGCTGGGGAGTGTGTTTTTCTTGCAGTAACCTCTCTCCTTCTTCTCCTCCTTCTGTCTTTTCTAGGCAGGACAGGGCTGCTTGCTGATCTCTTGCCCAGTTTTGCTGTGGAGATTATGCCAGGTATTCAGTCATTTCACCCTTCAATCATCCGTTCCTCTGTCATCTTGTCTGTTTATCCTTCTGCAGCATCTTTATGTGGTGTATGTTTCACTTGTACATGTGTTTTATCTGGAGATAAAAAGAGAAAAGCCTGTCACTTGCTGGGAAGGTGCTGGGTTCGGATCTGAGAGAGCTGATGCTGGGCCGTGCTGGGAGCCAGCGTACAGAGATGGTTGATGTCATGCCAGGATCAGTGTGAGAGCAGAACTGCCAGAGCTGTTCTGGGGAGGTTTTCTGTCAAGCTCTCTGCTCTCCCCCTGCTAGCACAGAGGAAGCTGTGCTGCAGCCTGCGAGACCTCGCAGCCCCGCGTGGCTCTGTGTGTCAGCTGCTCGCGCGCAGCCGCTCGGCTCCCCAGCCCTGGCCTGTGCTCCTGCCACGCCATCACCGCAGGTGGTGGCACAGGAGGTGCTCGGAGTAGAGCACTGGCTAGCAGTGGCACACCCATCCGTGGCACAGCCCCTCTCGTGCTGCGTGGCCAGGCCATGATCTTGGTAACACCAGCTGGCTGTGCCCGACGTGAGAGCTCCGTGCCCGTGAGAAATCCCCTGCTAGCCAAAACTAGCGGGAGCCACCAGTTCTGGCACTCCTTGCAGGGGAGACAGAGGCTGTGCAACAGATTGTTCTCGAAAGGGAAAAGCTGTGAGAATATTTAGCCCTCGAGTCATCTGATCATTCCCTGGTGGTGCCCGAGGAGCATTTCTTTCACACGTTTGTGCAAAAATGCAACTCCACATAAATGTGTGAAGCTATTTCTGAGCCTGTCCCAGAGACACAAACGGAGAGAAGGCAGACACTCACCCACCTCCAGTGTAACCCAAAGCTCTCTAAAATTCCTGCATGGCAGGAGAGGGATTGGTCTTTTCAGCATAGATAACAGTTGATTCTCTATTGCCTAACACTTTTCCCCCTGTTATTTAGAATTTTATTGAATGGGTATAAAATTATGGTGTGTTGGCCAGATATCTTTCTGGTAACCTCACTGCATGGGTAGACAACAAGAAAGTGTAAGATGCAGCAGTGAACCACATTTCAGCTGCTGGTGTTGCCTGTTACCTGAGTGAACAAAAGCAGATACTGCTGCAAGCACAAACCGGTAGTTTCCAGACAGCGGGGACACAGAGCATGTCAGCTTGCTCATCATTTGAATCTCAGCATTACACAGTTGTATCAGGAGCTGGTTGAATCCTGGTTTTGTGCATAAAGGAAGAGCCCAGCAGGCTCTTTTAGCTGTTTTCTTAACCTCATCAGAGAAGGAAATGGTCTAACTTCCTGTACAGTAAAATCCTGACTCACAGGTCCCTGTGTCTGGGACACTGATTTCAAACATCCACTTTAGATGCTGAGTGTATCCTGCAATGTGCAGTGTACACACTAACCTGAACCCTTTTAGTACTCCTAGAATGTTTTCAGGGAGACCACAGATACACTTCTAATGGACTTGCTGTCTGTTTTTTCCTCTACCAGGCTTTTATCCTTTATGAAGTGTTTGTGAACTGTTTACTAATAGCTCTGGAGATCTGAGCTTCACTGGATAGCTGTGGCTGGCCACTTGTGTCATGCAGTACTGTTTCACCTCCTTCTCTGTGTCCATGATGGTTGTAGAAAACAAGATGAGAACACAATAAAAGAAAAGGCCACTAAGGTGTTGCTTAGATTGGCATAGATTAGGAAGTACAGGACTGGAAAGGATAGTCTGACTCCCTGTCTTGCATTCTATCCCCAGCACCACGTAATTTCATCCTTTCTGTAAGCTTAGCAAGCTTAGGAGTAGCCTGGGTTTTGCCCTTTCTTTTTCCCATTGGATCACTTTCTTTGATGGGTTTCTTTTAGCTTCCTGCTACATCACCGATTGTCTATTTATGTCCATTTATGTAAGATCTTTATAATACCTGCTTTTCTTCCTGCATTTTTCCTCCTACCATATTTATAGGCAGGAGCTACATCTTCCCTCAGCCTTCTGTTAATAGAGTAACTCAGCAGGCTTCAGCTCCCCTGCTGCCAGGCAGGCTCCAGAGTCCCTTCATCCCTCAAATCCCTCCTTTCCGTCAGCTCCAACATAAATTCATCCTTTCTGCTGCAGAGATGACCAGAGCTGTATAACATCAGTTACTTCACATGAAGTTACATGGAGGGGAGACCTTGTGTGATGGGATTAATACTTCCTTAATGCTACTGGAAATTCTTCCCTTCTTTGGCCTAGGGTTACATCTGCCATTTTTGGTGGCTGTATTGCGTGAGTGGTGACAGTAATCCTGTATATACTGGGCCATTTCTCTTGTTTTTTAGTTCTTTTCAACCAGTGAAGTCCTGTTTGGAACAGAAATTGTTCTTGATCTTTGAACCTGTGGCCTTGAAAATATTGCTGCATCCTTTGAAGTTTGGGATAATGCTGCATTTCACATTTCCTACTGTAGACCCAAGGGCAACTGGCCCTTTCTATATCATGTCACAGTCTTTAGTGACAGTGCATCCCTACTGCTTACTGTCATGATATATTAACACATTCTTATTTTCTATGTCGAGGTAATTAATGAAAATATTAAGCAAAACAGCTGCTAGAAGCAAAATTTGAGGGACTGTGTCAGTAATCTCTCAACTCTTGCTTTCCCATTCATGAATGCATCACTTTTGCCATTTCCTGATTTGTTAGCTGAATTTTTCTCAGCATATAGTAAGTTCAGCCTCAAAAAATTATTCCATGGGGACCAAAATTAAATGCAAATTTAAATGAAATTCATCTGTGTCAGCCAAAAAAGAAATGAAGAATTCAAAAAAGTACAAAACATTTCACTTCACATTTCTGAAGTGTTTTGATTTGTAGATGCCAGATTTTTGACTGACATTTTTTAAAGGAAATTTTAAATTCTAGATTTAAAGTGGCATTTTAAAAAAGAGGAATTGTTTGTAAAAGAGTTAAGGAGAACTCCAACAAAGTAAAGAATCATAGTTTTGTTCAAACAGAACGCTGTGGTTGGATCAAAAATGACACTTCTTAGTTTTGTGTTCTATTATAAAGTAGGAGAAATTCTATTTTGAATGGTCCAAATGAAACATTTTTACTTGACTTTTTAGCTTAGCAATGCCGGTGAATGGTGCACTGTTTTTCCAAAAGTGTGCACATTGCAGTCCTTGTATCAATCCTTCTTCATCTCAGATAATAATGTACCAGGGGACTGTAGCGAATTCTGGACTTCTGTTTGGAAACAGTGGTCTGCTGTGTTTTTTCCTCTGGGGTGAGGATGAACCTTTTCCCACTGCAAAGCAGCCCCACCATGTCTTTATTTGCTTTTTGCCATTTTTCCAAGGTGGTTGAATAACGACCTGGGTACACCTGAAGTCTTTTCCCCACCAGCAGTCTTGCTTTGAGATAGGTTGGTGCATTTCTGTGACATAAAACCAGCTCCAGGCCTCCTGTATGTTCAGTCTTGTAATTCTTGATCCAGATGTGTTCACTGATCATTCCCTTAGTCTGTGGAATTCCTATGTGGCAGCAGGTGTTGCCCTGGCATAGGCTGAGCCCTGCTCCCACCACACCTGCTCCCACCTGATTTTCCAGCAGCAAAGTTTGAGAAAAGTTTTCTCCCTTCCCCTTTAAGCCCCATCCTGATTTTTGTGGGCCAGCTCTTGTGTGCTTTCATTTGTAGGGTGTTTTTCAGCTGCTCCCTTTTGGGGCCTGGCACACATCATCTGAGGCTTCAATGGGGGAGGAAAAAAGTGGTTGTTAGGTTTCCTGGCTGGCTGCGGCGCCTGAATAGGATGTTCGTTCGGCACATTGAAAAGAATAATTGCATGCGTAGGCCTCGCTGCGAAGGGGCAGGCCTGGCTCCTTTACTGGGCTATTTATAGCCTGCTTTTCACCATCGTTTGTCCCATTAAAACCAGGATGTGGGCAGCGAACAAACACATAAGCAGGGCATGAACATGGCCAAGAAGAATGAGTCTTTGATGAGGTCCAAACGCTAATGGAGCATGTCCTGCGGCGTTGGCGCAGGTCTGCTGTGGGGCGAAGGGTTTCTGGCTGGGGAACCAGGGCTCCTGCCTCTGTGCTGCTCGCCTCTCAGCCAGCCAGACATGATGCCAGAAGGGACCACATTTCTGTAGCTCATTTCTCACTGTCATGTGCCACTTCAGCTTAGACACAAGAGGAGGGGTAGACCCAGTCCTAGACCCACAGGGAGTCGGTCCACTTCTGTTATTCACCTGTCTGTTCCGTCCCTTTGCTCTCCGCTGGGAGGATGTTGCTGACGTTCTCTTCCACAGCAGTGTGCACTCCTGTAAATATCTCCTTTTTTCCCCTTGTTTTCCAGAGTGGGTCTTTGTGGGCCTGGTGATCCTGGGGGCGTTCCTGTTCTTCCTCCTGGTGGGGATCTGCTGGTGCCAGTGCTGCCCACACAGCTGCTGCTGTTACGTCCGCTGCCCCTGCTGTCCTGAGTCCTGCTGCTGTCCCCGGGCGCGTGAGTGACCCTGTCCAAGCCTGGTGCAAACCTTCTGTGCTGCTACTTCTGCTCCCTGGCAGAACAGGAGGAGAATCTGCTAATATTGCTTCCTTTGCCCTGAGCACTTTGCTTGGCTAAAGAACTGGTTCTTAGGGAGTGAAGCATCTGACCTATTACTCAATGGTTGAATGCTCAAAGTTAATTACAAATGTAATTCCCTGAGCCCTCCCTGCCTTGGCAGCTGTGCCTGCTTTTCCAAAGTGTCATGCTCCCATTGCAAAGTTGTTGTTGTGTCAGTGAATGTTGTGGGTCAGAGCTAAGAGCATCCTGGGAGGTTTCTTCCTGGCAATGCAAATCAGCTGTCCTCTACAACAGTGCAAAATCCTTGCAACCCAGCAAGGTTCCTGGTCAGGCTCAGTCAGATCTGTCAAGTTCCATGAGCCTCATCCTCCTGCTTGAGTCATCAGTTATTTTTAAAGCTGAACTGCCACTAAATCATGGCAGTGGTAGTGCTGGCTGTAACACCCTGAGTGTCTTTCTGGACATCTTGCAGTGCCATGTTCATAGTTTAAACTCCCCTCAGTGCTCTTTAAGGCTTAGAGAAATTCAGATTGGCCCTTGTTAATTTATTTGTCTGGTTGTCTCCTGTGGGGTTGCAACCAATGTCAGTGCAGGTTTTCTCCACAAGTCCAGTGGGCTGGGGTGGGTGTGCTGGGGCTTGTGTATGATGCTGACTCTTGTTCTTTTTCTTTTTCAGTGTATGTAGCAGGCAAAGCAGCAAAAGCTGGATACCCTCCTGCAGTCTCTGCCATGCCAGGTCCATATTACATTCCCAGCGTTCCTGTGACTGGTGTCCCGTCTCCTGCTGTGCTGATGGATAAGTCACATCCCCCTCCCCTAGCCCCAAGTGAGGCCAGTGGAGGAAGCCAAAATGGTAATTTGCAGTGCCAGGCACAACATTCAATCTTCTTACTGGGAATAGGGCTGGGAAAGGGAGCAACGATTGTCACTGATGGAGTGGTGTGAAGAGAAGAAACACAGGGAAACTGCATTTTAATCCTGTCTTTGACAATGGCATTTGCATTAGGGCCACGTGGTCTAACTTTTCTAGGGCCATCAGCACAGAGTCAGTTTGTGGGTGCCTAATTAGGTCAGCAAGGAATGGGAGGCCAAGCTCCTCTACAGGACCCCTCTCATTACTGCTGCAGACGTTCAGTTGTGGAGGACAAAACAATGAAGATGATTTCAGGCGAGCAGAGGCAGGAGCCATTTTCCACTTAGAGCTGATGCCTTACAAGCTGCTTTCTCTTCATAAACTGTCCTTCCAGCCTTCTGTAGGGCACTGCTGGCCTCTGGCAGCAGGTTTTGCTGCAGCATGTCTTACTATCCCCATGGCGTTTGGGCAAAGTAACCTTTTCCCTTGATATTTCTGCCCAAGAGGGGCTGGACCCCGTCCTCTACTTTACAGAAGTCAGTAGGTCACTTTTTTTGTTCAGCCTTTGCATTTGTGAAATGTGAGTCATAAAAGGCTTCTGACTAGAAGTGAGTTGTGGATCAGTGTCAGACCTAGAGTGTCAGTGTGATGCCTCTGTCTTGGTGAGGGTCACTTCTGCTACCGCAAAGGAAGCTGCCATCAAGGAGAAAAGAGGGCAGCTATTTAGGCACATGCATTTCAGGATCAGAGTGGCTGTCTAAATTCAAACATTCTGCAGCAGAAATGACTCTCACCAATGTAGAGTCATCACTGACCCAGCTACATGTCTGATTTCAAAGTGCCATGCCAAGTTGTTAAATTTACTCACGACAGTGTGTTGATAAAACACATCTGAAAAGACAAGGTTAGGTAGCATAATTAATTAAGCCTCTGGAACAACCCTATACATGAGTCTGTTGCCCCAGTCAGTATATTAACCTTTCTGGAATTACAAAAAGTATTTTCTTTCAACAATCATACTTTTTTTTTTTTGGCCCCTGAAATCAAAACAGAGCTCTGGAATGGAGCATTTTGAAATAGGAAATAAATCAATCACTGATCCAATGCAGAACGTATCCAATTCTAAAACCTTTGTCAGAAAATGATGAATGACACCCCAGTGCTTAAATGTTTTTCTCCTGTGAAAAATGTCACTGCACGTAGAGTGTGGTATTGGTTGTGGGAACTCCAGGGATTTTTTAAGAGTCAGATCACAGCTCCCAGTCTTGTCTCTGCTAGCAGAGCACAAGTGCAGAATAAAAAACAGTAGATATATTCAGTAACCAAATGGAATGGCTCTTAGGATCCCATGATCCTTACACAGAAAGATGCATTTAATATGTAATGCATCCAGATCAGGTGTCTGGACTCAATCCCTCACAAGACTTGACAAGAAATAATATATATGGCAAATAAAAACATTATCACAGAGCTTTAACCTTCGTGGCAAGACAACAGAGATTCTTAGGTTTTTTAAAAAATTAGTTAATGTTTTTTGCAATAATGTGGACAAACCCTTAATCTGGATTATGGACCTGTTGTTCAAGGTGCTTGAACTGTGGAGCTAAGGAGCCTGTGCTCTGTTCCTTTTCTCTTAAGGTCCTCCATAATGCTAGAATATCCACTAATTACAGGCTGTAGAAGATAAAACATTGTGTGGCTTTTCCAAGCTACTTATTTGCTTGTTGGCCAGGCAGCAAGCTAAACAAAACAGGTAATGGTTGAGTTTATAATAAAAGCCTTTCTCAGAAGGAGCAATAAAAAGCCTCTGCATCCTCCACACAGCCAGTGTAGGTGTGATCTGAAACCGCGTGTGTATCTTTGGGACTTTGACCTTTCTTGTCAAGTCCTTTTAAAAAAAATGGGATCACAAGTGCTGGGGGACAGAGACTGGAGAATTCTGTAATTCTGGCTAAAAACTACAGCCTTTGCCCTAGATGGATTCTGTGCTTATAAATGACCCCTGTGAGGGAATCTAGTGAGCAAACTCAGGCATGGGGATATTTAGAAATTTTGTCTGGGGTTACATAAAAGCCATGTGGCAAAGCTCAGATTAAGCCTAGGAACTCTCTCCTAAATTCAGGGCTGAATGGAGAAAAAAATCCCCAAAACATTTAGCTCTGTTGCTTGGAAGAGTGTTGACAACACATAAGTTAGGATTTATGCTCTATTTTAAATGCAGTGGTTTCTCAGAGATTCTTGCATAGATCCCTTAAACTGCACACAGGGATGCTTTTGGTCCTAGATCTCTAACATGGAAAGTGTATGAGACATCATTTACTTCCTAAACATACTTGTCTGAAAAAATATGGTAGTGCTGTCCTTTCTGGGGAGGGAGACAGCTTACAGTTTTGGCTGAGTTGGTTCCACCCACAGAAGAATAAAAATAGTGTTTAGTTAAATACAAATTAAACATTAGAAATTTATGAACTATTCAGGAGAAGAAAATAGGGGAAGAATGTTCCATTCCCTTTGGCCTCATTGAATGGTTCTGGATATGTGGTCAACATCTCTGCATCTTTATTTCTTTATAATTAAAATGGGCTTAAAATTATTCAGACCTGATTAAAGGATTATGGCAATTTACCAATGAAGAAGACTGTGAGGAGGAAGCAATAATATCTTTGTTTCTCAGCTGAAGGAATAATGAAGAGATTTAATAAGTTGAGCATTTAGTATCATCATGAGTATTTAATAAACAAACATAGAGACAAAACTGCTTTATTTGCAGTGGAAAATACTTTTATGAGCTGTTCACAGTCATCTTTGCAGATTTAAATCCAAGATTAATTTCCAGATGCTTGCAGAATTAACCAAGAAATTCATTTGCCTCTTGATACACAGCTGCAATAGCAAGTTCAGTATGAAGCTAGCATGAAGCCCAGCTAATTCTCCTTCAGTTCCAGGAGCTATAGATGTTGCCCACATAGATGTTTGGCACAGCCTCAGTGTGAGCAGCAGCTCTGAGGAGACAGAGTCTGGAAGCTGCCTGTTCAAGTTCCCCAAAGGTTATTAGTAGGTCAGAGTGGTTTGCTGGCCTGTGCATAAATGAGGTGGCAGCTTAGCTGAGCTCCTCATCGGCACATTAAAAGAAAGAATAATGAGAGGCCTCTTTGCTGGCACGCTACCAGACACAAGTGAGGTACCAGCCTTGATGGTGAGGTGGAGAACTGCCCTTGCTGCTCATGCAGTGTAGCCAGAGCCGTCACTCCTGAGGCCAGTCAGTCCAGCCTCACTCGAGGAGACCTGCTGTGCTTCCACTTTGGGAGGCAGAGGCAGGGTTCCTTGTGTTCTGTAAATCACTGTGTGCATTTCCAGCCACTGTGCACCCACTCACGGGGATAATGCAGCACACACTGCTGTCAGCTGAGCTGTCTGGAGGCATGTTAAAAGAAGGACCCTACTATGTTTTTACATCCTGTACCATTCCCAAGTGCAGACACACAAGGAGATACCTCAAGATGTAATCACTTATCTTACATGCCCACAGTCTGAACCCACAGTGAAGCCCTTTGCTTCTGAAGCAATCTGTGGGGTTATGAGAGGAATCATTCTACCCATTTCTATGGCACAGCCATTCCTGAAGCAGAGCATGGTTATTTCCTAGTGCACAGGCACATGCACAGCAGTTTGGGACAGAAGGTGCCTAAGAATACCCCTGCCAAGTCCTTGCTCAGCCCACGCAGCGCATACTACGCGGCGTACTACTGAACCCATATGGTAATAGCTCGATGTGTTGCGGTGGTGAGGGATTAAACAGAAGGAACAGGTTGGCTCAAAACCACTGCCCAAGTATTTAAATTGTTCCCCAGCAGGAGCATTCATGCAACACTGCAGTATTCCCACAAGGGAACATGTTAACCCCACGCAAGGCAGACAGGTTCCATTTTGTAGTGCTAAGTGAATTGTCCATACAATGGTTCCCTAGTGAGGCTGAATTTGAGGGTTGTAGTCCTCTCTTGTACCTAGATCTGAGTTTCTGTCAATCCTGAAATAGCTCCAGGCTGAGACTTTTCTTAAATAATCTGCTATAAACCCCTTATTTTCTTCAAAGAAAGAGTAGAAAGGTGGAGTTCTCTGCTTGCTGACCATAGACCTGCCTTAAGATAGTCAGGCTGTTTGTAGCTATTGTTTGTAGGTAAAGTGTGCACAGAGATAGCCTGCAAGAGTTGAATCTGCTTTGGCTCCAGGTGTATAGGGCCTTCTTTTCTACACACAGGAACACAGACAAGTCAAAAAGCTGTCCAGACTTCCCAAAAGTCAAGCATTTCATGTATGTCTAAGATATATACCTTACCTGTAAATTAAAGCATGTGAAGAAGCCCAGAGCAGACTGTTTCACAGCTACCAGTGACCTGGTTGGCCTCATCCCTGGAGTCAGTATAAATCTCAAAGCAGTATGATATGCTTTGTGGGACTTGGTGTTTCCTTCTGTATTCTCTAGAGCTTCTGCCACATGCTCTTCAACCTGTGTGAGGAGAATTCATGGGGGTGGGAGGGTGGAGTGGTCTTGCACAGTGACAGCTCCCAAATGCTCAGCCACCTGCTTCTCCTGCAGACTGGGAGCTTAGAGGAAGCCTGATCTTCTGGGACTGCTTCTCCCATACCATGACGAATCCTTTCAGTAGTGCTGAGGAAGGAGAAATGAATTCTGTGAGAAATGCTTTTCTCTCTGCCATCATCTGTTGGAGTTGGAATCACACTGTGGCAGTGAGGGGGCTGCTTTTGTTTCAGCTGGACAAATCAGGCCAACTCCAGAGAGAGCCTTGTCTCACTCGAGGGAGGGTGAGGTGCTGTGAGGATGTCCCACCATGCTCAGTGTCCATCACTGCATGCACTGGGTTGTACAGATTGGGCCTTCCCAAACCGTTTTTGCTGTTCCTGGAAACTTTTAAAATGATGCAAGTGCTTACAGCCTCACATCCCACACTGTAGACGGATTTCTTGTGAAGCAGCGACTGACTCAGTGTGTTTTGACGCAGCCTACCTGCCTGCAGACGTGAGCTCAACTGTAGAAGCAGTGTTGTGGGAAAGGCTCCTTGTTCTTACGTGGGTTTTCCTCTAATGTGTTCTTTTTCCTCCCTAGCAGTGCGCAAAGGGTACAGGATCCAGACTGACAAGGACAGGGACTCCATGAAGGTGCTGTACTATGTCGAGAAAGAATTGGCTCAGTTTGACCCGGCGAGGAGGATGAGAGAACGATGTGAGAAACAAGCATGGTTTGACTTTTTTTTTCCCCACTTGACCTAAGAAAGACTGCAAATTCATGGTTAAAAGTTCACTTGGTTTGCCTCAGGTTCAGCCCCTGTCCAGGATATAGTAATTGGGACAGATCAAGTCTAGATTTTAGGTAGGTATGTTCTGATTTTAAAGGTCTGGTGCTTACCTAATCATTCTTAGAGCAAACTGAGGGATACTGAAAAGCTCATGAAAATTGTCCACTCCTATAATTAAACTTTGGGATCATCAGCATCTAAAAATCCAAGTCCCTACTCATACCTTCTACAGCCTATGGTTTGATAATAGCTGAGATATTGTCGTCATGATTTCTACAGAGAGTGGTGTCTATAAACTCCCAGCATGGCAAAATAAGAGAGGGATGATTTTATTGAAAGCATGTTTTGTGGGCTGCAGTGACCACAGTGTGGCTGTGAAAGGAAGCAGGAAGTTTGTTTGGAGTGGCTGTTGCCCTGCAGAACGTGCAGGGGGGTTAATAGGGACGTGGTGCAAACTCAGAACTGAGCTTCTGTGTGGAACTCCTCACTGGCTTCCCATAGTGTCTTGTAAGCTTTATTTCCTTAAATAAAGCTTGAAGCTTGTGTCAGAATACAAACCCAAGTGAGGATCTTTCCACATTAGGGGGTGGAAAGGTGTGTGGGTAGGGCTTGCAGTGCTTCTCCTTGTCCTGTGGCTGCTGTGTGCAGAGGACAGTGGCAGGCTGGGGGCTCAGTTCCTCTGGGCAGCACACAGAGCTAACCCATGTTAGGCACTGCTAGAGGCTCACTGGAAACATTAAAATCATTAAAGGGAAGGGCTTTAAGGAATGACACTACATCAAAGCTCTGTACAGATTAGGCATAACGAACAAATTATATATACTTCTAAAACAGTCATTGCTGAGCACACTGTCTTCTCCACCCACAAGATTTACTATAAAAAGACCTCTGCAGATTGGTATGTCAGGCCTACAGATGTCAGTGTGCTTGATGGGGTAGTGACTGACAGTGATTGAGACAGACTTTTACTTTTTTCTTAATCTTTTTTTTGAGGGGGTTGCTTATGTTTTAGCTGGGCACGTCAGGCCAAATCCAGAGCCAGCCTGTCTCACACCAGGCAAAGGAGAGGTGGCACAACTGCTCTGCTGTGGTGGTGCCCCACCAAGCTCGGTGGTCACCTCACAAGGGCAGGGAGCTCACGTGTTACTGAGGGGAAGCTGTTCCTGAAGGCTGAACTCGGTTATCTGGAACACAGGCATCTCATGCCATTTGTGGTACCCTCAGGATCCCCGCCTGGCTGCCATCAGGCCATGCCCATCTCGTTTCTCTCCTGCATCCTCCCCTGCAGATAACAACACGGTCTCTGAGCTGAGCTCGCTGCACGAGGAGGACCTGAACTTCCGCCAGCCCTACCGGCAGGCGCGCAGGAAACCTCTGCCGCCCGCGGGGGACATGGACGGCGACGCCGAGTACTGGGCAGGAGTCGTGGGCGGGGGCAGCACCTCCAGATCACAGGCTGTGTCTGACTACAGGGATGAGCGGGACAGCTACTGGCACAGGTGAGGCACACCCCGTTGGGGGGCAGCTCTGTCTGGCAAAGTGGTAAAGAAAGCAGAAGGGACAGATGGACTGGTTGCTCTCTCCCGTTTCCTGCTGCGCTTGTTCTGCTTAGCAGGAGAGAGGAGCTAGAGAGAACTAGGAAATCTGGACATGTCATTAGATGAGATCAGAATGAAGCTGATTGCCACAAGCCTGCTGAAGCCTATCCAGCTGGGTAGAGCTAGGTGCAGCCCTAGTCCCAGTGGGTTGCAAAAGTGAGACCAATAAGGAACCAAGCCATTCTTCCCAGAGTGGGAAGGTACAAATCTCTCTCTTGAGATTTGTACCTGATGCCTCCAGCACTTCCCAGTGCTGATGTGCCTTATTATATAGGAGTCACACCCTCCTGCTTTGGTGCAGATAGACCTGTGCTCCAGGCCTAAAGGACTCACACTCAGGTGCTTAGAAGAGAGATAGCACAACCTTCCCTCATGTACAAGCAGCCCATTATCCCAAAACCAATGGCAAGGATTTCCTTCCTTCAGTACTGGGCTATTTTACCAGCTCACTGTCTTTAAACCTGCTTCAAAACTACCCTGCTGTGAGCTTCTATAGCTAGGTTCTTGGGTTTTTCCAGCAGGAAATACACCTACAAGCTCTAGGATGAAGGAGAAGCAGGTCCAGCCCTGCATATTGGAGGACAAGGCAGGTGCACCCTGGAGTTAACCTCAGGTGTCATTAGACATGCAGAAGCTGAGCTGTCTGCACTAAGCTGCCTTTACAGTTGGCAGAGAGAACCCGGGGTTTCAAGGATGTGATAGATCTCTTCCTATGGAAGATGATAAAAACAGTTCAGATGATTCATGCCCCCAGGAGGGCCCGTTTCCCTCCATTGTCTGTGCAGGCAGCTGAGGGGGTGAGTGCAGCTGGATCCTGCCCTCTAACTCTACCTCCTCCCTCTTCCAGCCAGCAGAGGTCCAAGTCGGAGATGCTGTCCCGTAAGAGTTTCTCAGTGGGAGTGCCAGCCGTGTCCATGGACGAGCTGGCGGCCTTTGCCGAGTCCTACAGCCAGCGGCCGCGGCGGGCGGACAGCCAGGAAATGCGGCGCTTCGAGCGCTCCGAGTCGCACGGCGGGCGCGGCGGGGGGCTGCCCCGCCAGGACAGCTCCCTGGAGGAATACTACACCAAGCGCTGCAGGGGCAATCGGGAGCCGCTGACGGACTCGGAGCGCGGCTGGTCCTACAGCCCGCCCCGGAGACGGGCCCACGAGGAGAAGCACCTGCCCAGGCTGGTGACGCGGACGCCCGGAGGGAGCCAGAAATACGATCACTCCTACCTCAGCAGCGTCTTGGAGAGGAAATCGCGCAGCTATGACGAGGGCGGTGACCATTGTGCAACCCCCTCGAAGCTGAGCTCGCAGCCCAGCCAGAGAGGAGGGAGCACCTACTATGCCTGGTCACCGCCCTCCACATACAAAGCCGAGAAGTCGCAGCCGCCCCCGCCGCAGTCATCGTCCCCCGAGCAGGACGAGGAGGAGGAGGACAGCCTGCCCCCCTACAGCGAGAGGGAGCTGAGCCGAGGCCCTTCCTACAGGGCCAGGGAACAGGCCTACCTCAATGCCTCTGACAAGAAGAGGAAAAAGGACCCCAAGAAAACAGTGAGGCCATGTCTGGTGGTCCTGGTCCAAATAGGCTGAGCGGAGAGCCACCAGGCAGGGGTTACTAACCAGAGTTGACGGGCAAGGGGGTTTTTCCAGGAGGGTAACATCTGGAGTCCGGGTGTCACTCTGTGGGAAAGGGGGAAGGAACTGTGGGGGTAAGAAGTCAGAAAGCTCCTATACAGGAGTCCATGATGGAAAGGAAAGACAGACATACCTGGGACTGGGGAGGTAAGGGATGTCTTTGGCATCTGTGGCCTGGTAATGCAAGGTGGTGGGAGTTTATCTAGACTTCAGGAGGATCGTAGTAGGGAAGTTACCCAGGCTTTACAGAAATTATAGGGCTCTGCTTTGGCCTTGATCCTTGTTAAGGAAGGGTTGAGAGGCTCTTGTTCTTCTGGACTGGAACAGGGCTGGTAGCAAGGGATGGTGTAAGAGACCTCTTTCTGAAAGGAGTGTGATCAAAGACTCCTGTGGGTGCATAGGCCTGTGGGCTTCCATGGGGGCCATTCATGCCAAAGGCATTCCTCACCCAGGATACCAGCAAGTGCAAAACATCCTGTCACAGTCCAAGATAGTGAGGACTGATGAGTTCGTGGTTGCTGGGGAAGGGGATCTTCCCCATCTAACCCAGCTGAGGAAGTCTGCACCGTGAGGGAGACCTTATCATTAGAGTAGCTTGGTTATGAGAGAGAGGACTGGATTGTGAGTGGACAAAGCTGTTGCTGTTTAGTTGTGTCTGTGTCAAAGCTTTGTCTGTCCCTTTGTTCTGTTCCAATGAATGCTTTCCTGTTGACATTTAATCTTCTCTCTTTCCTCTCAGAATGATTTCCCAACAAGAATGTCCCTTGTGGTTTGAAGTTGTTGTGGACCTGTTGTGTTGATGGGCTGGATATCATGAGGTGACTGCAGTGGAGAAGATGCAGAGCAACAAGCAAGACAAGCCTCTGTGAACCTTTGCAGCCATCAGCCATGGACTGTTTCAATTGTTTGTTTCATCTAGGGGAGCTGAGGCTTTTGTAAGAGGCAGACTCATATGGACAGCACTCGATCACAGAGGCTCTGGGAATCTGCCAGGAAAATGAGGCCAGAGCTCTCTTTGGCACCCTCTTTTCCAGTGCCCTCCATTCTGCACTGGATGGCAGCCACATCCCTACTGCCCCTGCAGCCCTCCCTGCAGCCCTGAACACCAAGTGAGGCTGCCTTTGTGCCTCCTGCCCTGTCCCATGTACAGAGGGAGGCCTGTACCTCTGGCTCTCGCTGTCTCCTCAGTTCTCTGTTTGGATCAAAATTGTCTCCATACTTAAAACCTTTTCTGTATCACCCCTGTGCTGGGAGGAGGCCTCGTTCCTACAACTGCAGACTGCCTCCAGCTGATCAGGCCCTAAATCTCGAAAGGAAATCTACATCCTTTCAGACACTGTAACAAAGTGACTGATGAGATGTTACCTCGATAAGGGCTGAATGGGGAAAGAGACAATTATGAGCTGGTTTGTTCAATATATTTAGTTCTGTTTGTTGTGTGATGAGAGTTGCAGGTGAGATTGATGTATTGTTTTGAAAGTGGGTCAAAGTAGCTTTTATTGTGATGAGAGCATGATTCGTTTCCCCCCTGCTCCCAACTGTGTTTTGTTTTGATGCAGTTGCATTTCCCTACAGCTGAACTGTGACCCTGTAGAGCTTCAAGCTGGAGTACCTACTCCAGTGTTTTAAAAGCAGTGCTCTAGCCTTCCTAGTGCTCTGCTTCCAGCACCACCAGACACCTCTGCCACTCTAATGAGTGGCCTTTTTGTTTCAAGGAAGCACAAAGGGGACAGTCTCAGTGAGAGAGCAGCTGCAGACCTTCATCCTGTGCCACTGGTATCACTCCTTTCTGGGAATAGTTTCCCAGAAGGAACTACTACTGAAGAGAACAGCAGTGGAAAAATAATAAGCAGTGTGGATGGACACAAGCTTTGAATGTCACCCTTTTCACTTAAAACCATTCCATTCACTTTGGTTTTAGTGGATGTGGTTTTAGTGGCTGTTGTCTCAGGAATAGCTTTATTTAGAAGGGAGTGCTTCACACCATTTGGAACCCTGACATTCTGGTTTTCATAGGGTATTATGCAGTCATTTATTTAGCTGCTAAAATCATCATGTGAGGGAAGATGATGGGAACATTTTGATTCTTATTACACCTAGAAACAACTTAGTGCTCTGTTGTGTTATGGACATTATCAGCCTCTGAAATGACATCTTTGTTGTTCCTCTGGGAATTTGGGAAACTGTCTGGCCTCAGATGCTCATACTGGCAGTACTGTTTGGAACACAAAGTATATTAACATCACTGCAGTTCTCCATAAAAATGATAGATTAATTTCTGTATTACTCTTTTGCCAGATAATTCACCCACCAGGAATGGTCAGGGGAGAGGAAAAATAATCTCCATAGATCTGATGACTGTTTTCATCTGAGAAGGTGAATTTATGAAAGGATGACTTTTTTCTCCACACTCCTCTAGTGATGACTGTAGTTTTGGAAATCCCAGTCCTGGGTCTTCCTGGCCAGAGAGGGATTGGCCAGTGGGAACGTACAGTTGTGGAATTGCAGAATTGTTTGTGTAGGAGGTAGCCTCTAGAAATAATTAGTTTCAGCCCTCTGCCATGGGAAGGGACATTTTCCACATCTGAGATTGCTCAAAGTCCTGTCCAAGGGAACCTGGAACTGTTTCAGTGATGGGACATCTGCAGCATCTCTGGGCAGCCTGTTCAGTGTCTTACCACCCTCACAGTAAAGAATTTCTTCCTTGTATCTAATCTAAAATTACCCTCTTTTAGTTGAAAATCAATGCCCTGGTAAGAAGTCCATCTCCAGCTTTCCTTTAGGACCCTTTAGGCACTGGAAGGCTGCTCTGAGGTCTCCACATTCTCTTCTCGAGATTGAACACTTCCTACTCTCTCAACCTGTCTCATAGAAGAAGTGTTCAAACCCCTCTGACCATTTTTGTCTCCCTCCTCTGGACCTGCTCTAACAGGTCCATATCTTTGTGTGGGTGGCCCCAGAGCTGAACACAGTATTCTGTGTGGAGTCTCAAGAGAATGGAGGGGAGGGAAATTCCACTCCTTGGCCTGCTGGTCACTCACCTGATGCAGCCCAAGATTTGGATGGCTTTCTGGGCTACAAGAGCACATGGTTGGCTTATGTCCAGTCTTCATCCACCACTATAAAATCATAGAATGGTTTGGAAGGGACCTTAAAGATCATCTAGTTCCCCAAGTCCTTCTCAGGGCTCCCAGTCCATTCTTCCCCCAGTCTGTATCAATAGCAGGGGTTGCCCTGACTCACACTTGGCCTTGTTGAACTTCATGAGGTTCTCATGGGCCCACTCCTCAAGCCTGTCCCAGGGTCATTCTGGATGGCATCCCTTGCCTTCAGTGACCCCATGGCATCAGCTTGGTGCCACAGACTGCTAAGAGGGCACTCAGTCTCACTGTCAGTGCCATTAAGGAAGACTGAATAGTGTCAGTCTTGGAAGTCTCCCTGAGGCCCTTGAGGGACACCACTTGTTACTGACATCCATTTGGGCACTGAGCCACTGACTGATGCTCTGAATGTGGCCATCCAGCCAATTCCTTGTCCATCTAGTAGTCCATCCATCAAACCCTTCTCTCAAATTTAGAAACTACAGTGTTGTTTGGGACTGTGTCAAAGGCCACAAGTCAAGGTACATGACATCAGATGGATTTTCCATATGCACCAGTGAAGTCACTGTCACAGAAGGTCTCCAAGTAAGCAGGCATGGTTTGTGCTTGGTGAAGCCATGTCTTTAACAATTTCCCTGCTGTCTACATGCCTTGAGATGGCTTCCAGGAGGATCTTTCAGGGCACAAAAATGAGACTGACTGGTCAGGAGTTCTAGGGCCCTGTTGTTTTATCTCTTTAAAACGTGTCTGATGTTTCCCTTTTATCAGTCACTGAGGCCCTGACTGCCTGAGTGCCATGACTTTTCAAACAGGGAGAGCAACTTAACAACTGCATTTATCATCTTCCTATATTGTGGCTGGAGAGACTGACATTATAAGTATTTCCATCTTTTCCTATCATTAGTCTGTGTTCCTAGGAAAATCCCAGCACAGTTAGTAAGAGCTGGGCAGGTGGCTGCCATCTGAGGTCTCTGAGGCCTTGAGAAGTCTACAGACCTGCACTACATGCTGTTTTAAATCAAACATTTCATCTCTGACATATGAGGATTCTAGCAAGTTGATGCTTTGTTAGTCTGAAAACCTTGGCAACCCCTATGCCATGAGTTTCAAGGGAGCTTAGGCTGCTATCATTTCCATCAGACATCCAGCAGACCCAGGAAATGGTTGACACTGAAACTTGAAAGTGCATCTGACTATGCCAGAAAGGGGCCAAACCAGTGTTTCTGTCTCTAAATACCTCTATCTTTTAACTCATACTGAAAGCCTGAGCATTACAATCTTCTCATTTCAGTTATGTTCTGTCCCTTATCTCAGTCACTGTAGTTTATTTGATCAGGAATGAGTTGTGTGTATTAAAAATACAAGTCTTCATTTATTTGAGTCAGTTTTGTTTGTTCAGTGCTGGTACTTCAGGGCATCTGTACACTGTGTAAGAAGTTGTCATTTGTGTATCTAGCTTATAAATAAGTAGTTGCAAGCTAATTCTTTTAAGAAAACTCTTTTAATTGTAGAAACAACTTTGTGAGAGCTTGGAAGCATCTCTTGAATCCAAGTACCTGGGAAAGTATTGAAGATTTTATGACTAGTGATTCTACAAGTTTTACCACTAAAAAGATAAAAGTTTCAGCTACAGAATAAAAAAGGAGGTCTTAATTTCCTGAAGTCAGATCTGGGCAGCAACAACCTTGCTGTAAAATTTTAGATTTTGTATCTCCCTGTACAAACCTCCAGGAATTTTCAGTTACTGATCATGTCTCTCCTCAGGCCATCTTTATTTTTCCTATTAGAAATATGTCTGCAGCAGCAGGAAATGGACCAAATCAAGAAGCGAGGGGTGACATAGAATATCTGCACAGCTGCACAACCCTAATGACCTGTGACTCCTGCAGCAGGGGAGCAGGGGGCCAGAGGCTGACAGACAGCTCGAGAGGAGCCTCATGTTTCAGGAGAGAAGTAATGGTTTGTGTCCGTGCCATCTTTCAGAACACCTGCAGAATGCTGGCACTGGGAAATAATGAGCCTGGTTATTATGTGGTCTCAAATTATAAGTTTTCCAGTGATCAATTTTTATTGCTGGCATAAAATTAAAATCCTTTTCTTACTGGATATGGATGTCTGGGTCATGTCAAGGACATGGAGAGTTTTGTGGTCTTAAAATCACAGCATCACAAGAGTGACTTGCTAAGGAAATAGATGATGAGAGAATCCTGTAAAAATTTAGAAGAGCCCCTAGAGCAAAAGCAGGATCAAGCTTTAGCAGTAGATTTGGCTGTGCTGTCAAAAAACTGATCTTGGCTACTGAAAAAAAAGGTTTTGACATAATGGTTGGGAAAATAAATACCAATGTTAATGACTTCTCATCAATCCCATTATTCCTTTAAAGTACATTGTAAAAGTTCCAGTGGGTGGCTTCAGCGTGAATACACTCAGAACACTCCATTTCCACTGAAATGGAAAATTAACAAAATTAGCACTTAGAATACTTGAAGTTTTTGAGAAACTCCCAACATTTATAAGATGAAACAGGCACCTAGAATTACTTAGATCTTTCTGCTGGCATGTGGTACAGGGGACTGGAGCTGTAACATCCCCACCTTTGTTACTGGAGTTGGGTCAGGGATGGCCATCAGCTGTGCACTCCAGAGCTGTATCTCTGCAAGATAAATGACAGCCCCTGGGATAAATTCCTGAGAAGGGGCAATCCCAAAATATTTCAGAAGTCAAACCTTGCCACAAACTGTTTCAGGTAGATGAATGCAGCACCACGCTGTTTATCATGCCTGGGCTATTCTGAAAATAATTTTATTGATGCAGAGATTGTTGAGAAAACTGAATGGAGCTGTCTTTTCTCCAGGAAGCTTTCACACAAGATGTGGGTGAGGATCCATTCTCTGTCACCGAGTACAGGGTTTGGAACAGGTGGAAATAAAAGCTAAATGGGCTTTAGCCCAGATTTTTTATTGGAGCAAAGTAGAATCCAGGAGCAAAGATGGCTTTGGCATCTGCCAGGTGCTGCAGATTTGCCCCTGCAATTCCAGAAATCTCTGTGGTGCAGCGTCTCCATAGGGATCTACTGGCTGTAGGTGCTTTCTCCAACAGCTGTGATGTTGAAACCACCCTCATAGTCACCTGAGGCTCCTAAAGTCCCTTTCCCATTGCCTGGAAGATCAGAAAAGGTATCCATTGCATAATGTGAAGGAACAGCTATCATTTTGATGTGATCTCAAAAATGTCAGCTGGATTTACCAGCATTAGAAACAGCAAAAATCTAAAGAATAAAGTTAGCTAATCCTAAAGGAAGGAACCTGCTGTGATTCCCATATGAATTCTCTTGTGACCTTTATAATTCTTCCTGACATTCACCCTTGCCTGCACAGGGGCCTTTGCCAGGGAGGCCATCACCTCCTCTCCCTTTTGCCTGTCATTTTTTGTCACGCTTGTAATGCCTCTCTGACCCCTCTGCTTTCCTTTGACTATTTCCAGTCAGCCTTCAGTGTTGTGCCTAGGGGTTCCCAACAGTTTGGATGTAGAATGAGTGGCGTTTTGTAAAAAGGCATTTTTACTCCCAATAAAAGCAAAAATTACAGAATGCCCACAACAAAACCCCAAGCCCTCCAGATATTCTCTCAAGCCCAAGCAGGGGCATTACTGGAAACATTTTAAAAATTAAAGCTAAGCATAATTTCAAAAGGAATCAGTATTGTTTTCAACCCCAGGGCAGCTGCAGTCAGAGCTGTGGAGTGCAAACAGCAGGAGCAAAATGCATTCAGGTTTCATTGTCCTTGGTGAGAGCAGTGGCAGGGAGAAGCAGCATTTAATGAGTCAGAAAACAAAGGGAATTCCAAGGTGCTATTACTTACATGTGAGTTAGAAGTGTGAACTAGAAGTCGACAAGCTTGGCTAAAAAGCAAAATTCAGTCCAGGGAAACTTGAGCCCTGGCCCAGGGGTACAATCCTTTTGCTGTTTACAGATGGGCTGGGCTTTTTTCCTGCCTCTGTTGCTGCCTACCACAGCCATTTCCCAGCCATTACACAGTGAGTGAGTGGCTTTTCTTGCTGCTGTTATTTTACTTAGACTGTCCTCCCCTGTTATGAACTTTTTCAATTTGAGGGGGAAAAGGATATAACAATATAATGAAAATGTAACACTTTTATAGCTTTTTGGGAGACATCCACGTCCCCACTTACCAAGCATTATACATTTGCCATGCATACAGTATTGAAGTCATTGCCTTTGAGTTGTCACCATGGAGAATAAAAACAGGAAAAGCTACCACCAATCTGCCTTTTTATTATCCTGCAGGCAAATAATTTGTCCAATTTTTGCTCAGATATGAGCAGTTTACGTGAGTAGTTTTCAACCCGGTTTTTTTTGGTTAATGGGCAATAAACCAAACATTTTCCAGTGGAGCAACAGACCCTTCATAAATCTCATACCATTCACAGGATAAAATACAAAAACATTCTTTCCAGCCTCCTTTCATACAAGAAAGTACCCCATGGAGCCACACTCCAGAGAGAGGGTGAAATCTCTGATTTTGCAGACTTAAACCCTTTTTCTATTTTATTGGGAAAACGTTTATCTTTCTACTACAGACATGTTATTTTCTTTTGGCACAGTGATGTCTTTGTCCTTAAGTCTGTGGTACTCTGGGCTGGTGATTTTTGTGCCATAAACAAGCAACTTCATTCAGATCCTGTCTCAGTGTTGTAAATAATGGATTAAAGCTCACACTGTTTGTAGGTGTAACCTGAACAGCATTTACATGTTTAGATCGTGTCTGATAGGTGTTATCAGCAGCCAAGTGCAGGAGAAGCAACCCCCAGCTCTGCTCTGTATTTCCCTGTGCAAGGCACAGCATCCCTTAGCTCTGCAAATTGTCACTCATCCTGTTTTGCCACCTGTGAATGTGCTCAGTGTGCCTTCAGGTTTCTTCATCACTCCTCCATCCCTGAATGCTCCCCCTCTGCAGAAGTCTCCAAACCAACATGGAGCAGGAAAGGGGCCCATCCATACCCTAAAGACTAATGAGGGCAAGGAAGACCTGACAAGAGAAACACTGAGAGGTCACCAGGCTCAGGAAGTCACTTCTGGCTGGGGAAGTGTTCGTGCCAGCAAGGCAGAGGCACCCTGCAGCTCCCTCTGTAATTCCTGGTTACACCTTGCACTCTTCCATGCCCAGTCACACTTATCCATGAGCACTTGGCTGTAGGTACAGGTTTGTGATTCAGGGCCATTTCTGAATTAGAGAAAAGAGTCTGAAAAAATTGCCTAAAATGGCACAGGGCCACTTATTACAGCAGGTGTAGTCTTTTCATTTAGTCCTTGCTGTGTGACAGAAATTCTTTCTGCTTACAATGTCAAGTTGGTTTCCATCAGCCTCTCCAGAGCAGGTGGGAGTGATTTCCATGTCCCAGTTATCAGATCTTCTCTCTGAGCAACAGATCACTCAGTGCACTCATCTCTCAATAGGTACTCCAGGGTAGTGAGAGGCAGAGCTCCAACTGGTTGCATTTTTACACTCAAAAGCCTGCTAAATGACTGATTAATTTAGCCTCTCAAAGTTCTCTGCTTCCTGGCAAAACCAGAATGTGTGTTTCCACAGGCCTCAGGCCTGCTCACCTTAGAATAACAAGTTTTGGCAAAGACTTTAACATCCAGAAAGGTGAAGACCAGGTAAAACAGTAGCACAAAAAGCTAAAAGCTTTACCTTGAGTAAAGTGTGTAAAAGATGTGTAAAATCTGTAAAAAGCATAAAGATACACTGCCCACTGCCGTGTCCTTCCTCAGGACCAGTATGTCTGCTTATCATTAATAAATTTACATGCAATGACAGAAAAGACACCCATGATCCTTGCAAATGGGCTTCTGACAGGAGGATGTAAAGGAATTATGGGTTAAAGCAAGTCAGCCAAGTGAGAATGCCCAGAGGGGCACACCTGGGATTGTGCCCTGTTGGAAGGACACAGCCCAGCAGGATTTACTGCTGCTGGCTCTGGCAGCATCTCTGACAAGGGGTTTGCAACCCCTCTCTCATCTTCACATCACTGATTCTGCAAGAAGGGTGAGGCCACAAAAATGAAGGCTCCTTAGCTATGTAAACTCCTCCTGGATTTCTCTTTCAGGTTTTTGGCACTCTTGGACTTTGAAGAGTAGGTCTGTGCAGTTAAAGTTTGAGCAATACCTGTCTAAAATGCAGGTCCTACAAATCTGCATGCATGAACTTGGCCACAATTACTGAGTGCACACAGAAAGGATATGTGGGCCTGGTACCTGGAAGGTTTTTCTTTAGAACTTGGAGTCCCAGCTTCTTGAGCTGAAGCTTTCAGCACAGTCAAGTGCTCAGGATTTCTGAGAAAGTAAAGCTACCAAATTAGTAAAGCCACAGTGCACACACCCCCCAGTGCAGCCAATTTACACAGACTGCAATGTGCAACTCTGGCAGCCAGAGCCACCTGATGCAACTTGGAACCTGCATCTTTGTGGAGCTGAGCTGCCAAGGCTTGGAGAGCACTTGGTCCCATGCACAAAAAGGCTTTCACCCTATGGACAGAGTGGCAGAACTTGTGTGGGTAGCAGCCTCTGAGCCTAAAGGATGTTTTAATCAGTACTGGGGGAGGGAAATGTTTTAATGTGTTTGGGGTTTGTGGTTTTTTCTTTTTTTTTTTTTTCCTCTTTAAATAGAAATATATATTTATATACATACATTTCTGTGTTTGCTTCTCAGAAGAGAGATCCAAGCCTGCCTTCTGTTCAGGCCAGTATGGTACCTGAATGGAAAATTTCACTCCTCAGTTTCAGTAAAATGCAACCTAGACTGGTTCTTGTGAATAGCTGTAAAAGGAAAGTTACTGTAGCAGAGCTCTGTAATCAAGAGGTCTCCATGGACAGCCTGTCATCTTGATGAGAGACACTTCTTAATTAAGAGATGCTGCGTTGTAGATGAAACAATTCCTGAGTCTTCTGACTTCCCTCATCCTATCTACGAGCCTGGAGTTACAGAGCTCCCAACAACAAGGGGTTTTAGAGTATTTCAAGAGAATTTTAAGAGTAAAAGTTCAACACTCAAGCATGTACAGCATGCAGAGAACACATTTCAAAATATGTTTGAAGAGCAGAAGCCTAGTTTTGTACTACTTCAAAGATCTTTGAAAGGCAGAGTGTGGATAGCATCCCAAATACTGCTGGGGAGATCTGAGATCCACACACTTCTGTGAAAAGCTCAACCTTACTTGCAAGCAAATCAATTACGAAGCTGCCCTCGCAGCTAAGCTTAACGGATTTCCTGTTTGAGCATCTCAATTACACTTGATTTCATGATTAAACTTGTTCAGATTAATGGAAAACCAAAGAAGTCATGGCCAAAATACTGGACAAACTGTTTAGGTGAATGAGGGAGAACACTGGTGTTTGTGAAGCGGCCAGTAGGCAGGGCCTGGAAAAGGAAAACAGCTGCCTGCAGATTAACACTAAATTCAATCAAAGTGCAGGGTAACACACTGGTGTGCTTCACTGCATCAAGTGGCAACCCAAAAATGCTGCATGAGCACTGATCATCTTACTCAGCTGATCAGGACCCTTATGTTGTCTGCACCCCTGTGTAATACAGCCCCAGGGAGTGCACCTGGGTGCTCTTCCTGCCCATCCGCTCTGCATAAGGTATTAGTGTACTATATTCTATATATATAGTATAGTCTGGAGTAAAATTGTTTGCCACAGCCCACATTCAGTCACTCTCACTGCCAGCTGAAAAAGGCTGTCCATGGGGGCACTTGCAGCAAGAGCTGTTAAGTCTGGAAGACCAGGGCCCAAGGTGCACCAAAAACAACTTGTGGTCCAGGCCACAGTTAGGTGGCAGGCTGGCAGTTTCAGGACATGACAGCCAGCTCTCTGAGAAGTCATGCAGCAGGGATGCAGGCAAGTCCTCACAGCAGTTTTGGCTGCCATTTCCAGAAAGAGGCTGATCCTGAAATGGCCCGCTGCCCGTTCTTTCTGCACCTCAGTGAGTGACTAAGAGAGAAATATGAAAAGTGTGGGACAGAAGATGTCCTCAGATGTTCCTGGTTCTCCCACTCCCCCAGGCTCCCAGCTAAGGGAACCTGAATGAGCTATCAATGAAGCTGAATTGGATGCTGTGGGCTCTGAACTACAGGGTTTGTAGTGATGAACAGAGAGAGCACAAAGTGCCCTGGCTTGTCATGGCAGGAGTGGAGAGTGAAAGCACAGGGGCTGACCAGCAGCAGTGTCTGAGTGAGCACTTACTGGGTGCAGATAATGCCCATCAGCAGGCCCTCCACATGCCTACTTTGAAAAATGAACAGAACCAGTATTAGAGCAAAAGGGTTCACCTGGGCTAATACTGCTTGGCTTCTGTGCCCCTGGCACCTTTTACTGTGTAAATGTCACCACTGTGGCCTTGCTTTGTCCATTCCACAAATGTACACAACTGGCTGACACTCCCAACTCTGAGGCAAGAGACATCTTTTCAGCCAGTTTATGGGGGCAGAATAAATACATGTTTTGGTAACAGCATGTGCAGCAAGGGCACCATGAAAATTAATTGTAGTTTCCATCCTCTGGTGGCAATGGACGCCTTTCTGCTGGGGCTGGGAATGCAGAAAAAACAAAGGCACTGTGTCAAGCCTTTTCAGCTCTAGCCCTTCTTAGAAACATTTGAAAAAAAAAAAGAGAAAGAAAGGCAACAAGCCTCTTAAATGATGTATTTCTTGGGAACTAACAGCAGTACTGGCCACATTATTTATTTCTTTGTTTTGGCCTGCCTTTTCTCTGACTCCAAGCCTCTCAGTGGTACATACCCTGCTCCTCATGAGCCTGTAGTCTAGACTGGACTAATGGAGTTTGGAATGAACTCTCTGAAATCCGTAATCTAAAAAGTATGGATCATATTATGGATCTTAAGAGCACAGCCATGTGAACACTCACTCAGCACAGCTGTATTAATTCAGGCTCTCAGGGAGAAGGTGGGAGTAGAGACCAAATGACTTAAACCAGATCTGCTGCCAACAGAGCAAGACGTGCCCTTTGTGGTGGCACGTTGGTGGCTAAGGGAGGCACGGATGTATCCACATTTCTCAGACACTAATTCCAATCACATTCTGGTCACAGCTCGCTTGTTTCTTCAGGATCCTGTGCTCTTCATGCTGGGCATTCTCCTTGCCCTAAGTGATCTCCCCTGTTTGGGAGCTCACCCCTGCGTGAAAGCTCATTGCTCGCACCAGGCCTGTGTGTGGTGCTGAAAATAAAAATTCTGCTGCACAACAGATCTGATGGCTTCGTTTTCTTGCCTGAAGCACATTGTGATTTCTTCCCCTGTTTGTCTTCGTGGGTGGAACAGGCATTTCAGTCTATACTGCCACGCTCATTACACGGAGTTCTTCCATGCTAGAGATATTAACATCTTTGTTATTACTGCCAGTTCTCTCCTCCTCCCCCGTACCAAGCGGTTGCCTGAGCTAGAATTCTTACTAAGGACAGACTCTCAGTAGTAGTATTCTCCTCCTCAGAGTGAAGAAGATCTCTTCAGAGGTCAGATCCTTCTGCTTTCTCAGAATCCTGCCTCCTTCATGTTTCTTAGAAAGTAATTATTAAAACTGTCAAAACCACTCACAAAAACATCACAGAAATTCTCGGAATCAGTTGAGAAATCATAATTACCTCTTTGTAATAATTAACAACTCAAAACCATAGTGTTTGAATTCCAAAGTTTTATGCAAGGAAAAATGTTTAACATTTAATATAAAATCAGTTTGACACAGCTTATTTTTCAAATGCCATCATTTTTCTGTTCATAACTTTCCTGTTCATTTTCAGTTCATCAGATAATTAAAAGACCACAACTGAAAAAGTCATCCTAAATACTTTTTAAAGCCTTATAAAAACATTCATAAAGTGCCACCCACAAAAGCACCTAAACAAGAGTCTGAGATGTTTTATTTATTTTATTTTATTAGGATGCTAGTTTAGTTAACTGCTGCTGAGGACTAAGCTGTCAGACATTTGCATGATTTGTGGAATTGTCAATTTAACAATGATACAACCCAGCAAACACACTGTTCCATAGACAGGGCCCCGAAACAGCATCAGCTGGGCCCACAATATGCACACAGAGGCACCCAGCACAGTGTTGCAGGAGTTTCAAATAAATAGATGCAAACACCATCTAAAACCAAGACTACTGGTACGTGGGAGATGTGGATTCTATGGGAAGCGATCATCCCAGGCTGTGGCCTTACCGTGAGGGAAACACAGGCAGCTTGTACAGGAAACAGGTACAAATTTTAGCTGTTTTTTACTGGGATAAAAATCACTCCCTTCTAGAAATAACAGAAAAAGACACCGATCCTTGGAATGTCTCTATGTTCCCTCTGTCCTTGAATGTACTGTACTGTGTAAGTACCTTTCTGTTCTTCATACCCAAAACAGAGGCTCACAACAACCACTGCACCACAGTGAACGTGCTCTAGCTCATTTAATTCATTCAGCAGCGGCCTCCCTCTCTGCTGGAGTGTCTGGGCAGTGCTCACAAACAGATATGGATAAATCCAACCAAAAAAAAAAAAACACGGGGAAAAAAAAAAAGGGAAAGAGAACAGGCTCCAAGGGCTCTCTCCCCCACAACTCATGTCCCATACAAGGAGCTTTACGTCTCCCCAGCACCAGCCAGCTTCCAGCTTCCTCCTCTCCTCCAGCTACTCGGCGTGGCGCTTCTGGTGGCGCAGCAGCTGCTGCTGGAAGCGAAAGCTCTCCCCGCAGCGGGCGCAGCGGTAGGGCTGCTCCCCGGTGTGGATGCGGCTGTGCTTGATGAGGTTGGAGGTGCTGTTGAAGCGCCGGCCGCACTGGCTGCACCCGTAGGGCTTCTCGCCGCTGTGGGTGCGCGCGTGGTTGATGAGGTCGGAGCTCTGCCCGAAGCGCTTGCCGCACTGCCCGCAGGCGTAAGGGCGGAGGCCGGCGTGCGCCCGCTGGTGCTGCACGAGGTGGCAGCGCTGGTTGAAGCTCCTGCCGCAGGCAGGGCACTTGTAGGGCCGCTCGCCCGTGTGCATGCGCTGGTGCTTGATGCAGGAGGAGCTGTCGCTGAAGAACTTGCCGCACTCGCTGCACATGTACGGCTTGAGCCCCGTGTGGATGCGCCGGTGCTTGAGGAGGTTGGAGCTGTGGCTGAAGCTCTTCCCGCACTCGGCGCAGGTGTAGGGCTTCTGTCCCGTGTGGACGTGCCGGTGCTGGATGAGGTGGGAGCTCTGGCTGAAGGCCTTGCCGCACTCCCCGCACAGGAAGGGGCGCTCCCCGGTGTGCACACGCTGGTGCTGCACCAGGTGGATGCTCCGGCTGAAGCCCTTGCCGCACTCCGAGCAGATGGTGGGACGCTCCACGCGAGGGGCTCGCCCTGAGGCTGCCGCCCCTCTCGCCCGCCCTTTCACCAGGCTGATGTCGGAACGGGGCAGCTTAACCTCCTCTTCCTCCTCACAGCCACCCTGCTGAGCCTCCGAGCAACCACGCTGACTTCCATGGCTGTCCCCTAACTGCTCCTCTCCTCCTCCGGGGCCCGCTGCCAACACGTCCTGCAGACATGCGCTTTCAAGGTGATCTGGAAGGGGCTCCAGCGCACCACCTGGAAAAAAAAGGATGACTGTGATTCCCACTGGGAATTGGCACGGCAAACAGGCAAGCTGCTACCTCAGGGAGCCTTGTTTGCACCGTGCAGGAGAAGCAGTAAAGGGAAGACTGGGAGCAAACGGAAACCCAGTGGGGAGACTCTACGGCCTCATCACAGGACCCAGAGCAGATGTGCTGTGAACAGCAGAGCCAAGGGCAATGCTACAGGTGTCTCCTTATCCCCAAAAAACCTTCACACGTTCCTAATACTCCCTCTTCCTACATACCCTTACCTGCAAGCTGACAAAGGCAAGCAGGCTGCCTTCCCTGAGGGGGAAAGAGCAAGTCTCAATGTGACCTGCATAAAATGAAGTGGCTCAAATAGCACTGAAGCAGCCCAAAGAGCATTTCACTTGCTCTGTGTTTATAAACTTACATAACTTATTCCTCACCCGTGTGTGTCTCCTCCAAGGCTTTGTGTTCTTGTTCTTCTCCCTGCTCCATCTGTGCAGTTAAATCAGGTTCAGCAATCAGGAACCCTTCTTGCAGGAGCACATAAAAGCAAGCTTAGTTGAATATTCAGCAAGAACTTGTCATATTGTCTTGAAATCTACTGCCCTTGCTGAACATTGGGATCAAACAGCGTGGTTACTTAAAGGAAGGGAGTCAACAGAGCAACAAACATTTATGGACATCTTGTGGACATCTAAGGTATCTGGTGTCAGGATCTTCCTTAAAGGACATTCAAGGTTGCCTCTCTTCTGATAAGTGAGACACATTAGGACATGCACCAGACATGCTGGGCTCAGAACTGGTTGACAGTAATCGTAGATACAGGTGTTAGAAAAGAGCAAAACCCAGCCATACTTACACTTCTTCAGTAACAACAGCCAAAAGTCTAATTTCTCTCCTGAAAGTATTTTAAATAGCAAATTACTTTTTAGACACCAGCACCTGATTTTCTTATTTGCTATCTCATCTCTTCTTTCTCCTCCAAGACTCTCAGGCTGAAGCAGAAAAACCCCTCAAAAACCCAATCTGATGTCTTGTCTACTCTAGCTGGATTCTGTCAGTTCTCAGCCTGGCATCCCTGCTGAGCTCCAACAACCACCATGAATGCAACTGTTGGGCAGGCTGCCCTTACAAATACCATCAACACCCAAGACAAGAATTTTTCTGTCAGTATTTACTATTTTGAGGCCAAAACCAGCCAAACAGTAAGCAACAGCAGTTAGCATCAAGAGGGCTGGCATCAGCAGTTGCTGCAGGAAAAAAGCAGAAGAACAGGGAAAATACAATGGTAAGAAAGATCCCATTTTATTTTAAAAGGTAAGAATCAAAGATAGCAGGAAAGGGATATTGGGGGGATAAATCTAGGAGCAGGGAGCCATGTGCACCACAGCTATAGCTGAGATCACTCACAGGAATAGTTTTAAAGCTTTTAAGACATTATTTTCCCCCACTCTGCTTTTAATCTTTAGAGTTACTTGTTTTCATCACTTCAAAGATGCTGCACAACCACTCAGGCTCCAGATGGAACGGACTTACTGGACAGATGAGCAAAACACTGCAAACTGATGGGTGCCCAGACCACTTCATCCACCACCAGCTATTTAATGATGGGAATAAGGGATTGGATAGTGTCAGAGTCAAGGAGACAGCTCAGGTGAACGGAGCAGTTTTGGAACTCAGATGCCAGTCATTACAAAACCATGAGTCTTGAAATCTTTTATTCTCTGTGGCAAAGCTGGACAGAAGGAAAGCGAGCAAGCAAAAGAGAAAGGCTGCAACTGTGAGCTGCAGAATCATGAAGGAAAACAAACAGATGAGCAAAATGGAAGATTAATCAAGAAAAAAAAAAAAGCACCTTAATCTGAGTGCATACTTCAAGTATTGGCTGAATGCTGAAGTGGACCACGTGCAGATGGATTGTTTCCACCAGTTCCAAGCTGATATATAAAGAGAGGTTGCTTTCTGCAGCCCTGCAGCTCTCAGGATTTTGCCACTCCTGAGCACTTCTGCTGCAAGTCTGGCAGCTCAGCCAGCCCAAGCTATTTACATGCTGCAAGATGCAGCAGATGGGCAGCCCCCGCTCCAGAGCTGCAGTCAGAAACGTGTCCACACACAGACATTTCCCCGTGGGCAACTCACCACAAACAGAAGGGTTTTGCTCTGAAAGCTGTCAACAAACAGGAACTTTGGAGGAGCAAATCCATCAGCATTTCAGAGCTGGTACCAGCATCTGACAAATGCCTGAGAAGCACTGCCCTGGGGAGCGTCTCAGCAGGCAGGCAAGGTAGAAGGAAGAATTCTCTTCTGACCCTGCAAATATTTCCTAGTTCAGGTTGCCACTGACACTGCTGCTATGGTCAGATTTGCTATGGTAGGAAACAGATAACTTCTACACAACAGGGTAGTCAGGAGGGAGAAAGAACTTCTTCCTTTCCCAGGGTCATGTCTATGTGAAAGGAGGGCACAAACTGCATCAACAGAGGGGACATTCCTGCAGGGATTTAATCTGTGACTAGCAGAATCATATCCTTGGGTGTTTGAGTTATTGCTTGAATGTGAAAACCAAAACAGGGAGATAATGTGTGTACGTGAGGTTCCTGTAGGCAACGTGCACAGCTTTACTAAAACAAGCTGTGAAGGGTACCCAATTTGGACCTCCACTGAGGGCTTTGCAAACACATCATAGTGTTCCCAGAGCCTTGGCTTTAATGTTATCACAGCCTATTTTTGCATCTGGATCCTACAGTGCATGCTCTTTAGCTTGGCTACTCATTTTCTCTTCCAGCCACTCATGGCTGTATTCCTGCCGCGGCTGTAGCGAGGTGTGGAGGTTATGGGACTGATCCTAGTGCAGAGCTCCAGGCTTTCAGCTTCCCGTGCTCCTGACGTGCCACCAGCAGCCGAGCGCTCTCCCCAGGCTATTTTTTGGGACGGATAATGCTTGCGGTAAAATCAAAAGGTGATGACTTTTTAAAAAAACCCAAAAACCACAGAAAGCAGTTAATTATGCAGCTGCACCCACTGGTGTGGTGAGAGCCCTCTTCCCTGCTCTGTCAGACTTGATTAGACTTGATCATACATAGGGTGGGGGGACAGGAGGCACAACAGGAGGGCCATGACAAATCTCTGCCAAAGGCAGGAGGGCGTGCAGGAGGGGACGAGGATTCTCAGCCGAGCAGGGCAGGGGTGCAGAGCTGGTGCGGTGCGAGGCACTGGGTGTGAACTGGGGAGAGACGGGGGAAATTGCGTCCTCGGCGAGGGATGCACACAGGGACGGCAGGGGCAGAAGGGACACGCCGGCCCTCCCCCGGCTCCTGCTCCGGCCGGCTGCTCCTCCGCAGGGCGGCACACAAAGGCTCTGCGAGGGAAGCGGCTCAGAGCCCGCCCCGGCGCCCCCGGCCCGCATCCCGGCGGGCGGGGACAGCTCCCAGCCTACCTGCAGGGCCGCTCCCGGCCCGGCGCTCCCGGCTTCCTGCTCCGCGGGCAAAGGGCGCTTCCTGGGCGGGGACAGAGGCGGGCAGTCCCGGGGGGCTGCTCCGCTGCGCCGGGACAGCACCGCCCATCCCCGGGATAGCCCTCCCGCTGTCCCGGGATAATCCCTCCAGCCCCGAGATGACCTCCCGCATCCCCGGGATAAACCCCGCTGCCCCGGGTACCCCGCTATTCCCGGGATATCCCCGCCCCGCCCGGATTCAGCGTGAGAAATAATGCTGGTGACACAGCGATGCTTTGGTTTCTGCTAAGTTGTGTTTATCCTAAGTCAAGGATTATTTTTTTTTTATGTGTGCGTGTGTCTCATGCTCTGCCAGTGAGGAGCCGCACAAACGAAAACCGGGAGGGAGCATAGCCGGGATGGGTGACTGGAACTGGCTGAAGAGATACTCCACACATCGAACTCATGCCAGTATATAAACTGGGGGTTACTTGTGAAAGGAATGAGAGACTTGTCTTTACAAACAAGCTGTGGGTCTGCTGGTAGATGAAATTAGAACTGAGAGATAAAAGAAACAATGGGAAAGAGTCCATGGGAATTCCACTGATTAACACCAGGAATAGACAGGAAGATGTGTGTGTATTTGGAATATACAGTAGAAGGGGGGTTTAGGTATTAGGCATTACGGGAAGTCTGTACCTCTCAAGTACCTCAGACAATGGGGAAAGAGAGAGGGACATGCGGCCGGGAAATTGGGATAAATAGGAGGCTGCGTCCTCCAAAAATTTGAGAGACCCCAGGGGAAATGCCCCATGGCCTCTCCCTTTATTCGAATAAAGTTACAGGACTCCTCTGTCTCCTTTTTGGACATAAACCTCTGGCGTTCGTGGATTAATTTTCTTGACACTTGGAAGTGGGACCGGTCTGGGTTCAGGAAGGGGGTAGCGACCAGTTGCATTGTGCATCACTCTTTCCCCTTTCCCTTTATATTATGATTATTACTTGCCATTATTGTTACATTTTATTTCGTTTTCAATTATGAAACGGTTCTTATCTCAACCTAAAAATCTTACTCTTGATTCTCCTCCCGCCTCCACTGGGCTGAAGAGGAGAGAAGAGGGTAGAGCTAGAGGTTGTGTGGTGCTTCATTTCCAGCTGGGTTTAAGACACGGAACAAGCAGGAGCTGTGCCATTGCACTGCCAGCNCGCCCGGATTCAGCGTGAGAAATAATGCTGGTGACACAGCGATGCTTTGGTTTCTGCTAAGTTGTGTTTATCCTAAGTCAAGGATTATTTTTTTTTTATGTGTGCGTGTGTCTCATGCTCTGCCAGTGAGGAGCCGCACAAACGAAAACCGGGAGGGAGCATAGCCGGGATGGGTGACTGGAACTGGCTGAAGAGATACTCCACACATCGAACTCATGCCAGTATATAAACTGGGGGTTACNAAAGTTACAGGACTCCTCTGTCTCCTTTTTGGACATAAACCTCTGGCGTTCGTGGATTAATTTTCTTGACACTTGGAAGTGGGACCGGTCTGGGTTCAGGAAGGGGGTAGCGACCAGTTGCATTGTGCATCACTCTTTCCCCTTTCCCTTTATATTATGATTATTACTTGCCATTATTGTTACATTTTATTTCGTTTTCAATTATGAAACGGTTCTTATCTCAACCTAAAAATCTTACTCTTGATTCTCCTCCCGCCTCCACTGGGCTGAAGAGGAGAGAAGAGGGTAGAGCTAGAGGTTGTGTGGTGCTTCATTTCCAGCTGGGTTTAAGACACGGAACAAGCAGGAGCTGTGACATTGCACTGCCAGGCTTAACTTCAGGGCAGAAAGGAAAGCAGCTGGTGTGTGGGGGGTATAGTACTTAATCAGTAGAGAACAGGACACACAGCAGTTCCTTGTGAGGACACCGTGTTGTGCGAGGTGGGAGAAGACATAGGAAATCACTGTTCTGGATGTGTGGAGTTTCCCCAGTGGAATGAAATGTACACGTTTTTACAACACGGTGCTTGCTCTTCGTAATTTCTGCAGGTAACTCATACCTGGAGGGAAGAAGGGATTTGACTCTGCGTGTTCTCATGAAATGTGGGGGGAAATGTGAGAGCTTGGGTGCCCACTTGAGTTCTTCCCGCACTGCTGTTGGAGTAGCTCTCCCTACAGAGCAGGTGACATGGGAAAGGGTTTGCTTAGGCACGGTGGCACTCGGGTTTCCCCGACACCTTACCCGAGGCCCGTGAGCAGGTTTGCAGACAGAGGAGCCACCCTGTGGCCACAGGCATAATAAGACAGCAGATGGGATTCCCGAGGCCGCAAAAAACAAGTTGCTTTTCACCTTGTCCCCTGTATCCCAGCTGATGAATACATTGCCTTTAATTTGGTTTTGCTCCCAGGTCACAATACAGAAAATTACCCAGCTTTCTAGGAGCTAAAACACCCAGTTTGTGCCCAGCAGTGGTACAAAACAGGTTGGCCATGAGATGAGGACCCACATGATGACAAAGAAAGGAGTGTTTTTTCAGGAATCTGAAAATCTTTCTTGCTAACAAAGTGAAAAATATTCTGAAGGCCTCCAGATTCCCTAATCACTTCAAGCTGTTGTTAGTAGGGCACAAACAATGTGAATTAGTCAGCAACCTTAGTCACTGTGTACCCTGAAGTGCATGGGAATTGCAGTAAGAGACAAATGAACAGGTTTCAGTGTTGTCATGCTGAGGCTTTGTTAAGGTTACAGTACAAATTTGCATTAAAGACCTTTTCTGTTGGAGAAGTGATGACTGATACAGGCTCATTAGTCTCGATGGCTGTGTACAGATGGAGAAACAGTCGTCAACAAAATAAAATGGGAATACTGAAATAGAATGAAAGGGAAAACATAACCACATCAATTTACAAAACACTACAACTGACAGGCAGATTGCTGTACCCTCTCTGTGCTTGTACATACAGCACATTTGCTGGGAAGTGTGGAGGGCTGGAGATCACTGTGTTCACAGTCAGAGTATGAATGTGTGCAAAAGGATGAAAAGGGAAACTGGCTGCTTGCTGGATCTCCATCACGGGTGGTTTTTGAAGTGTGGCCAGACAAAGTCCTGCCTGACCTGATCTGGTGCTGGTGATAGTCCTCCTTTGAGCAGGAGGTTGCATTCCAGAGGTCTCTTCCAATCAACATTCTGTGTGTTATTTCAGTAGTTTCTGAATTATTACAGGTATTTTGAAATGTGAGAACTCTTTTTATACCATACTGTCTCCATCCTGCAGACAGTTCAATAATTAAAAGTTGGTAATTTGGGAAAAATCTTCAGAAAAAGATTTGTCTGTCTTGAAAGTGCATAAAGCAGTAAAGTGTACAAAATGGATAATGTGACTGTATTTCAAGGAAAAGGGAAAAAACAAAGCATCTCCAGGTTGATATAAATGACAAGCCAGCATTTACTAGAACACTATTAAAATAAAACTGCCTGAATCGAGACAGAAGGTAATAAAAAGCTTCTTGCATTTCGAAATATCTGTAGTAGTTCAGAAACACCACCATGTCAACCCTTGGCTCCATTTTTTTTACTACATCAAAGCAATTTCAATCTTTGATTACTTTGAACTTTAGCTGGCTAGTGATTTAACAGTCACCTTTCCTTTATTTTTGGTTTTGTTTTGACAAGGCCAATTTATCAGTTTTAAAAGGCTCTGTGCTTTTATAATTACAAGTATTTTGTCTTTAAAAAGTCCACAATGCTTAAATAGTTGAAATGACCAAACCCCCATGTTGGGGAAAATCAATGAAAAAACCCTGGTGGGAATGGCAGAATAAGGAGAAGTACTGAACTATGTTTCCATTTTGCAGCAAGTTCTAGCTAGTCTTAACCTTTGCATTTCTCTTGGTACTGTAGTGCTGAAAAGAACATCATACCTACCCAGCAGCTTTTATAGGAATTCATTTACCCTGAGCAAAACTGCCATCTGAATAGAAGGAAGTCAGTTTAATAAAGACATTTGAAGAATTGTGGCTGCCCACTGAAGATTGTTTCTTAAACTTAGATATTGATCAACCATTTTCAGCTGCACTGAAAGAACTTTTGGCGTGGAGTGACACATCAATCATTTATATGCAGAGAGCACCAACACTGTGAAGAGCTGCTAAAAGAGAAATAAACAAGGAGAACAGTTTGCTGTCTTCCTCTTCTTCAAGCCTGTTTGACAGGAAACTCTTTTCTGAGTATTTCAGCTCCATCAACACATTTAAGCAGTTTTCAGTAGCCTAGAGAAGATTGCTTGTTAACACTGCAGAAAGTTAAGTGAAGTGCTTTCCAAGCAGATAATGGCAGCCCTTGGTTTGGATGTGAAGTTTTAAATCTTCCCCTCCCGCAGGAGTTCCTGAAGTGGGAATTACAGACTGACAGGGTGGCTGAGGTCGGAAGGCACCCCTGGAGACCACCATGTCCAACTCCCTGTTGAAGCAGGGTCAGCCAGAGCAGGCTGCTGAAGGCCATGTCCAGTCAAGTTCTGAGTATCTCCAGCTCTCCATGGCATTTCAGGGGAAAGAAAAGGCAGGAAGCAAACTGACACCAGATTGATTGAAAAAATGGAAAGCAAACAGCTGCTGAATCAATGCTAAAATGCAACTACCCTAACCTAGGCACGTGCTTGTGGAAAAAAACAAGTGAACAAGCAAACTGCCAAAAGCTTGGCAGCATCACCATGTTGTGTTTCTTTTTTTTTTTTTTTTTTTTTTTNTTTTTTTTTTTTTTGTATTTCAGGGCACCTTCACTGTGTTTCGAGGAGATACATGTTCTTCACAGCACAATAGGTGCCAGCACCCTGAGAGGATTCCAGCTTAAGGTATTCATGTTGTGTTTGATTAATAACTGCTGCTTTGAGCCTCTTGCATTGAGTTCTTGAATCTACTAGCAGCCTTAAAAATGGGTGCAGAAAGAAGAGCTTTCTGTCAGGACACTCAAGGACACCTGTGACAGACTGGGACTGCAGTGGCCATCAAAGCGATTACAAACACAGGATCAGGGCATGGAAACCAAGGGGTTGCCACTAACTTCTTGCTAGGTTTGATCCAGACTGGATAAATTCCAGATTTTCCAAATAAAGAAAGATGAAAATGTGTGAACATCCGTGGACCTGCTATTTTTAATGCCCTGGTTTGTTTACAAATGATGATATGAGCTCCCTTTATGAAGAAATTGACCTCTGTGTTTGGCCAGTTACATATGAAATCAAAGTTCAAAAATCAAAGTTATGTTTGTGCACCAGGTTCACCATTTTGGCAAGTGACATGTACTTGAGGAGATTTACTTTATTTGATGTCTAATGTCCCCTGTAAAACACAGGGGGAGATCACTGGGGGTTTCCTAGGTGCACACTTGTAGACCAGCAGTCTGTAGCTGACATGTGAAGGAACCTGAGAGGAACCCTTCCCTCACCCAAATGGAGGGTGGCTGTCATTGTGTGATTTTTAAGACCCCCTAAGTAAAATTCAAGGAAAAAAGCCCTTGTAGAGATAAAGGAGCATAACAACTAGGGGAGGAGAATCAACCAGGGGCAGCAGAGCATTCCCAGCTTTGAGTAATTAGAAAAACAATTAATGAGAAGAGTAGAACAAAGAACAAGTGATCACACCTTTATGAATTTATCAGAGCCAGGCTCCCTGGACAGCTGGCCAACAGACAAGCTTGTCAATGGAGGCTGAGTTTGTATCCCCAGACAAGCTTGTCAGTTATGGGAGTGACTCCCTTATCTCAGTTCCTCATTGCCTGATTACCTGTTGCCTGGATTTATGGCTTTGGCCCTGCACTGACAAAACGAGCTAAGGGCTGAAAGCTGGAGCAACCCTGAAGACTGGAAAGCAGCCAGGGAAGCTGCACTGAGCAGTCTTTCAACAAATGCTCAGTTTTGTTACATCTTTAGAAGACAGATAAGGTTTAAATAGTTTGCTGGTTAAATAGGGCTCCAGTTGCACCAGGGGAGGCTCAGACTGGATATTAGGAAAAAATCCTTCAGTGAAAGCATGGTCAGATATTGAAAGGACTGTCATACTGAGTCACACTGAAGATCCACCTAAAGGTAAAGGCCTGCCCATAAGAAAGGCAAGTTGTGAGTGATGCTTCCTTTGTGAGACCCTTCCAAGTCCAGCTTACCTGTGCCCTGACTGCTTTGTCCCAAGGCTGTTCCCCCAGCTTTGCATTCAAGTGGTTGCAGCAGCAGGGCTCTCTTATATTGTAACTTACATTGTCATTTACATCACAGTTTTACAGGCTTGTTTTTAATAGTGTTTCACTTGCAAATATCGGAACATGATATTCTAGTATGTATCTTCCTTGAGCTTTCTGTATCTGCAAATAATGCTACCTATTGCTTTCTTAGCTTTAATCAAGCTCAAAATGTAATGTTAGAGGTCTAGAAGAAGAACTGAACATATAAAGGGTAAAGTGCCCTTAAAATGTGTAAGTTTTGCAGTAAAACGCTGCAGTAAAACACATATTTTTCGTGGAGGTGTTTCAGACTGCTTGAAGTATAATGCAGTGTCCCTTACTTAACTGACACTCGCCAGTGGGAGGAAAAAGGCTTGTTCAAGCAAAGTGGATGAAACACCCTCAAGAAAAAGGCAAACATCATAGATCATGGCCTGCAATTGTCCCTTGAGTCTGGCATTGATGAAGCTTGCTGTTGTCTGCCAGTGTGTTTGTGATACCCAGACAGATTTCAATATTGTGCTTGGTGATTTGTGAGTCAGTCCTCTCGCTCTTTTCTGTTTGCGCTAAATGAATTAGGAGATCAGTTTCACTGGGGATGCAGAGTCTGTGTCAGAGCATTGATTGGGTATCTAGAAGAAAACATTCAAAAAGATCATGCTGAGCAGCAGGAGTTAGGCAAAAGGAAGTGACCAGGACGCATGCACTTTTCCAGCAGCTTTCTGGGAAGTAGCAAAGTATTGCTGTGTATGGAGGGACATTGGGCAGTTAACAGGATTGGGAAGCCAGTCAGAATGGGTGAAGGGAAATGTTGTGTACAATTGTGGGAGAACTGGAAGGAGAAGCACGAATGAAGTGCTTGTTATCTGTATTTGAAAGCTTGGTTTTTTCACCAGAGAGAACGTGAAACTTATTTTTAATCGCTTTAACTTTGTTAATTTTTAAAGTTACATAAACGTCCTGAGGTGTGCTAAGAAAGCTGTATTTTGCTCTCAGATATCTGGGGAATAACATGTTCTTGTACTGAAGGGGTCAGTCTTTCCCCATTTTCCTCCTCAGGCAGTCTGCTGTTGAATTACTTGATTTTAGGTTATAGCTGATCCAGGGACTGAGCTATATTAGCATGGTTATTTGTTTAAATATTTATTTTCCCGGCCTCATCAGGGTAATCACGTTATGCAAAGTAAAAGAGAGCGGCCTCGGGTCCCTCTGCAGCTCCATTTCCATTGGAACCGATGGGCTGACAACTTCCAAGTGCATCTGTGTACCTGAAATTGCATGCACCAGCCTTATCTGCCCAAAGGTAATGGCTTATGCGAATTATCTGGGCTCCAGTGCTCTGTGGGTGCTGAGAAGAAATGATTAACAATGATTATGAGACTACTGGAGGCTACTGCTCTGTGCAGGTTTTGCACAGCAAGCCTGTCAAGGGAGGCTGGAGTTATTCAGCTGGTTTTCTCCTGAGCCTTCTCCAATTACAGGGACTGCCTGAGGATCCAAGGAGCAAGACAGAGCCTAAAACAAAGAGCTCAAACAGAGCTGCCTGTAAACATCTGCACAGGTACAGGCACACCTGCACAGGCACACGGTTCTTCAGAGCAGGAGAGCAATGAAGGGCACGGTGGTTTCAGCAAGGCTGGTGGTGCAAGGCAGCGACTTTCCGCTGTGAAGCTGGTATAAAGCTGTAGCTAAAACCCCAGCAAGTCCTGCTGCTGGTTTGGGCTGTGCAAAGGCTCAGCAGCTTACTGGGTGCCTGATTAAGGCGCTGCCTTTTTCTCCACGTGAGGAGGACCATCCCCAGTTCAGTGCAGCAGGAAGGCAGAGGAGCTGTGCCCTTGCCAGCAGATCTGCAGGGGGTGAATGGGTCGGTGCCTCTGGGGACCTGCACTGCTCGTGGAGGTCATTTAATGAGCCTTTGTGTAGGTTGTTGTGCAAGGATTGATGCTGGGGAGGCGCCTCTGAGGCTGCACTCTGTCCATCCTTGTTACAGCAAAATACGTTAATTATTGGTGTAGCTGCTCTCCTTCGGAGATCTTTGGAAGCTGAATGACATTTGCTGCCAATGGCACTGACAGACATCCAGCTTTTTATCTGGTTTCATTAAGCTGCTCTGTTCATTTAGATCTCTCAGTTGCTGCAGGACTGCACATAGTTTCGACTTCTTGTGTTTGCTGGCTTTTTCTGCTTGTTCCTTGCTATTTTAATATTTAATTTGGATGCTTTTGTGCTGAAAGGAGCTGGTTTGTGGGTTTCCCCTCCCTTCTCTTATGAATATGTAATCATAGGTGGTTTGTTTCCAGAGTGCTGTGGTTTTCCCAACAGTCTCCATGTTTGCTGAAATCAGGCAGTAAGGAGACCCACAAAGCTGTGGTCAAACACATCCCATGAAGGTAGCAATGAAAGTTATGGAAGCTCTGATAAAGTTTGCATGTGAGAAGTGCTTGACTTGTTGATTGGATAGCAACACATATTTTTAGTCAGGCTGAAATCTTTCAGATGGTTGCCTGTGAGATTTGTCTCTCATTTCTGTGTGTCTGTAAACAACAGCAAGTAGTTATTTTGGATAATCACTGTGAGGCAGCTGACATTTGTTTCATTCTAAGGCTTTTGGAAGCATGTTCTTCTCTGACCCTGTACTTGCTGAACTGAAGTCCAAGGCATTGCTTGACAAGCAGGGAGACAGCCTGTTCTCCTCCTCAGGAGTTCTGTCTGTTTTTGCTGCTCAAGCTGAGTGTCAGCCCTGCCCTGTGTGCAGTTTTCCTTGTTCCTTGCTAAAGGTAGTGATTTGTGCAAAACCAGGAGGCAGCAAAGACAGGTTCAGTCAATAATTTGTTGCTAAAGTTGCAGCCTTGGTGCAGTGCATGTACTGCAGAGGGAAACTTCCTCCTGCAGGCTGCCTGTCAGGCTGGGAAATCAGATTCTATGAACTATAGAAATAAACTTACTTTCTGAGGTGTCTACTCAGCTGGCAGAGAGGTATTGGAACCACAGGCTTCTCTAGAGACTTGCAGGAGTTTGGCTTCTTCACATATGCTCCTTTGGCATATCAAGGAGTTCTTTGTACTGTCTCCTGTGCCTTCATATGGTTTGCCACATCCACAGGCAAAGCTGGAAGCTGAGGAGGATGCATGGCACTGCTTTGGGTTTCTGTATGGGGCTACAGTATTTTACCCAAATATTGTTTCCTATGGGGAAGCTCTGATGCTGCAGGTAACTGTAATGGAGGGTTTTTTCTGAGACATCTCCACACTTTTGATGATAATGACATGCACCAGGCACAAACAGGAGCTTTGGTAGTGTTGGAGTATTTTTGCTGAGTGGCAGAGGAGCACTTGCCAGTCCAGACATGCAAGCCCATCTTTAGCAAATAATCTTCCTTGGTTGACCTGCAGCTACACCTTTGGATTTCTTCTGGCTGTGAAAAATTAACTGACAATGTGAATCTCCACTGTCACACTTGTGGCATGGAAGAAAGGGAAACTCACCCACGAGTTCATAGCAGACACTGCTGACAGTTGATGAAACTACAGGGTTTTTTAAAAATGAAATAGCTATTCTATCTAAAAATTCTCTGCTCAGATTCAGTAAGGAAATAATTAGCATGCAAGAATATTTGGATCCAAGCTAATGGGATTTGAAGGTTTTCTAATGAACAAGCTCATGTAGAAGTGTATACATAATTGCAAAGAAAAGGTCACTTCTGAAGTGCTACCTATTTTAAAATTATTTAATAATTATTCTTATTTTATAATAAGTATTATAAATATTAAATATTA
>VZRX01018118.1:0-27582 GCA_013398075.1 Notiomystis cincta | reverse complement strand
GAAAGGAAAGGAAAGGAAAGGCTTGGCTTCTAGGTGTACATTTATAATGGTGCTGGGTGGCCCTTTATTTGTTATGACATCAAAGAGCAAAGTCTGTGAAAATGCATTACCCATAATTATGGAGTAATGTCTCTCCAAACGAAATCCACTCTCTCCTAGCTCCTGGAATTATTGAATTAGTGATTGGTTGATGGCCTAAACAATAAAGGTTGTAACTGTGATCGTTTTTTATCCTGCAGATATAATGGAATTGCAAACATTATTTTATACATGAATAAATGTTTAATCTAGGCTTGAGGAAAAGCACTGTACTGTATTCTGGCAGAGTTATGGCAATAAAACACACAGATTAATTCTGTGGGTCATAAAAAAGCTATTTTCCTTCAGGAGAAAATATGCTGATCTCAATTGCTTTGACTCCATCCTTATTTTGGTATCGCTGCAGAGGCAGAGAGAAAGTTTGAATGATCATCAATTAAAAATTAGTTATTTTACACACATCCAGGCTTCTCATTCTCATTTGATTTGGCAAACCTATGCATACAAATATTCATGTTTCTTGACAATTGGCACAATTACTTTTGCTTTAAAAAGAAAGTATTTTGTTTCTGACAAAGTAGGAGTTGAATTGATCTGGTCAGAGTAAAGCTCACTGAAAATTTCCCCTCAACATTGCTACACATGCTCCATTATAAATTCATTTATTAATTAAAAAAGCCAGAATATTTCCTGTCTTCATCCCAGACTTCAGATAATTATTTTCTCATAGGATTTCTTTGAATTAATGTGTAATTTCAAGCTTTACAGCCCTAAATGTATTTAAAATAATTCAGAAAAAATCATCATCGTGGAATCATGATTCCCAAACTTTAGATAATTATTTTCTCATAGGATTTCTTTGAATTAACGTCTAAGTTCAAGGTTCACAGCCCTACATGTATTAGTAATAATTCAGAAAAAGTCTTAGCCGTGGAATCACAGTTCCTAAACTTCAGATAATTATTTTCTCATACGATTTCTTTGAATGTAATGTGTAAGTTCAAGGTTTACAGCCCTAAATAATTCAGAAAAATTCATAGCCGTGGAATCATGATTCCCAAACTTTAGATAATTATTTTCTCATAGGATTTCTTTGAATTAACGTCTAAGTTCAAGGTTCACAGCCCTACATGTATTAGTAATAATTCAGAAAACGTCTTAGCTGTGGAATCATGATTCCCAAACTTTAGATAATTATTTTCTCATACGATTTCTTTGAATGTAACACGTAAGTTCAAGGTTCAGAGCCCTAAATGTACTTAAAATAATTCAGAAAAAATCACCACCGTGGAATCACGATTCCATGCATTTTACCCCTTTCACAAGGGATCTGATGCCTTTTTAACACACTTGTTCTAATGTCAATTTGCAGGTCAGTGTCAGACACTGAAGCGCCGATGACGTCCCTGGCCGTGTGAGACGGACGGGAAGGCCGGAGGAGCGTGCCCAAGACACGGAAAACTCCCTCGTGCACCACCCCGAGGCACGGACAGGACGATAAAATCTCTGGATTTCGGCCATTCCTCGGTCTCAGGGACGGCTCCAGCGCGGCAGCGGCGCGGGCAGAGCGTCCAACGTGCGTCAGTCGGGGACGAGGGGACGCTCAGCGCACACAATGGCAGGAAGCTCCAATTCCATCTGGAGGCACAAACAATCCGGGGGGCTGAGGGGGAGCTCGGCCCTTCCACGGGGAGGACGACATCTGCCTTTGCCATCAGCCCCGCCGAGCAGGAAACCGACGCCAGCGGCGGACTGACACCTCGGCCTAGGGCGTCTGGGGTTCCTCCTCCTACCTGCCAAAGGCCCCAGCTGCCCTGCGGGTGTGTCTGGGGTGTCCTGGTGCAGGTGGGCTCCGTCCACTGCAACACCAGACAGTGCTAACGCCGTGGTTGGGTTCTGGCAGGGCCTGGAGATGTTTGCTGGGGGTAGGTAAACCTGAAGTGTTTGTTTCTTCTGCTGCCCTGGCTATCACACCTCAACACAGACATAATCAATAAATTGTTATCACTAATACGACTGCCCCAGCGTGGAATCTTCCATTTATAATTTTTAAATCACTCTAGATCATTAAAAAAACTCCACAGTAATCTTAAACCAGGTGTCTTTTAAGCATCCCAGTGATCATCAGGCAACAATTCCACAAATCCCTTCTTTTTAATTTACAAGCCAGTGCTCCACGTGCTGCTGTGACAGAACCACAGGTCAGCAAATAGACAGTAAAAAGTGACAGTGTTAATGTTAAATATTCCTTTCCTGTGCTGCATTATCACCACTTCCCAGTGTTGTGGCAGTTCATAATCCCAGCTGGAGAGTGGGGCAGGAGAATGTTGGCTGCTTTATTACCAGGGTTTGCCTCTCCTGGTAACACTGCAAAGTCTGTTTAAAAAACATTACTCAGGCAGAAAGCAAGATACTGATTTTTAAAATCAATTGAATAAAAATTTTAAATCAAGCATGTGCTTCATGTTTAGTTTTCAGCAGAAATCATTTCCTGTGCTGATAAGAACCAAAAAGTTGATGAAACTTTGCTAAATTTCAGTGCAACAGATCAAGCAAAGACACTAAACCTGCATCTATCTCACCATATTGACCCTGCAGCAAACAGCTGAATAATCTGAATGTGTGGAATAACCTGCTGAAATTTGAACAAAATCTGACAATTTATTTGTTAGTGCTGTATTTTGTAGTAGAATCACACTTATTCTTCCACAACTTTGCAATCCTTTAATCAATATACTTCATTTCCCTAAAGTCAAAAGAATTAATTTCTGAAATGCTTTGATTTGCTGAAGGAAAGGGGAAAAAACAAGACTGGAAAGATGACAAAGCTAGTCAATATAAAGATGGACACATGAACAAGCAATCACTCTGGAATCCTGTAAATTTGTGTACATGGAGAGGAACTGCTACATCCTGATGGCAATTTAGGTGACCATGCTTAGGTAATTTGCAGAACAGAGGAAGAAATGTCAGGAAAATTCCTTTTCTCCATCTGATGAACATACAGTAAAAGGAGCCTTCCATGACCTGGACATGGCCATCAAATTGCTAAATACCAAGGACTGGAGGGATAATCACAAATATTCTGGCACTGCAGATGGGCTGATTCTATTGCATTTGTGTCTTTTTATTCTTTTTTAGATTAAAAGCTTAAAAATGAGCAATAAGGTTAATACAGAAATGAAACCACCCTGTAGCCATTCTTTGAAAAAAATTCCTCAACTGGATGAGGAGTTTGTCAATGGACAAACCAATTAAAAGCTCCATTTCTTTTAGTTAATTTGCTACAGATTTTAGCTCAATAGTTTGAGCACTTAGGTTTTACAGAATCAGAAGAATTTCTGATGGTCAGAAGAAACCACAGTTAAAAACTGGAGCAGTTCTGCTGGGGGAAAGGGCTACAGAGACCAGGATCATTTCACTACAGCAGGACACAACTGATGGACTCCAAGAGACGTTCAAATGCTGAGGAGGTGATTAAAGAACATTTCCTCAATACATTTCAACACTCCTTAAATTTATTGGGCAATTCAAGGGAAAAAAAAATAAAGGAAAAACTCTGAGAAAACACATCCCTGCAGCAGGGAGCTCACTGCCACAGGGGGTGCTGGAGGCCAGAAGGATTAGAAATATTTGTAGAGGACAGGTTTCATCAAGGGCTGATAAACTCAGTGACCTGGACACTGCCAGCTTGGGAAATCCTGGAATTACTGCTGAGAACAGGGAGAATATCCCAGCAGAATGATCCCTCACTGCATTTCTTAGGGAGTTTCCTGTCTTTTCCCTGTCCAACCCAAGGCTTGAAGAACCTTTCTTTGACCCTGTAGGGGCAGTGTGAAGAACCAAGGGGCAGCTAAACTCACAGATCTCAGGTTCTCCCAGAACAATATTCCAGTTTAGATCAGCCCTGGTGTGGACTGCAGGGCTGGGATAAAGCAGAACTGTGGAGAGGGAGAAGGGAAGGTGGTGTTCTCTGCATCTGGCAGCTAGAACCCAGCCATCCCAGTTATTCTCTTTCACAGAAATCCACATTTCTTAGTTGCTTTCTTGGCTTTCCATTCTTTTCTCATGGTAGCTCAGAAACCTGAAATTGGTCATGCTTTGATGAGGTTCACTGACTCAACTTTCACTCTGTACTAACACTGATCTTTAAATTAAATAACCTTCTCTGTCTTTCTTGTTTATTTACAACCACTACCATCCCAGTTTTTAGGAAACAGTTATGTCCCACCTTAAAATTTCAGGGTTTTAGGTTAGAAAACATAAAAACTTTTCTTCTTTTAGAATTCTTTGATAAAACAGATTTCTCCTTCCCCAAGTCTGTGCTTTTCCTACACTTCAATGTGTGAACCCAGCCTGGCAAGGTGTTTCTCTGAGGACACATCAGTGCCTTGCACACTCCATTAACATTTCTTCACCTCCTAGAACTATTTCTGCTGATACATCCTCAGAGCAGATCTGAGGCAATTTTTTAATGCTGGCTCAGAGCCCCTGTGTGCTCTGCTGCTCCTCATCCTGCCCTTTACAGCTGGTGAACCCCCAGGGCAGCAGTGAGCAGTCTCTGTTTACAAGGCCTTGCGGTTTCTGTAGTGAAAATAAATTCCTTTTTTATTGCCCTCATCACCAGGCTGAGCCAACTCTTTTTTACAGCATGATTTGCTCTCTGTATCGACAGGGCCTTGCAGCTTTTCAGCCATCAGGTCACTTTATGAGCACACCACTCCCTTTTCCCAGCATTTTTATAGGGAATAAAGCATTTTTAATCCCAGACTGATCATTGATAAACTCCATCAGTCACCTTCCCCATGCTAACAACACCTTTCTGAGTCTCCTTCCTTTATCATCTTTAGAATTCTTAAAAGCTCTGCTATTTTCACATTAGCAAATGATTTTTCATTTGATGTATCAAATAAAAATCTCTTGTTAGGTCTCCATTAACTAATTTTATTCCCTTTTCTTTTTCTTTTTTAGTTTAACTAACAATTCTCCATATAATTGCAAGTCAAGTTACACTTAAATGAGGCATGACAAAGGTAAACTTTTAGGATCAGGTCCATTCATAAAGTCTGGCAAAGCAAGAGAGACCTTGAAAGTGCTGAATAAATTTAGGAGGGAGGTGTAGGTACAAAGATACTTGGTTTATTTTTCTCTCCTTGTTGTGTAGCCATCATCACAGTCTCAGGTTAAATTCCACCTCCCACAAACTTAATTATTATGCACAAATTCCAGTTAGCCATGCTGACTTTACACCATGTTGCTCTCCTTACTGAAAGGCAGAATATTAATTTAGGTTTGGAGCTTCTTCACATCATTCCTGATATCAGCCACCTCCAGTCTCCACAGAAACCTCACATCTCTCCCTGGTATCTTTGTATCAATATAAGCAAATCACTTGTTTCATCTCCTCTGGTCTGACCTCATCTGAACCATGTTTTCTCTCCATTTTCAACACCACGACTCAGGCCACTGCTGACAGACAAGGCTGCTGCTCACCACACTTTTTTCATTCCTCTGCCCTATTTTAAGAAGTCAGAAAACTCCCCAGAGAATGAGGTAATAACCTTAAGCTCCTCAGCTTTATGATTTATCCTGATCTGTTCTGCATCCTGACCTGGATGTGTCAGGGGAGCAATCTGGATTTATTCCCACCAGTGACCTTTCTGCTGCACATCCACACCAAATCTGCTGTCACTCAGTCTCTACTCCACTTCTGTTCTGTGAACCCAGCTGCTGACAGAGCTGAAATTCCTGAATTTCCTTACCAGAGAGACAAGAGCCACACGTCTCACTCTGTGACATCTGACTCATCTGTGCACACTCCACATTTTCCCCCATTTATTATTTCTGGTGTTGTTTCCCAGTTCCCCAATCCCTTACCTATCAAAGTAACTTTGAATCTTGATTCTTCCCCTTTTTTCTGAGTTGAATCTCATTTTATCATTTTTCTTTACCCCTAACTTTTGTTCCTTGTCCTCCCATGCAGCAAACATCCTCAAACCTAATTCTGCCTTTCCTCTTTGCTTTGTGGTCACATTTCCACCTGGCTCACATCCCTTATCTACAATATTAAATAGCTCCCTTATATTCACATTTTAGTTGGCAAATTCTACACATTTCTCTTGAGTGAGACCCTCCTCTCCTTTCCTGTATCTTGTCTTCAAAATCCCCTTTTCCCAGCACCTTTTGTGCCTGGGTCTCCTCTCTCTCAAGCATTAGAAGGTGGCATTTCACACACCAATATATTCCACTGCCTATCCTCTTTTGAAAGCACAAACCTTCAAATCTTGGTCTCACATCCTCCCACAAATATTGCTAAGGCAGTGCCACTGATTTTCTCTGTATTCTTGCCTTTCTTTGAAGGAAAAACATTCAATTCTTTCAAGCAAACTCCATTCTTCATTACCTTTGAGCAGCTGCAAGCTGTGCTTCATCAAGGCCCTGCATTTATTAATTCATTAATGTTGCAAGCAAGTTTACAGTGAACATTTTGGCTACAAGAGCTTCTGGCTAATTCTCACAGCAGAACCTCAAAGGCAAGGGAACATCCTGAAAATTAGGAATTGAGTGCAACCCATGGAGCAGGAGGCACAAAGTTCACTCACCCCAACAAAAAAAGGGCTCAATTCTTCCCTACCAAGGTCTGGATCCCACAAAATCTCTCCCATTTGCTCCTCTCACTGTTCCTGGTAAATCTAACCCTGCTTCCCTAATGCTGCAAAATTCCAAATGGCTCTTGGAGAGCTCTGAGATTCTCAAATATTTTTTTTTTCAGCTGAGCCCAGCTCCTTGTTTTTCAGCACTGTAACATTATTGAAAACTGTTTCCTCTCAAAACCAGCAGCTTCCCTATCTTTCCCAAAAGCTGTAAAAAACACAGTGACACCTGTTTATATTAGAAAACTGCAAGCCCTGAGTGAGAACTGCTCACAGGCACAACTTCCCCCTGCTGTTGGTCTCCCAGGCATTCTCAAGTGGAGGGGGAACTACTTCTGAAAAGGTTTTCCCAGAAAACTGGCACACAGAAAAATCTGCTTCCACCAAGAGCTGAGAGTAACCATAAAGTCAGAACTGGAATTGTACCCCTGGCCCAGCCAAATGGATATTTCACAGAAAGCCTTTCCTCAGCATCAGGAGAGAAGGTGCATTTCAGGGGAACTCCAAATTAGAGATTGGCTCTGGGACAGGAAAAGGTGTCAGCAAAGGAAAGTGGATTGAGGGTGGGGGACCCTTTGTTCCACCCACAACCCGTGAGCCAGCAAAGCATCACTTTCCTTTCCAATGTCCTGCATGACTGAAAGAGATTTAAAATCAAAGAACATGTCAGAATTTGGGTTCTTTTACAGTAAATGGCAGAAAGGAGATAGAAAAGGATACAAAAGAAAATTGCTGAGTAAAGGCAGACAGAACTGTTACACTTAAACAAAATAAAGTAAAAATAGTTTGCCAGTAGACCAAAAGAAGAAGATTCTTTTAAGGTTGCTTGCAACCAGACAAATAATTACAGAAGTAAACCCAAGATGATAAACAGATATATTTAACCATGGTAAAATGGCATTTTAATGGGCAGCACTTAACATGATTTGGTGCTTCTGTGTGTTTCTGTCAAGGATGGATTACAATGGCAGATTAAGGAGATTTAACTTCCCCAGTTCAGTAAAATGGCACCACAGGAATGAAGAATAAGTGCTCAAGTGCACAGAGAATTTGAATCATTTGACTCCCTCAAGTGAAAAATGGTTCATTAATAGATTTCAGGGAATGAGGTGAATTGGTAAAAATCAAGGACAGAGTTATTGAGTGTGAGAAATCCTAGACTGATAAGGAATCATAATGTGATTTATTCAATTTAGTAACAACTGGCTTTTGAAATAAATTGATTAAATAAACACACAAAGCAACTAACTCCAAACAACCAAAATTCCCCAACACCAAAATGGGAACAGCACAGGTAATTTTGAAACAGGTCTGAACACCCTTTTCTGAAGCAGTAAGGACTACAGAAGTGGGAGCACAAGGCAGAAGATGTTGACATGCTTTTTTCAAGGTTTATCAGCAGTCAACCTTAATGAAGTACACAGCCTCGTCCTGACTCACAAAATCAGGGACATCTTTATTTTTCCCACAGATAAAGCCATTGTTTTACTGATTCTCACAGAAACACTTCAGAGAAAACATGGAGCAGACACCCAGAGACCAGTCCTGACTGGAGAGCGACACGTGACCTGATACCAGTAACTGATAAAGTCCACAAAAGTGATGCTAACAGTGGCACTTTGATTTGAGAGCAGCACAATGAGCCTGTGTTTCAGATCAGGCTCTCTGCATTGTCTCCAGGCAGCCTGAAAATGGCAATACACTGTTTTTCCACGAAGGGATTCCATCCAAGGAATTTTCTTGTGCCTCATGTTCTTTGCTCTCAGGGGTTCCAGTAATGATGCTTTTAGGCAGTAATTGCACTGATTAGGAAAATTGTGGAAACTGGGCTGGTGAGGAGCTGGAATTTAAAGAAAGCTGAGTTTTGGAGCCACATCCCACTCCAGGAATGGCTTTGCATGAGTAAGCACAGCGAGGCAGGTGCCAAGGGGTGGGAGAGGATGAGGCAGCATCCAGCAGGGAAAGCTGTGCTGCACTTCCACTGCAGGCTGGAACTTCAGTCAGACCCTGGGGATCACCCCAGCTGCCACTAAAACCACTCCTGAGCATTCACAACTTTCCTACATTCACTGGTGAGGCCCAGTGGGGGCTTTGCAGCCCAACCTGGAAACATGGAAAACACCCTGGAGCTCTCATCAACACCAAGGTTCCAGTACACACCTTGCACACTCAGAAAGATCAGTCCCCTGAGCTGCCGTAATACAACTTCTTTTTTTTTTTTTTAAATTTTTCTCTGGTTGTTTTTTAAAAAAAATAAAACTCAAGAAAGAGGGTACAATTGTTAGGAACCAGCATTCCTTCCTGTACCAGAAGCAACAACGCGTTCTCAGCGACTTCCTCAGGAATTCTCACTCCTCTCTGGGCCATTTGTTATCAGTTCAGGCAGTGATGATCATTAGTGCTCAGAACATGAAAAACTCATTACCCCAAACCTACAAAGCAGCACAAGCTCCTGCATTTCCTGGCATGCGTCCCCACGAAATAAAATATACTTATTTTTGCCAGTGGTTTTAGAACAACTGCCCAGCAGAGCTGGCTGAAAGCTGGAATTTCCATTTGCAAGGGAAAATCTGTAACAATGTAAAAATTACAGAGCTGGATCAAAAAAGCAGCAAAAGAAGCAGCAAACATCAAGGCAGAACATACAAAATTGGGGGATGTGGAGATACCATGGAGGCCAGAGGATGCTGGAGCCTGCACCTTCCAGTAATTGCTCTACATTTACTTGATCCTCTTGATACTTTTGGCCTCCTCATCTCCCACTACTGAGAGTTATTTATGCTGTAGGAAAAATCAGAATTGTGCTTGTTTTAACATCAAAGCCTGAGTGTTTTCCCTGAGAGCACCCAAGGTTTTGGACTCTGAGGAATAAAGTATTCAACTTTGTCATGGGTGCCTGGATTTTTATTACTTCTAAGCTTTCCCTCTTCATTGGTGAAGAAAAAAGATTTTTTGTGCCTGGTCAAATTAAAGGGAAACTTTGTTTTTGTCTTCCATTCTGTTCCAGTACTAACATGACTTTACTGGCCTGGGGAGACAGAACTACATGCAAGATAAAATATGCAAGATCATATATTTATACAAAGCCATTAATGTGTTTTTATTCTCAACTCCCAACACATGATTTATCTTTTGTCTATCCCAGAAAACTGAACTGATGTGTTCAGATAACTGAATTTCTAATGCTGGTGCCAGAAATTCTCTCCTTTTTTTTAGTATCAGCCTATTTAAAGCCCATCACTAGCTGAGTATAGTTGAGATTTTTTTTGTCATTTATAATGCTCTGCATTATTGACATTTCATCTCCCATTTTTCATTGCCTGTCACTATAAAACAGATTTCATTTCACAACTTGATATTTACAGTGTAAAATTTCTTTATGAGAAGATTATTTAGATTATCTCACTTTATAGGGGAGATAACCAAGCACTTCTGGAGATGATTTATCTCACTCTAAGCTAGACACCCAAAATAAGTCAAATTAAATGGTTTTTTTTCTCTTTTTTGAGTTTAAAAGCCTAAATGCAAACACTTACACAGGAAGTAAATTAATCAGAGAATCCTGGAATGGTTTGGGTTGGAAGGGACCTTAAATCCATCCAGTTCCACCCCTGCCATGGCAGGGACACATCCCACTATCCCAGGGAGCTCCAAGCCCTGTCCAGCCTGGCCATGGACACTTCCAGGGATCCAGGGGAGTCCACAACCTCTCTGGGCAATAAAGATCATAAAGACAGATAATTACACTCAAAATAGGAAAAATCTAAGTGCTGTCAACTCCTCCATTAAAATGAAATAATCTGCCTTTTTCAGTGCAATATGCACACAAAAATCCAGACAACTCAACCTCCCATGGAGTTTTCCTTTGTAAAAATCTGCTGATTTTCTGTTAAAAAACCCAACAAACTGGGACAGAACAATCCCAGGGAGATCTATTACTGGCTGAAAATTCCATTATCTAAACCAACTCTTACTTGTCTTCAGCTGTTCATCCAGAACTATGCCAGTTATGTAAATAATTGCTTACCATGCTGGTAATAGTACAAATTTCTGGAGGATATCAGCACTGAGTTATTTCTCTTGATATTTTTGATATCCTAAGGGGAGCACAGTGACAGAGGCAGCTAAATCCATTACTGAGGATTACATAAACAAAATTCAGTTTGCACTTCTAAAAAACCAAAATTTATGCAAAGGTCTAAAACCACTTTCCATTGTGTTTAAAGATAAAATAATCCCTGTTTCTTGTAAAGAACAGAACCAATGCAGTGTCTTACACAGCACAAGCTAGAGGAGCAACAGTGTTTTAAAATGAAGTTTTGTGAGAAGATCATGACAATTCCTCAAAATAGAACTGCACTTCATAAACTGTTCTGACATTCTGGATCAGATCTGTAAAAATATTTAGATGGTTTAAAAAGCAAACAGGCACCATAAGGAATTGTCATGTTCACTTTAGACACAGCTCCCCCAAATAAAAGCACAGATGATTGATTGGCCTTGTCATAATCCATCTGTTAGGAACTGGGAGGTGATGGGGGAGAATATATCCTTGCTTTTATTATTAAGGGATATTTTACAGCAAGCAAAGCAGTGCAGACAGCAGCAATTATGAACCCACCAAATGCCAAACAGATCATTACTCGCACAAGTACCTTCACTAATCTGAACCTCCCTGCTGTAAGCAGCTCAGAAAAATAACAATAAATGGCACATGCTCTGAAATGATCACATAATTTTGTGTACAAAAGTGGAGTCAAGCCAAGGGCTGCAGTGTTACTATAAGCAAAAGAAAGGAAGAAATTACAATAAACCCAAAAAACCCAATCTGCAAACACTTGCTGGGATCCCAGCAGGTGAGCAACTCCTTGTGGATCTCAAATTTGGATTAAGTTGCTGTTTCTTGTCAAGACAATGCAGAGCTGGAAGGAATAAAAAGCTTCCACAAATCAGACTCGTGCTGCTTCCAAGTGCAGCTGCTCTCTGTGTGCCACTTGTTATTGCAGCCTGGCAGGGAGCAGCTTCCCCTGCTCCTGGGGCTTTCCACAGAAGGGCAATCTGACCAAATTTAGGAAGCCCTTCTATTCTGACCCTCTGGCACCCACAGCATCACAGAAACACCTCCAGCCTGTATAAAAGCACAGTTAAATGTCACTGTGCCTGGGCAAGTGAGTTTTTAAAGAGGTTATGGTGACTTTGCATGAGCTGGAGCTCAGAATATTCACTACAGCAATAAACTGAGAGCACATCTGCCATACATTACTTACAGCTACCTAAAAATCAGCTGCCTAATCCATTTTATTCTGGCTTTTCCTTATCATTATCACTGACAGAGAGACTGGGGAAGCCATCACAGGGAAGTTATTCCCCCCTACCTAAAGCAGATGCCTCAAGTATGTGAAATAAATAACTAAACAAATCTTGACACTTAAAATGTCAAGGCAGGGAGCTCAGAAAAGTACCTAAAACATGATACAGAATGTTTGGATGGAGGATTTGATATCACTAAAATAGATATATACAGATATACACACACACACAAGTGTGTGCATACAAGAAAAGCCAAGATCAGGGCAGTAAATCTGCATAATTCCCCCACATTCATCAGAGCAAACACCATGACAGATTAAAAATTAACAGATTTAAGCATCCTGTGGATTTCTCCTCGCTCTCCACAGCTCACTTTGCTCTGCAGTTTATGAAACAAGACTAGAGAGGCACTCACAGGTTGATGGACCTTGACAAGATGACAGATACAGTCAGGAGGATGCACCCATAGGGACCAATTTCAAACTGAAAAAGAAAAGGTGTTACCTTGGTGTTATTATTTTTTGTTTGTTTCTCTAGGATTTTGCTTGTCTATTTTGTTTGCTGTGTTCATTTTCTTTGCCCAGTCCTCCAGAAATGCAAATGGAGCTGAAGGCAGTAGGAATTGTGGTGCTTTATGCTAAAACTGAATTTGTTGCTGAGTTTGTTGAAATGCAAAATGTGTCTGAAACAGTGTTCAGAACACACTGTGTGAGACTAATAGACACAGAAAGTCTGCAGCTGAACCATAATTCAATTAATACATAATTAAACACAGTACCTGGTGAATATTCTGCTGTAGAAATACAATCAGATCCTCGTATCTCGTGGCACTGTGAAGTATCAGCTGGGAAGAAATGCAAGAAGGAAAACCAAAAAGTGACTTTTTAAAAATAGAAACTCATTTTTATAACCTGAGAGCTGAAATGAAGTAGCCAAAACTTGCAAACTGCCTGGAAAGAGCTGAAGTAACAAAAGGAAATAAAGCTCTAATGAAATCCACCTCTTAATGTTGTCATTTGGTGTAGAATTGTATCTCAGCACCTCATATATTCTGAATTTTTTGATGCTGCTTCTTCGTGATTTTAAGTTTGTTGAACAGACCCTTTGATTCAGTTTTAAGCATTGTCTGTGCAAGGAAAAACAATTCCTGGAACAGAGGAATTCTGAAGCTTTAGAGGGCACAGGATGGGCAAGAAGCTCATCTTATATGGGGAGGCTTTTATCACACTCAGAGAATATGAGTATTCCTATTTAACATGAAATCCAGCAGAGCTCCCAGATCCAGGCCCTCACTTCAATATTCTTTGCCTGTTTTTCCATCTTCAGATTTTTTGAGACATCCATTCCCCCGTTTAGGAGGCCAAAACCCATTTCCTCCAACCACTAAAGCCTGGCTGATGGCACCACTGCTTGCAAAGCCATCTGAGAGCCTCAGAGGGAAACAAGGCATAACTGGGAGGAGTTCTGCCCTTTGGAGCTTCTGGAGGAGGGAAAAAAGGCAAAGAATTCAGTGTGAGACAAGAATAAAATAGTGTCTTTTCATGCTCATGGTCAATTGGAGGGGCCCACATTCATTTTTACTGCTTGTCATTAAATGCAGGCAGAGTTTTTAGGTTTGGAAGGTGGAAAAAAATGGAAAAATAAAAAGGACTTCAGAGAGCCCAACTGCCCACAGTCACTGGGACAACTCAGAGCCAGGCAGGAGATGGGATTTCATTTCCTACTGGGTTCTGGATCATAACAAATTTGATTTTAAAACGTTAGGAGGGGAATGGAAATCAGATTCATTGAACTCAAACAGGGAAAGCAAAAAAGAGGATCTATAGAACAGGAGTCACACAGAGCCTTACAGTTTCTAGGATTCCATCTGCCTTGTATTTTCCTGTGGGAGTGAACTGCTGTCTTCCTGATGGCCTGAAGGGGATATTCAGACAAAACTCATGTTAAAAGGAAGAAAATGGCATTAAAGAGAAACCAATACATTATATGAATGAGTCAAAGGTTTGCATCATTATTTTTAACAGCTTTTTAAATAAAAGATTTCTTGTAAATAAGCTCACATTGCAAATCAAACTTCTGCCAGTGAAACAAACACTTTATCTGTGCTGTGCTCTCTCAGTTTAACATGAATTACAAGTTTCTCCTTGCAGAAGGAGGATAAATATAAGTTTAAGATGTTAATGACAGATTTTATTGAAAAATATTTTTAGAGCAATGACATTCAAACAAGCAGAAGAGCAAATGTAAAAAATCACAGAGGAAGTAGTTTTGAGATGTAAAATATGTGAAATATCATTTGAAATGTCTTTGAATTTGCTGCTTCTATTTCAGGACTAAGAAGCATTTCTGTGTCCCAAAGCTTCTGTTATTTTGCAGCTATCTCAGTTGATCTAATAAAAGAAATTAATTATGGCCACAAAACCTGACTCACTTAAAAAAATCCTTTTATGTTCCACTGCAGCCAAAGCCAGGGATCTAAAAATCAGATTTTTGTGTACAAGCAGCCTGATTGCCTTGCATAAACTAAACAGGCAAATACAGCAAAAGGAGCAGAATGCTGCATCTGAAAAAAGAACTCTTAATAAAAAGATTTTGGAGGATTCCTACATTGAATTAAATCCACAGCATCTCTCACAGCCCCAAAGTGTTTTGTCCATTCTGTCCCAGCTCCTGGGGCAGCACAAACTACATTTTGCATTTCTCCTTAGGCTGTTTTAGGCAGCTTTGGAGGCTTTTATCTTGTAAATTCTGCAGCTTTGGGACAGACAGAGGTGCAGGAGCAGTGTCCAGTGGCTCAAAAGGCTTCTCCTACTCACAGAGCCAGGAGGGCTTTCTCATGGCCCCCCGCACGCCACAGGATGTCAGCGAGAGCCAGGGAGAGGCACTTGGTCCTGTGAGCTTCTGAGGGCTGGAGACAGCTGCAGGGCAGGAAATAAAGGAGAGAGACAAGCACCAAAATGTGAGGGCAAAACACTTTCATGGCAGGTTTGTCTCTAAAAGAACAGAAGCATCTTTAGAGACAATTTTGTTAATAACAAGGCCCCGGTGAGGTGCCTCAGAAAATCATTATTTAGGTATCTCAGTTCTTCTACAGCTGAGGGAAGATGACCTGGATGGTTTGTGAGTTGCAGAGGGAGCTGGTGGTGTCAGAGGGGAGAAATTCCAGGTGTAAATCCAGCTGGATCCCACCTTGCCCTGGGCATGGAGAGAGCCACGAGCGCTCTCCGTACACTGAGACTCCTCAGCACCCACACAGCTCTCAAGAGGCTCATCCAACTGATGTCACCACTGGGCTTTTTGGAACCATCCTCTGGGGAGAAACCTTATTTTAGGCATTTAAGAAGGTAGCCTGGACCCTGAAGATAACCAGAACCAGTGAATGGAGCCACAGGGAGAACAGCTCTCTCCAGACTGCTGCAGAACAGACTGGGCACGCTGGGTGGGTTTCTGCTGCTCCTAATGATGGGTAAACTGCTGCCAGGGGCACTTAAGCAGTTGTAAACTTATTATGATTCTGTGTTCTGTGGCACTGTTCCTGTCACACAGGTGAATTTCAGTGATGGAATTCACAGTCTTTTCTTCCAGGAGATCCTTACTTAAGCTGGTGTCTGATTTATATGGAATGATTAAAATAAATCTGGTTTTATCAATAAAAGCAGTGGATGAAAATCAAGGGAAGACTAAATAAAGTCTGATCAACAAGAGGAACTGGTGATGCACAGATCTGTTATCACACCCCAATCTTCTAAAAGAAGGAGCTGCTCTTTCACAAAACATATTTTTAATTGCTAAGACAAGAAACAGATAAATGCTTCAGGGAACAATCCCATATTGGCAAATAATGCACAAGAGAAGCTACTTCATCTTTAAACCTGTAATAAAACCTTCAATATTCTCTAAGAGGATTGTTCTATATTTTAAATACGATTTTTAGTTTCTAAAGGAGCTGAAGTTTTTACTTCTTAACCCTTTTAAACAAATCTACACCATAATGTTGTTGCTTACTACTGAATTTTCTCCAAAGTTCCATCTGCAACAAACACTGGCTTTGCATTTTCTTAAAGTGCCCCAAAGTTAGGACCTAAAACATTACAGGACCAGGAGTCACAAAGTGGGAAAAGTGGCAGATTTGAGAATAAACCCAATATCCATGAGCCTGAAGAAGTGGCCAAAAGATCCCATGCCCCTGGGAAGAACCTAACTGGAGTTTTCTCCAGTGGCTTCAAGAATGGCAGTCTTTGAAATTCAGATTTTATCTGGTTTAGAGTGTTACCAGCATGGGAGATGAGGACAAAACCTGTTCCCACTGTTTGAGTAAAAGATCTAATAATTCAAAAGACTAAACAAGAAACACCAAACATCAAAAAAATTAAACAGACTTTCAAGTTCAACATCTGCCTTGAATATAATGTTCATTTAGAGAATGTTTCCCTCTCTGAAGGATGTGAGATATGGGAAATAATTGGTGAGAGTTTTCAAGTGAAAAAAAAAACATTAAAAATATAATCACAACTTTCTCTTATCGCTGCCTGTATTCTAATGCAGACACCCAGAAATTCAGGGGAGTCACAAGTAACTGATGTGTCTGAGAGGCATCAGAGGAAGAAGGAATAATTCTCAAGAAAATGAGAATTATTTCTTGAATGTTGAAGAAGCCTGAAATCAAACCCCTCAGGTGAAGTGGTTGATAATCTGAAAGTCCAGGTCAGAATTAGGAAGGAAAGTTCATCCTCTCATTTGAAGCTCTGAGACTTCCCTTTCCCTCTGCCTGCTGAAAGCTTCTGCACATGGCAAACACAGCAGAAGAAAAGCATGTTTACCTCATGAATAAAAACCAAAAATCTTTTAAAACCATGTGGATAAAAAGAGGGGAACAACAGGAGAGGCAAATTCTGCCAAGTGAACAGGACAGGCTGGAGCTGGCACGAGCTGGGACACACACTTGAAACAACCTGGCCTCAATCCACTCACTGAGTGCCACATAATTTGATTTCATTTATGACCTCTGAGGAAAATTAACATCTCTTTTTTTACTAAGGATGACCTGAGACACAAAGAGAACAAGGAGCAGATGATCAAAGGCTGTCCTCAAAGCTGAAAGAAATTCCTGGTTTTCACAACCAGAAATAATTCTTCTGTGGAGATCCCTGGTCATAAAACCAGCTCAGTATGTACTGAGCTTCTTGCAAGGAAATTACTGAGGTTTTTCTTTTATGCAGGCAAGAACCTGGAGAAATCTGCCCTCATTTAAATCTGAATTAGAATCCTCAAGTTTTGCTGGGTAATTTCTCTCACTTCCCATCCTGGATGCTGAAAACAAATAATGCTGCTCTCTGTTTCTTTCCAATATTGATGAAAAACAGCCCAAACAATGAATTTACAGTAAGTGTAAGCCAGACAACACAGAGAAATCTCAACAGAGACCACAGCATTTTCCTACACAGCTCCAAGCAGAAAAATGGCTATTTAAGGCCAAAATTTAATACAAGAGGAACATTTTTATACTGTTCAAGAAGGATCTCAGCATGAAAGCTTCTCTTTGGACCAAATCGAGGTCAGACTAATGGAGGTCACAAATAAAAGTGGTGGCAGCAGAAACCAATACAATAATTTTCCCTATTTAACATTCTGTTCCTTTAAGGCACAGGGAAGCTTTGTGGAATTTGTCTTTTGTAATGGACCTAATTTCTTACTGAAAACAAAAGGCAAATACATGAAAAATGGTAATAAAATAATTTTGAGGCATTATTTTCCAGAATTGAATTCAATAACCCCTGTTCCTTCAGCAATGTGACAAGTACATTATTATTATTATAGCAGTCCAAGCAATTTCCTTGTCAGCAGCAACACCTAACAAAATTCCTTTAAAGCAGGCAGAAAATTCACAGAATATAAATTCAAATTCCATTACAGAGATTAAACATGAGTGATCAAATGCAGTTACAAAGAAAAAATAGTTATAACTTTAATTTTTCAACCCTGTTGAGATTCTTAGTGTCAAACACTGGATGAACTTCATGGTCTTTCAAACCTTGATTACTTTTTTGTTTGAAATCAAATTTCCATGAGGACCTTGAGGCTAAATAATTTTCATTGGCTTCGATTCAAGCTGTTGGGTCCTCACTGAGGTTCTTGGGTTAATCACAAGCAATTACACAAATAAGGCACCAACTTCTACATTCCTACAGTTCAATGGGAAGCAAACACAAGTAAATCAGACACTGCTTTCTCTCTCTGAAACAAAAAGTTCAGTAAGTTCAGACTCTAAAGGCTCCTGTGTGGCTGCAGCAGAGAAATAATTTATTTTTTTCACTTCTGTAGGGAAAACTCCTGAGAATTCACTGCCTTACCGGGTGTCTTTGTTCCTGTTGCTGTCTGCAAAGATCAGCTGCTGCAGGACACAGGCTTGGACTGCAGCCAGAACTCCACACGGGCCACCCTGGGGGAAAATGGGACACTCCATGAGCAACAAAGCACTGAGGGATGCTGGGCAAAGCCTCTGTGAGCTCCCCTGCAGCCCAAAGCCACCCCTTCATCTCTCTCTGTGCAGCCATCACTTGGCAGGGCTCTCTGGTTCTGGGAAGCCAAGGAAAATCAGTGGTTTTAAGTGTTTGTGTGGCTCCTATTTTTCCTGAAAAGACCTAGACATCTTTAATGTGTTTTTTTTTTTTAAATCTGGGATATACAAATTGAAAATCTCCCGATCCCTATTGAGCTGCAGTTTAATCTTCAGAGAGGAATCCAATCTGAGTGTTTCCCAAGGACTGAAAATAAGCCTTGCTCTTGTACCTCCTCTCAGCACCTCGAGTTCCCACCTGCATCACTAAACAAAGATTTTGGGTTTCAGTACAGCCCTCTGCACCTCAGACCCTCCCTCTCTCCCTCTCTTTCTCTCACTGGAGAAGAGAAAGAAAACCAAGAAAGTTTGAATCTTTCAAATCATTTTTGTGTCAGGAAACAAACCGCAACACCGAGAAATGCCAGGGTAACTTGGAATTTCATGGAAAGAAGATTTATTGTAGATTTATAGCTGGTTTGGGCTACATGCAGGACACAAGGCTGGCATCACAGACACCACAATGCCACCAACAAACTCCACTCAAAACCCTGCAGAAGAAGGGTTTTACACAGAAATGTGATTAAAGAGATCTGTTTAATTCTCAGGTTGCCCTAAGTGCAGCACCAAGGGAACAGGACCTGCAGGAAAATGCTGAATGGAACCAAGAAAACAAAGGTCCTGGGATTAGGAAAGGGCTTAGATATTGACACCTTCCCATTTCTCATTTGTATTATACACACACTGCAGCTCTGGATTTATTTAAATAACTGAAGAGTGGATAATCTGAAATATATAAAGGAAAAAAGCAAGGTTTGTTTCAGTCCATCAGGGAAAGGCCTCCCAGTCAAAACAGAAATTACAGGATTTATTTTAAATATCTTCTTACAGCACCACAAAAACTTAATGTAAGAGAGAACCAAACAGCTGTTCAGCTGAAATGAATTTTGGAAGTGAGGAGGAAGCACATGAACGAGCTGAAACAGGCACAATCTATGCAAAACACCATTCCTGCACTGGAATTTATGGTGGGGAATTCAATGGCCAGTGAGTGGCTGGAAGTGATGAGATCTCCTTTCTCCAGCAGCAGGGGCTGGAAACATCAAAGTCACATTTACTGTGGGCCACTGAACAGCATTGCCACAGCTCCTTTTGGAGTCTGAATGAACACTGAATATCTTCTTTTTCCACTCTGTAAGATAAGCAGCTTTCTTCTGAGATCACCAGCCTAATGAAATATTTAACTGGATGAGGTAAGTCAATTAAACATCCTAATGACAGGTTTATTAGCCACTGTCCTTGCCTCAAAGCCTCTCCTCCTCTCATTTCTGAATAATGGTCCACTTCTCTCAGGGCAGATAAAGATTTTCTGCATCACAGAAAGGGGGCTGCAGGAGAGATGAGCCCCCAGCAGTGCAGTGTCCCAGGGACCCTGACAGAGTGTTTGTTCCTCTTATTTTAGGAAAGACCCTCATCACCTGATCCAAATTTCTTCAGGAAGTAAAAATCTGTGTGATTTTCCAGGCAACTCTTGCTATGTCTCATTTTGAGACAGATCAAGCTGCATCTTAAATTTCTTTGGCCTCACAAATCATTTTTCTCTTAAACTCCATCCTTGATTCTTGCTCCTTCATTCTTTTACCACCACCAGCTTTCAGCTGAAATGGCTTCTCCTCCTCCCCATGGATAATTCCCCATCACACACAGAGACATTTCCACACTTTCTGCAGCTCCTTCAAGTTTCCCTCCATCCATTTCAAGTTTCCCATCACGACTCAACAATGTGACATCATCCACTGGTAACCAGAGAGTTTAAAACAGGAGGAAAGTCTTTAGAAAACTTCATTTTTTTTCACTGCTGAAACATACAGCCTTTGTAAAGTCAGTGGAAAAAGCAAAGATCACTGTGAGGAAGGAATTTACAGTACCTTTTTCTGCACAATGCCATATTTTAGCTGTGGGATATTGTTAAATGTAAAACTCTGGATTTTCCATTCTTCACTGAAGCAACAAAGACTAGAGCCAAACAGAAGATTTTTTAACTCCTATGAAAGAAGGAAAGAAAAAAATCTCATTTTAAAAAACACAGTAATTTGTAGAAAAGAAAGGAGGAGTGTGCAAGGGTAATGACTAACTTTGTATAACCACCCTCTTCTGTTCTATCCATACTGTAAATAGCAACACCCCAATGAAAAGGAGCAATATTTTCCTTTTCCTGCCATATTCCTTCCACTCATAATGCTGGGAGCTGCCCAGCACTGGAAAATATTTATGTCTAATGTCTGGGGCACAGTTTCCCATGAAAACATCCCAGAACACTGCCTGAAATTTAACAGCTGGGAGAGCAATGCCCACCAATGGTGGCATGAGGGAGAAAAGGACTCTGTAGTACAAGATAAATGTTAATTAAGTGTTTGATTTCTGTATTTCAGGATCCAGACTTTGGCCCTGGACAAAGTGCAGACCATGACCATTCAGCAACAGCCAGGCTGAATAAATTGCATTCATGCTAAAGCAGAGCTCAGGAAATAAAAACAGACTACTCAGGGCTGGTAGAGTTACTCCAACCTCTTTGATCTAGAAATTAAATTAGAAGACACCCTCGTTTTTTGGTCTGGGTTGTTTTCTCCTCTGTCTGAATGGGAAGGGAAAGTATTTAATAATTTCATTTCTGCTCAAAATAGGGGAGATAAGCAAGGGAGAAACAGTGATAGGGGAATAATAAACCTCTGTCAGTGGAAAGGACTGGAGAATAACTGACTCCAGGCATTAAAGAAATAATACAAGCCTCATTAATTAAAGCTATGATCTGTGCTTCAAGTGGGCTGATCCATGAGGGCATTTGTCTGAATTTAGGCAGTCCTGAATTACCCTGTCACCTGGGAAAGGAATATCCTCAGGAATCCAGCACATGTTCAAAAGTGCAACACAGAGCAACCCCTGCAGCTTTGGCTAAGGAAACTCAAAAAACAACCTCTCACATCTATTTGTGTTTGCCATAATTTGTCTTACTTTTGCAAGAGAAATATCAATTGCCTTTGACACTATTTGAAGCATATAGAGTGTTGAAAGGTCTGGGGTCTTATTAATTTCTCCAGCTGTCTCTTCATCTTCAATATCAACTGAAAGAGAAGAAAATCACAGAATGTGATGGTGGAAAAGAATTGTTTCCCCCAGCACTGCTAGTGCCAGGGGTCATCAACATGAAAATTAAAACTTATTGTCTTTATAAAAAAGAAAAATACAGTTTTAGCCAGAAAGGGCAAATAAAAATACTTGAGCCAATCTTTTTTTGATTATTTCTTAATGATTTCTTTGTCTTATCTAGAAGTTTACAGCAAATGCCATTGCTGTAAACCAGCCAAGAGTTACAAAAGAAGCCACTCCTATTGATTTGGCCACAGCTGCTCTGAGCAATACAAGAGATGGCAAAAGCCAAACTGAAACTTGACATCACTTACCCAGTTCTAGGACTTCTTTCATCTGGTCTTCTTTATAGCCAAAGGATGTTGGAGACTTCCTACATGAAAATTAATCAAGAAATGAGGGAATAAACATTTGTTTTAAATGAGAAAAGGTGTTTGAATAAACAAGAAATAGGGAGCATTCCCACACAAGGATATAACTTTTACGTGTGTGTGTGTGTGCATATATAAATATATATAGAGAGACAGACAGATAAATATAGATATAGATATAGATGTAGATATATAAAATAAATCTATGATCTAAGAAATAAATAGTCTTTTTCCATGGAAGAAAGCTGCACTCCAGGGGTTCATCAAGCAAAGCAGCCAGCACAGAGCAACACCCTGTGTTTGATTTGGGACTTCAGCCCTGTTTCAGCATCAATCTCATTTATTTGTGTGATATGACAGATCAGGTCATCAAATAAAATTCACATCCCTGACAGGGATCAGGGTAAGATTCAAATTAGTCATTAAATCACTTGAAATATCCAAAAAATCAAAGTGGGAATAGGTCTTAGACTGGCTCCTTTACCAGAGTATATTTTTAATCCATTAAGAGGGATCAGTTTTCAACTCCTCTCGTGATTTAATTGTACATTACACAATTAAGAGGTTAAAATTCCTATGAATAACTGCTAAAAGGACTAAGCATTTAAACTTGGCTGTTAAATCAGAGCCATTAAGATTTTTGGAGATGAGATGGGTTTTATTCTTCCTGTTGAATTCACACCAAAACAAATTCAGATTCAAGGAAAAGTTTTGAATAACCATTTCCAAAAATGGCAAAAATGGACTTTTTTTTCCCAAAAAAACCCCAATACTGTAACATTGGCTTTTACTTTGGAAAAAAAGGTATTGCACTGACAATCCTTTCAAAAATAGTATGGAATAATTTCCTCAGCAACATTCTTTGTATGCACGACATTACAGCAACAACTGCTGTCATGGCACATACTTTCCATGAGCTTCATTTCCTTTTCAGAATATGAAATAATAAAACCAGAACTCAGACATATCACACTCAGGATTTGCCCAGTTTAAAGGCATTTTGGCAGCTTTCTCACTGATAGTATTTCACACTGTAAGAACTGAAAACACTTTTTATCTATAAATAAGTTAAAGGACTGAGGCAATGAAATGTGGGTGGCCCTGATTCAGGACAGACAGAATGGAAATGAATCACCCACGTTCTAGGAACTTCAGGTAAAAATAAAAGGGAGGGCCAGCAGGTCAATAAAAACAAGAGGACTGAGAAGAAGTTTGTATAGTGGCAAAGCAGCACTGAGCTCCCACAGAAAATCACAGTATTTTTATGTGAAATAGAATTTAATAGAGTTGACTGTGGTATATTTTACAACACAGTCAGATCTCCCCATGGTATTTCCTAACATCAACTTCAGCTGAGATTCCCTTCCCATAGCTGCTTGCTGCTATTTTCCTCTCTCCTGCTCAAGGAAAGGGTCTTCATGGCAATAAATCCACCAATAAAATGTTCTTCAGCCAAATCCTGTCACTCAGGCATAACCAAGAGCCCCATTTTTGTTTTCTCTGAGATTGCACACTGTTCTCTCTTCTTTTCTAGTGTTTCTTCCCAGCCAACCCATTTCTATCTAATTTTGCAGGAGTTTTTAACACCTTCCAAGGCCAGGTTGGATAGGACACGGAGCAGGCTGCTCCAGTGGGAGGTGTCCCTGCCCATCTTCAAGGTCCTTTCCAACAAAACCATTCTGGATTCTGTGATTCTGACACTTAATGCAGCACTACAATTTCCATTTATAAATGAAAACACAGCTACCCATGGTACAATTCACATACAGCTAACCCAGCACCCCTTTTTTTAGTTTTAATTCTCTCTGGAAAAGTCTATAGAAGATGTTGGTTCTACACCCATTCCAGGAAGAACCAAGCCCAGGATTCAAAGTGCTCTGAATTCTCCAGGCTGAGAATTCCCATCAAGCTGAGGAAAGCACTGACATCCAAGATTAATGTTGGGTGTTTTCTGCTTAAGTGGGGTATTTTTGCAGGTGGAGGTTCCCCTCCTTGAGGGGAACTTGTGTTTCTCAAAACAGCCAGGACATTTATTGCAATTTCCATTTCAGCAGAGGGCTGCTGTTCCAGGAAAATTTATTGTGGGCGTAAAACCATTCGGGTGGAATACTCAGGGAAGGGGGAAGTCATCCATCATGGCAGGAAAATGGGACAGGAAGAAAATATGGTTCATTCTAAACATACTATACAGTACTTTCTCTAAATATTTGAACATTCCTCTCTGGCCTCCAAGCATTGTAGGAAAATGGATTTACAGAGAAGAGTTGGACTCGCAGAGAGGGAGCTCCTTGGCACAATAATGGATGTGCTTTCCACCATTTCCTATTTACACCAACACTCATCAAGGCCAGGTAAACAAAGGGGCTTAAAAACTAAACATCAGTGGCTTTAAGGTGACTGGGGTGGTAAAATTAATTTTCATTGCCAGATTACAACAGCTTTTCTACTGAGTGTAGAATAAGCAGACACATCCAATGCTCTTGGAGTAGTGAGTAAAACCTGCAGAGGAGGTAATTAAAAATTAACATCTATTGCTGTTTGAAAGAGGGTAAAAAAGGTCTTTTTATGTGGTGCAGCTTGTCACTGCTTTGGGGTACAATATGAAACCAGAATTATTAAAGGCAATTGTAAAGATGCAAAGGACATGATCACAACATTCTTCTATGGGAAAACACCTTGTCATGAGGATTTAATGTAAATTCTGTCATGTTGGCAAGGCTGGTTGACAAAAGTAACAGAGGCTTATACACTTAATTTCTCCAAATTTCCTTTCCAGTGAAGACCTGCATCTGATCTGATTTGCACATCTGCAATATGAAAAATTACCTGGTGAACAGATAGATTTGTGAATGCTGACAGATATAAAATAAAGGAGAAACTTGTCATTGAAAGGGTCATTTCTAATAGAAGTGGTCACTTCTACTAGAAATAGATTCTCACACATGAATATGTAATGTCCTGTTGAATTTTACTAACTGTGACCATTTGAAATATTTGTTGAGAAGGTTTGTATATAAAAAAAGGATTATTATAATCACAGGTTGAGCTACAAGATGGTTTGAAGTGCCTGATGAGTTGAGCTCACCTGAACACAAAGCTCATCCATAGGCTATGAGTGAATATTTATCTCCAGTTACAAAATCAGAATTATAATAAGAGTGGAGCTGCTTTGTTCCTACTGTTCTCCACCAGGGATTTTGGAGTGTGACACCCTCAAAATGGAATTTCCAAGGAGCTCAGCACCACCTGTGTGAACTCACCAATATGTTCAGCAACTCAAGACTGCTGGCAGCAAAATAAACAAAAAGCAGTAAAATTAAACAAAAGGGAGATAAAATTTCAATAAATAAAAATACACAGCACCTACCAGGCATGACAGAAAGCACAGAAAAGGGTTCTCAGATTTTGGCACTCAAACAATTCACATCAGTGGAGGTGAATCCAACCCTCTGCTCTGTTCACCATCCATAAAGTCCCCACTCTGTCTGGTTTGGGCCTTCAATTCTTAGTCTATTTAATTTTTAAGGATGTGGAATATTTGTGGTCTTCCATTTCCTGTCAGAAACCTCCAATTTTCAACTATTCAAACCACTGTAGTCTGACAGATATTAGCAATACAAATGATCTTCCTGAAAGCCAATATATCAACCTTTAAATTGGACAATAAAAACTTACACTGAAGATGGGCTATCCTCTTATCTCATCTTCTTATAAAAAAAGGTGAATTCAAAAAACAGGTTACTGGTAAGCCCACAGAGATTTTACCTCCTGGTAAAGTAATCTGAAGGATAAATAGAGGTTAAAAAATTTCCTTGTGCTACCTGCACACAACTGATTGTTTTTAAGGAGCAAGTAATCCCACAGAGTCATGGAACAGCTTGAGTTGGAAGAACCTCGATGATCACCTAATGCAAATTCTCAGTTGTCTGACTGCATTTCAGGCAAAGGGCTGGACCTCAGATTTCATGCTTTCAGATTTGCCTCCTTTCCAAAAATAAAGAAATTATACAGAAGCCATTTGTCATTTCCAGTAATTGCAAAGTGCCTCTTCCTATGGAGTGCTGGAAAAATACTAAAAGGGCAAATGGCAGCCCCACAGATGTTACACCACGGGCTCTGGTGCCATAAATCCATTGGCACCACACGAAAGTCACAATAGTTTACAACTCTTATTTTAGGCCCTTTTTTCCGGTCCAAGCATTATGTTTTAAAAGGTGTTACGCAACTCCAGGCCCTTGAAGGTTCTCACTCCAGACTTGGCAGCCACAACCTTTCTTCTCATCCATGGGCGAGTCAAACCCGTATTCCCCAGGGAAGAGCCCGTTCTGTTTGACAGACATTGCTCTGCTGGCAGCTGCAGGAGTCAAATCCACACTTCTCCCCGGAGAAAGGGGTCAGAACCCCTCCAGGAGGGCTGGGTTCCTCTCTCCAGGAAGGTGTGGCCGTTCTCACCGTGTTTCCTGCCCCCAAAACCACTCCAAAGCACGGGGGGAAGCTGGAGATGATGCAAAGGGTGGCTGAAGGACAAGGCAGAGATCCCAGGCAAAGGTGGAAGGAAATGTGCCAACGTAACTGACTCGTGGGCCGCCCCAGCCCCGCGCCCCGCTCCGCTCTTTCGCCTGGAGCGCCGCACGCTGACGAAACTCCTCTTCCTAGAAATGCCTCCCCAGGCAGTGCATCCTCTTCCTCTCACAGTGGGAAAAATGGAATTGATTCCTCAGGCATTGCTCAGACACGTGGAGAATCCTGGAATAACCTGGGGCTCTCGGGTTTGAAACGAGATCAAGTCCAGAACGACACGGCTGTGAGAGCTCGGGCCTCATTCCACAGAGCAGGATATCCAGGTGGTGAGGACTTCCAGGAACTGCTCCACACCTCCCAGGATCTAAACTTTATTACTCACCAAACTGCCAAAGGTGTTATTTTGGACAAAGCCATCCCATCCTTCACACTGAGTTTGTAGGTAACACTGAAATATCACAGCCAACCAGGCAAATAATACAGAATATTCCTAGAAAACCGACTTTTACACCAAAATGTGCAGTAGGAGTGACTGGAGCCAACCAAAACTGCCGGGTAAATAATGTGCATTACATAACTTTGCTGGAACTATTTTTCCTTTAAGTTGGAAATTCAATATTATTTAAAAAAATAATATTCAAACTGGAATCTTAATTAGTATTCCTTATGAAATGAGGCATTCACATATTAAGCTTCAACAGGCATTGCATTTTCCTGTTTCAGTGTGTCAAGAAACGAGCATCAGTGCAGTCCAGAAAGCTCCTGGGTTGCTTGTGCTCTGCTCTGTTGCTTGCACTGCCTGAGGGAACACGAAATCCTGCTCAGAAACTCATGGCCAATGTCCTGTGCCAATCCCCTCATGCAGCCCAGCACAGATTGTGGCTGGGGATGATGCAGGATAAAAAGATAGGAGAGGATCTTTGCAGCTTTAGGCACTCAACCATCTATAATTGACAGCTATTGGCTCAGTCCTCACATGGAAAAT
>VZRX01018117.1:28740-44750 GCA_013398075.1 Notiomystis cincta | reverse complement strand
AAAACGGAAAAAAAAAAAAAAAACCCAAACCAAACCTGATGTGTTTTTCCAACTGACAGGATTTTCCTGGTTAAAATCCTGTCCAGGAGGAAATTATTGCAAGTGGCCCCAGGATGCTGTGGAGGGTCTGCTCCAATCAGCACCAAGGGCAGAGCCACTGACCACTCTCCCTATCAATAACTGAATATCCACATTTCTCCCAACTCTCTGTGTAAATCACCCCATTCCAGCCACAGAAAAGAGAATAGATCCTCTCCAAGCAGCAAAACAGAGGGATGCTGCATCCCTTAGGGAGTATTACTGGCCTAGGATCCCCTTCAACCCCCCAGGCTCCATCAGGACAGATGTTCTGGTCCTTTTCCCCTTCCTAGGCCTGGGAATCTCCCAGAGCCCTGCAATTCCAGCAGGAATTGTGATGGAAGGGAAGGCACAGCACCCATGGCTCCTCACAGCTCCCCTCCTGCAGCCCCATCCACAGGCACAGCAGGATGTGGAGGGATTTGGAAGATACCAGAAGACATTTCACTGAACTCTCCCTCCTCCCAGCCCCTCTTGCTCCCCAATATCAGAGATATCAACCCTTGTCCTTGTTGCATCTTGTTGCATTAATCCCTTATAGCAGGGGAGAGGGGGAAAAAACAATAATGTTTTTAAAAAATCCATATAAAAAAGAAGGAAAAAGGAAGGAGGATTAATCAGAGAAAGAGGGATGTGTTGAGGTGTTTCTATTACCAATACTAGGGACCTTGATCCCTTTCTTTCAGTTTTTTCAAGGCTGAGAGTGGTAAATAAAAGGGGGATAACAAATTTGGGAAAGGAGGGCTCAGGCACTGGAGAAGGAGAGGTCCCTGTGTTCAGGGACCAGGAAAAGGCATGTCCATGGGACACAGAACCAGCCCCAGCCCTGAGAAACTTGGAGTTTCTTCCCTCTCACCAACACTTTTAATAACCAATTAATATTTAGTCAACGAGTAGCTGTGCTCAATCCAAGGAGATGGATTTCACAGGAGGGCTATTTCATGTTAAATGAGCACTGACTCATCAGCAGCATTTACTGAGGATTACGGATTAGCCGCGTGCCCGGTCTCCATCACCACAAATCCAGCGGGAAGGCGGCTGTCCCGTGGGGGGAACACCTGAGGAACTCCACAGCCCCTCCGAGGGGCCCTTCCCAGGCACACCCCTCACAGGGATATTCCAGAACGGGAGGGTGGCCCCAGGTGATGATTCCAGACTGTTCCCCCTAAAATACGGCACAGCACGGAGCTGGGATTGAGCAAAGTGGCTTCACAGCAGGAGGGGTGGTGGGGAGGAGAGCACCCTAATTACCAATCCCTGAAAAACAGGGCACACAGCATCCCAAACTACAAAAAATTTGAGGGATCTCCCTCTCAAAGTGGGTTTTGCCAAGGCTGGATTGGCTGTGCAAAGGAGCAGAAAACACCAGGTGGGTCCTTCCATCCCTGGAAGTGTTCGAGGCCAGGTTGGACAGGGCTTGGAGTGAGCTGGTCTAGTGGAAGGTGGCCCTGGTTTGGAATCAGATTGTCTTTAAACCTCCTTCCAACTGAAACCATTCTCAGACTTTAGGATACAGGGGCACTGGGCTGTGGCAGACAGCATGGGAAGCATCACCTCTCTGATGAGAGGGGAAAACTCATCCTGCCCAGTTCCTGTCTCTGCTGAACAGCAAATTGTGTTGCTGATGCTCCCTCTCCCCTCCTTATCCAGCCAGGAGACCCCCAGGCAGTCCTGTCCTCCCACAAATCCAGTTCAGGCTCAGCTCAGGCTGGTTTTGTTCCTGGGGACTCTGTCTCCAGGGAAAGTTCTTCCCTGCTGACCCCAATGCCAATGGCCACACGGAAGCTTCCCCACCCTCCTCGCACCCCATCCCTTTCGGATCCCCCTTGGAGGCAGGGTGGGACCCGGGCAGAGCCGGGCTCTGTTCCGCCGCTTATCGGCGTTGCTTCTGCTGGAGGAGGTGATTAACTCCCTGACCTGCCAAGCTTTAACGCGACCTCCGAGAATAGATAGAATCTTGTTATCTTGTAATGAGTTTTATGGCTTATTTCAGTACATTTTGGCCATGTTTCTCCAGTGATTAGGGCAATTATCAGCCTGTGCGTTTCAGGATTATGAATTATGGAGCCTCTGAAAGGCTACAGAGATTTAATATCTCTCAGCGTCCCTCTGCCTCACTTCCAGCACTTTACTGGCTCTAGAGTCTTTCTGTTTGGAGCATGGGAATGAGAGCACAGCAAAGGAATTATGCATCAAAGCTTGTGAGCGGGATCCAGCCGTTACAATGAATAACACAGAATATTTAACACCACATCACCCGGGGAGCAGGGCACAGTCATCCCTGGGGCACTCTGGCAGGGAGGCAGGTGATGCCTGTCAGGGAAAAGGGAGCAGAGCCTGGGTGTCCTGGCTCTTGCAGGAATGAGTCACAGATTCCAGGCCTGGCCACAGGATGGGATTTGGGGGATGTGATTTAATCTCAAACAGAGGCTGGGCACAGCCAGTCCATCTGAGCTGGCCTGTGGCTATTTTGGGGCACAGTGTCTCACCTGGCTGGGGACACCCAGTCCTACATGTGGCCCTCTCCCTGGAGTGCCCTGTCCCATCTGGAGCTTTTTTAGAAACCTAATGCCACTGAGCAGCTTAGGCCTGGGCTGCACACACGGGATTAGCAGGGAAGGGACACATCCCTGTGTCCCTGAAGCCAGGCTAGGACCTGCTCAGAGCTGTCCTGGGCAAAAGGCAGAGCCAAGGTGGAGCCATGCACGTGGACAGCAGCAGAGGAACCTTGCTCTCCCCTAAGAAGTTTTAGAGCACCTCGAGAAAAGGCACCAGCATGCTTTTGTGGAAGGGGAAACTGAGGCACAATGTGCTCTTTTGGGGAATGAAGTCCACTTTCAGCCTGGAGCCCGAGGATGGAATCCGCAGGAACAAAACCAGCCTGAGCTGAGCCTGAACTGGATTTGTGGGAGGACAGGACTGCCTGGGGGTCTCCTGGGTGCATGAGGAAGAGAGAGAGCATCAGCAGCACGTTCGGCAGCCCTGCCCTGGGTGTGAAACCAAAGGGCAATCCCTGCCCAAATCCAGCCCTCCACATCCAGAGTTGGGATGCACCAATGCACACCCAACACCCTCCCGCTGCAGGGCTTCACTGCACAGCCCAGAGGCACAAAGGGCATTTGCAGGCTCTTGCAAGCCCCCAGGTCCCACCTACATGTAAAAATATTCTGTCTGCCCGTCCCTGGCTGCAATGGGGACAGCTGAGGCCAGGCAGGGCCAAGTCCCGCTGCCATCACCCATCCTTAGCACCATCCAGATGGAGCCTTTTAACGATCTTGATCCACGCTTGGGTTTATTTTTATTTTTTCCTCCCTGCAAATGATCACTGGAACTTGATGGCTGCTTGGGAAAACACAGACGACAGCAGAAACCTTTTGGTGCGAGGAGCTGTGCTGGCTCAGCTTCCTCCTCTCCCCCTTCACACGGATGCGGGTGTTTTTTCCAAGCAGAAAAACGAAAAATATTAATTTTGCATAGAAATAAAATTAAGCTTTTGGAAACGAGCTCCAAGAAATAAAGCCATCGCTCGAGTTAATTAAGAAGTGATTACACTGAAAGGCTGTAATAAAAGCTTCATGACACAGGACACACCGAGCTGCTGCCACAGACCGGGATGGGGAAAGACCTGGGCATCATTCGGGGGAAGTGATGGGGAAGAGCAGCACCTGGGCTGACCCCAGCCCTTGCTCTGTCCCCTCTGCTCTGCTCCATCTGGTCTCCATCCCTCACCCTGCTGCTCACCGGCACCTCTCCCAGCGCTGGACTCGGAGAAGTCATTCCACAAAGCACTGGATACAAAAATATGCAAACCCAGGCTTCCCCCAAGGGGTGCAAGTGCCTCTGCCCTCCACGAGATGACAGATAAAATCCCCTGTTACTGGAGGAAGGTAATTTGACATAACAGCTGTTCTGACATTCTCTCCCTATGGATATTGCCTGCAATAAGAATGCAAATCAGCACTCTTTGCACTTCTCCTGGAGAGCAACTTTCACCTGAGAGCACTTCCAAAACGTGAACTCATTACCACCCGCCTCCTCCAGAGCTGCTCTGCCCAGCTGCCTCTGCCCTGGCCACAGCCAGCTGGGAACAGAACCTGCACCCTGCTGACTGGAGCAGCAGGAAAAACAGGAAACATGTCTTGATCCTGGCAGTAAAACCACTGCTCATCACCTTGCCTCAGTTTCCACATTGTGAAAACCAGGATCAAGATGCCTGAGGAGGTAAAAGAGCTGGAGATGAAGCAAAGGTTGCAGGCAGCAAGAGCTCGGGGTGACTCCTCAGAGGGTTGTTTTCACTCATCAAGCACCATTCCCCCAAGTCAAAATGAAGCCATCCATGTACATGCCATTCCCTGAGTGCTCCCATCCTCTGGGATCAGGGGCTGGGCTGGTGTCAGACCTGTCCCGAGGAGAAGGAACCTCCTCACCCTTCCTCCCCATCGCTCCTCTGCCTGAGCAGAAGATGCTCCAAACCTCGAGTGAAAACGAGCCCCGCTGCTCTCTGTATGGCAGCCACTAATTATCCCCAGAATTTATGGGCTCCCGGGATGCACGCAGATGGATACTTAAGTTAACAGCAGCCTCGGATCGTTTGCCATTCATTCCACAGCGGTACCTGGTTGGCAACCAACCCCTGTGGAATTAACTGTCTGTCCTAGGCCCACCCCACTGCAGGCTGGACTCCCCAGGTCTGCATCACAGCTCTTCAACAGGAGAAGGGAAAGATCCCAATATCCTCCTCTCCAGATGGGAGCCATTCAGCCTCCTCCATCCACAGGGAGCCAAAGCCACGTCCATCTCCCGCGTGCCGGCATCCTGCCAGCCACCCCCTCATCGAGCATTCAGGGGGGCTTGCTCCCTCCTGTTGATGATATTTTACTTTGTATAATTAAACCTTAATGAGAATAGGGACCAGAGCTTCCCCAGCGAGTCTCCTAACCTCTGAACGAGGGAGCCACTCGGATTCCTAATTAATAAATACCTATTGGTATACAAGGCAGAGAGCTCCGAGCAGGGCCCAGCCCGGCACCTCCCATCCGCCAACGTCCTTTGGCACTTCCCGGTGAGCTCCAGGTTCCAATTCCCCAGGCAAAAAAAAAAGCAGGATTGATTCCCAGGCGGCTGCTCTAAGTCCTCAGCTACTGGATTAAAACACAGTTATCACCACTCCATTGCTTCCGTCAATCTAGACCCGATTTTTTTTCCTCCTGCAGTTGAGCATTTTGATTAATTCAAATCACATCACTCCCAGACAAGTCGCAGGGATTTACTATCCACTGGAAAGCAGATGTACAGGTGGACTAAGGCTCCTCCACGTCCAAAGATTCAGGTTTGAGCTGCTCTGGCATACAGAAAATCACCTTAACCTTAAACTCAGCACTGGGGAGCCTTGGGGAGCCAGGCTAAGCTGGAGCATCCCCATCCATCTCTTCAAACAAGCCCTGCAAAACAAATGTCACAACAAAAGGGATGTAGGACTGCAGAATGTGCAGCCCCCTCCAGCCTGGAGGAGATGCTCCAAGGCATCCTGAAATGCAGAGTTTGATGGATGGAGGAGGGATGCTGGCAGCACAGAGTTGGGCTTTAAACTTCATGTTGGAAAAATGTCAATTTTTCCATCCTGCAACACAGAATATGGCTCTGGTTCAGCTTGACCAATTAAATTAAACCTGTTAGCAACTCCTCTATTATCATTTTCAGTTGAGTTGGTGGAGCAGCAACTATTTTTTCCAGGACAGACACCCCCTAAGGTGCTTCTCACCACCAAAGCAACAATGCTCCTACAAAACAGGAAAAATTTATAATCCCCCATCCCACGTAGGAAACCGAGCCCCAGAGAGAAGAATTTGACAACATCTATGGCAGAGCAAGAAAGGAAAATCAGGGTTCCAGAGGTCCCCCAAGGACTGGGCCATCCTCACTCTCCAAACCAATGAAACCCCCGAAAATGGACACACTTAAACAGGCTTAACCCTCCATTAAATCAGTTCAGTCTCACTTGGTAATTTACTGTTGCGAGCAAAATCAATTTTAGCAAAGGTTAAACTAGTTCTGTCTGTATTAGGAGTTTGCACCGTTTTAAATAAATTGATTTAAAATCAATTCACTTGATTTTGTGCAAATTTCTAATAGAAGCACAGGCGTTGCTAAGCTCAGGTTGAGTTTCAGCCAGTTGCTTGCTTTATTTCCTTGCTGGTGCTTTCCCAAAAGGTGTCAAATGCCAAATTTGGATGGTAATTTTAAGGAATGATGAAATCTCCATAGTTAACCCAGCTTTAAATAGCAGTTATCCCACATAAAAGTTGTGATACTCCTCCAAAAGGAAGCAGCACTGCCCCATTGCCCAAAGTTTTCTGCGCAGCACAGAAGATTCCAACCTGCTTTCCCCAAGCAACCAAAGGAGAATCAATACACACAATAAAGCTTTTCATTTTTTTTTGTTCCCCATCCTGGGCTACTGCCCTGCCCTCTCCTCTTTGGTGGTCCGGGCTTAGATCATGAGCGGGTCCAGGTGTGGTTTCAAAGCATCTTTAGCATGATGAGGACTTAATAATAACCCATCTCTTCAATTCCTCCAAAGGCCTTTCTGAAACGAGGCCATGAAAGCACCCTATTGACTGCCTGTCCCATCACAGGGTGGAGAAAGGAATAAAAATAGCTCGAGATCAGTGCAAGGAAAAAACCCCCACCAAAGTCCCCTCCCTTTGTCAAGCAGAACTGACCTCTCATCCCACAAAGAATAACCCCCAGCAGACTGCCAAAAGCTTGGAAGAAGCAGGGAACCATTTGATTTTCACCCCCGTGGGCTGCATAAAACAGGGAGGCAGGACCTTTTTTGTGCATCATCATCTCTAACCCAAAAATTCCCGGAGCGTGAGGAGCCAGAGGTGGCTGGGGGGACCCGGCAAGGCAGGGGCTTGGACTGCAGTCCTAAGGAGCAGGATGGGATGAGGATGGAGGAGTCACCTAGAGTTGGGGTAGGAGAGCTCTAATCTCTTCCAAGTGACCTGAGACCCGGATTCCCCACTGCCATCCCTTGGGAACTGCAGGAACCACCCCTCACTGCGCCGGGTGATGTGACTCCCTGGAACAGTTCATTCCTCCCGAAGCCTGCTGAACCCTCAGCTCCCCAGTGCCTTGGGGCAGCAAGTGTCACAGGGCAATTGCACCCCTACTAAAATTTTATTGTGGATATAAAATTTCCCTGTATCAGCCTTAATTTTGCCAATTTGCAATTCCATAGGACATTCCTTGGACGCTGAATTAAGTGAGAGCCAGAAGCAGCTGCAGCTCAGCTCCCCTCCAGGACCAATCCTCTCATGAGAGAAGCTGTGGCTGCCCCTGGATCCCTGGAAGTGTCCAAGGCCAGGCTGGATGGGACTTGGAGCAAACTGGGATAATGGAAGGTGTCCCTGCCCATGGCAGGGAGATGAGATGAGATGAGATGAGCTTTAAGGTCCCCCAAAACTCCAACCATTCTGGAATTTTATGAGTCTATTCACACTGAAAAACACTCCAGAGAAGAACTGAACCATCTGGCAAACAAGACCCTGATCCCAGTGTCCTGGTCCTCTAAATCCTTCCACCTCTCCCATCCCCAGGCATTCCAAAAGGAACTACTTGTGACTTCTATATTTTACAGCTGACGATGCTGGGACTGATGTGCAGAGATTGGTTTTTCTTTCCCAGCTCTAAAAGATGGAGGGAAAAAGGATCAGAGGGGACAGGAGAGGATTTGTGGTTTTGGAGGAGGGAGCTTAGGAGAGGACAAGGTTGGAAATTTCCTCCTGGCAGCCCTTTTCAAGAAGAGTATTAGAATTTATTTTCAATTATACACAAGAATAAGCTGTCTGCAGTATAGTTAACTTTCAATTTCAACCAATTTTCGACACATTCAATCACAGATGCCTCAGTGATTAAGAATCTATGTTGCAAAACAATTCCCACTTTGCAACAATGCAATCAAACAGATCTACAACTCATAACCCATTATCCAAGAGTTTTTCAGCTCATTGGGGAAGTGAAATGGGATTCACCAAGCATGCCCTTTTTTTACCCAGTGAGCCCCCAAGCTCATTTGCAAACAGATCTGCGACTCCAAACAACCCACACGGGGATGGCTTTTTTTGTGGTTTGTGTTGCTTTTCCTCCCTCTCTGGAGATGCTGAAGTGCAAGGATGGGATGTGGGATGTTGTTGGAGGGGCTTGGATCTGCATGGGAAGGCAGTGCGGGGCTGGAGGGGGGCTTTCCATCACCCATAAGGATGAATGAATGGGAAAGGCTTTGGAAAAGCTGCTTCACTTGCAACTGGCTGCTTTTCCCCCACCTTTCAGCACCTCAGAACAACACTGCGGCCAACGACACGCACCAGGTCACAGCCAGCAACAGGCTGGACCCCTTCCCACGCTGGGCTTGGAGAAGGCCCCTGCCTTCCCCCATCCCACTGCTGCTCCTGGCAAGAAGAGGAGCTCCCCCAGGATTTGCAGGGCTTTGGTGGCTGAAGGAAGTTCAGCCCCCACAGCCCCAGGAAGCACCGGATAAACTGAGACCCTGCACGGCGAGCACGCCACAGGGGCAGCGACTTCAAACCCAAGATGTTTCCTCTCCAGAGACTATTTTGAGTAGATAAATAGGATTTGGAGCCGCACAGACCCCCACTCCCCCCAACTCTCAGGAGCAGAGCAGCCAATTATTCCTGCTCCTGGAGGTGACAATGTGTCCATCTGCTATTCCGTGCACGGAGAGCGACTGCCCAGCCCCGCTCACAGGGACCTCTCCAAAGGCCATCAGATCCCTCTGGGAAGGGAAACGCCACAACTGAAGATGTTGGGAACAGAAGGGCTCACGATGGGAGAGGAGGAGAAGGATTTTAAAGCTCGCTGAGCCTGGAGGAGAGGCAATAAAACAGCTGAAGGAAATTACTTTCCTGGGTAAAAGTGTCGTTCTGTCAAGACCAAAGTTCTCCCTGGGAACGAGTTGATTTTGAGTAAAAACCATCAGGAACAAAAAGAAAAAAAGAAATGTGAGGGACCAGGTGTTTGAATGACACACTTTGGAAAGGCAAAGTGGAAGTGCCACAAAACAGCTGCACCGACCTCAGATTGCCTCTCTGTGCTCTCACACCCTGTGGAAAGTGCACTGAAGATGCCTCAAATTCCCTGTTCTGCCCTGCTTTGGGATCCATGGAGCAGATGGATGTTCCCACTAAGGGACACCCCTGGCAGAAGCTGGGCTCCCCATCCCAAGGGACCACACGTGCACCCCCTGCACCAGCTCCTCTCTCCCTTTGATGCTGACAAATAACAATTTCAAACTGGGGAAGACACCTGGGAGAGCCGAGGCACTTGTGCTACAAGATAATTAGAGATTATTATAATCGAAATTTCATTGCCACATCAAACTGTGTCTTTTAGCATTAATTAATCTCCTCTCCCAGCCTCTGAGCACTCCCGGCTCCCGCGCTGTAGGACAGCAGCTTGTCAAACACACCAAAGACTTGCATCTCATTACCTTATCAGAGGGGGTGAGTGGGGAGCCAGGGAGCAGCACTGACACATTCCCCAGCACAGCCAGGGACGTGAGGACGCCTGCAAAGCCGCTCCTTGGATTGCAAACTTGTCAAACAAGGCACACGAGGGATCTTCATCCCCTCATCGCGCCCTCCTTCCTCTACCTCTCGCCCCTCCTCGATTAAAGCAGGCCTGGAAAAGATGCTGCTTTGTCCCACTCCACTGTATGACCTTGAATAAACCAGCAATGAGAACGGATGACGCCCGTGCAGGGGATGGAGTGCTCATTCCCTGCTTTCCTTAGGCTCCTAGAGGTCAGTGCAGCCATGCTGCTATCCCAGTTCTGGTGTAAAAATTCCCATTTACGATCCCATTCCCAGCCTGATGCATAATGCTTTCCTCCTTCAGGAGGTTTGGGGAAGGTGTGAGGCTGAATCCAGTTTTCTACATGAGGTACACAGCAGCTGCTGTGTGAGACCAGGCAAGACTGACCTTGAGGAACCAAGGAAGTGGAGGGAAGCTGGACTCAGCTAAGGGCAAATTCAGACTCTTTTCAAAAGCTCTCAGCACTTCTGAAAAAATCCAAACCAAACAAAAATCTACCAGAAAGGGGAGAAACCTCAGCACAGGCACACACTGCATCCCTTTCAGCAGCAGCTGAAGGAATTGGGCACGTCCGGCCCCCCTCAAAACCTGGCCAGGGCTGTGTATATATTGGTGCTATGCATGAGGTGCTGTATGTTCTAGTCATTGATTCTCCACTCCTTCCATAGCTCAGCTGAAAATAAATATCCTCTCCCTTGTTTCCACCTCTCCACTCCCCCTTTCCCCATTATTGGCTTTCTGACGGAAGGCTTTAATTTATTCCCCCTGCCATATCTTTGTGCCGCTGTTTTCCAGCGCTTTACACCATATATTACCCACCGTCCTGTGTCATTTAACTCCACAAAGCACTCTGAGATACAGTTTGCTTGAAGGATGCTGGAGCCATTAATCCTGATTCCACAGCCCTGCGGAATGCCCGTGGCATTGCCTCTGTGCAGGCACACAGCCCTTCCTGGCTGCTTTTGCAGCCAGATCGCCACTGAAACCCACCCCCAGCCCTAATTTAACACCAAGTCACTAAAATCAAGCCCCTCCTGACCACTCACGGCTTCCCCCCATTCCTGTTGTCCAGGCAGAACCTCCTGAGTGCCAATGGTCCCAGCTCCTGGAGAGTGGGGTGAGCAGCTGGATCATGGCAAGAAGAAACCAGTATGGGGAGGGGAATACCAGTCTCCTTCGTCCTGGAAAATGGGACAATGAGATGATGAAAAAACACATCAGCTACAGCAGATCCTCTCCTCGGAGCCGCTCAGCGCCACGCTGCCTGCAAATTGCTCACCAGAGGGAGAGCTTTGATGAAAAATAGAAAGGGGGGGAAAAAAATTTAACGAAACGAAAAAATGTCATTTATTTTATTTATTTATCGGAATATTTCCGCGCGGGGAGAGGAGGGCGGGCATGATTATTCATTGAATTCCACACGGCAGGCTCCGCGGGGAAACGCCGCCTCGCTCGCATCCCTGCGCCGCCTGACACGTCGTTAGGGTGTATTAATTGAGTGAGAGATGAGAGAGAGCCCCCGCCCCAAGAGCTGCGAGTCCAACACAGCACCCTCGTGCCTCTGCAAAGCCAGGCAATGAGCCTCTCCAGCTGCAGGAGCCAGTCACTGAACTGCACCGCTATCCCGGCTGGAAAAGGCAAACAAATCCCAGCCCCAGCCCTCGCGCTCCTGCCTATTGCACAGAACGAGCGCTAACTTGATTTAAAATCTGTTTTCAGCGTCACTGACACAACAGCAATCTGTGCCTTCCACGGCATTTTCCATATGCCTACAGAATCGCAGAATCACGGAATGGTTTAGGCTGGAGAGGACCTTAAAATCCATCTCATTCCACCCCTTCCACGGGCAGGGACACCTTCCACTGAAACAGAGGGAACTGACCTCACCAGGAAGGATATTTTCCTGTTGTTATTTTGCTGATGGGGAAACTGAGGCAGACTGGTTTTCCCCAGGCCACGTGATGCCGGAGCACCAGAGCTGTGGCTCCTGCCTGCTCCTCCTCTCCTGGGCCGCTCTGGAGATGCTGCATTTCAGTAACTCCTGGTTTTATTGCTGCACGCACAGGAATTTTAACAGCCTTCCACTGGCACAGTGATGAAGCTGCAAGGTTTGTGGGGAGAGCTGATATCTTTCATTGGAGCAGCTGAGGCAGGTGGGAAAAGCCATTTTTATGCTGAAAACCCAGATCTGATTGAGCTCTGATGAAGAGATGCTGCATTTGTCCATCTCCTCTGGCTGCCCAATAAAACCTCGCTTCCCACAACTTTTTAAAACAAGAGAGCAGCAAACAGCTGCCAGCCCCCCTCTCCTGCATTCGAAGATCCACAAAACCCCTTGGGATATGCAAATATCTCCATGATTTCCCAGAAACCTCACAAGCAAGAAACCATTACAAGGCCCTGAACAACGAGATGACCTGAAATTCCTACTTGGGTTCAAGCAAAACGCTCACAAGTCACTTTTTTCAGAGCTAGTGAGGATCAGTTTTTTGAATTGGTGGGAGAAAAGGAGTTGTTTTGGAAGCAATGAGCACTTTGTTGCTATTACTGAAGCCAAAATAATGGCCCACCTGGAGACACACTCCCCTGCATGCAGCTCAGCATTCCTGGGATGAGGAAGGGAAGAAGTCTGAAGAGAGCACGTTTTGTGGTTTAGTTGTTTGGGTTTTTAAAAAAAAAAATCACTATAATTTAAAGGCCAAAGCTCTAACGAGTGCACAAGGGCAAGAGGCGACAAATGCCTCAGTGAAAAATACAAAATTACCATTTTAATGGATGAGTGTTGACTCCCTGGCTCTCCCCGGGGACGCCTGTTTGATTTCCTCAGCTTGTTAGCACAAGGATTTGACACAAGCGATTAATGCTGAGTTCATTAAGGGGGGGGAGGGTGTGAGTGCTTTTTGCTTTTCCACTGGATTCAGCAAAGGGGAAAAGGCTGGGGGGAAAAGCAGGGGAAAAAGTGGAAGGGAGCTCCTGCCCCTAAGGTTGCAGAGAATGGAAGCCGCTCATCACACCAGTGCCCAACAGCATCGGCTCCAGAAATGCTGCTCATTTCAGGGCTCAGGCTTCAAATCTCTGCCCTCAGCATCCTCACACCCCAGGGATGGAAGGAACTGCCCTCCACGCCTTCCACCACCACAACAGAGACAAGCTTTGATCCCAAAGCCTGAAAATAACCAACCACCTGGCAAGACTCCAGCTCTGCAGCGAGGGAAAGTGAGACAGAGCACTGGGGAGGGCTGACCTTGCCCACGGGCACCTGGAGCACCACTGGCAGAAGCCACTGTTGGACCAGAGTTACGGGGGACACACACCTGGCCCTTGTCAGAAGAGCGAGGCAGGCACCGTGGCTCTGCCATCCCAAGCCACCCCAACAGAGTGAGGGATGTAGAGGGAGGGATGCAGAGGGATGGATGGGCTGCATCCAGCCCTGCTCCTCCCACAGGCACTCACAGCACCAGTTGCTGTCCCCAGTCAGGAGTGTCTGCCCAAAGGTGAAAATCAGCCTCCTTTGGAAGGAGCCAGATCCCGTGCCAGGTCTGTGCCACAGCCCAGGGAATAGCTCCATCTGACACTGCAAGGTCAGCTCCTGACCCCTTCCCACCAGCCACGGCACCTCAGCTCCCCAGGGAAGCTCCCTCTGACACAGCTGGGAGATTTCAGAGCCTTTGGAGAGAAAGAGAAAGCAGGGATGAATCCTCCTTTCCCAGGGGACACTCGGAGAGCCAGGGCTGCCCGCCCTGAGCCAACAGCTCTTGGCAGCCCAGCTGCCTGCTTCCCCCTTCATTCTGATAAAGTCCCTGCTCAGCAAGAGCAGTTTGTTTGGGGTTTTTTGTTGAGGAAGCACAAGCAGAGGTGGAAGGTTAAGTCCACTCCGGTGCTCTTTGCTGGCTCTCTGGCCGATTTGGCAGATGAATTCCTGCACAACAGGCAGCTTTGAGGAATGAATGCAGCTGGTGCTGGCTGGCTGCGCCCTGTCCTCTCCCCCTGAGCTGAACACAAGGCTGGTGATCTGCAGAACCATGGCCTCCCCTTTCCTGCACCCCCAGAAGCTCCCCACCCACTGATGCTCCCACAATTTAACCGAGGGATGTAGGTCCGCTGTTTTCCAGCTCTGCACCAGAGAGAAGCAGCAAGGCAGTCATGGGGAAGAAGTGGCTGCAACTAAAAAGGACTTACTGTTCTTTTTTCGCTTAAAAAGACAGCTCTTCCTCCCTTCCTCTGGCTCCTTCCCGTTAATCCTCTCACCTCAGGGTTTTTGGCTAAGTGCCGCTCCCCAGGCATGGGGCTGTGATTTTCTATCCTGTCACCTGGGGCGGGGAGCTGGGAAGATGCTTCCCAGTCACAGCTGTGCCCTGCCACATCAGCTCATGTCATCGGGCCATTACTAAACTATTACCAGCTTCCTGCAGAATTTCCTCCCCCTGTATTCCCCAGATGCCCACAGATCTCTCCAGGTCCTCGGAGGGGGCACGCAGACGTCACTGGCTGCAGTGATTCCTGGTTTCTCTCCCGGCTGGAGAGGCTTTTCTTTTCAACAGGCAATTACTTTGTGCTGCACTCTGTATTTTGCAGCACTCTGCTGTTTCGGGCTGGGGTGGAGTTTCTGGCTGGGGTTAAACCGTGACACACAGGCAGTGGACACATTCCCAAATCCCACATATTTCAGGAGCACAGGCAACCTGCTCACCCCCCAACAGCAGCCCTGATCTGCCAGTTTACAATCCGTTCCCACCAGAGAGAAAACTCCCCTCTGCAAGGCTCCGTGTCCTCCCCTGCAAGGATGGCACAAGAGGTGGTGCTGGGATGGGCTGGTTTAAGGAGGGAGGCCTCCCTCACCTTGCACCTGGGCACAACAAATCCCTGGGAAAGCAGAGGAGGGAGGGTCTGACAGAGCTTCCATGATCCCATGACTAATGAGAAGAGCCAGGATGGAAAAAGACAATGGACCATTCCCACTGGGGATGCAACTTAGGAACCCCAGCACAAAGATCAGCTCTGCTGAGAGAACTCCAGGATCTGAGCTGGGACATTGACTGCATTGGGGCCAGGTTGGGTAGAGATGCACAGACCAACCTGGAGCAACCTGGTGCAGTGGGAGGTGTCCCTGCTCATGGCAGGGGGTGGAATAAGATGAGCTTTAAGGTCCCTTCCAACACAAACCATTCTGGGGTTCTAGGAAACAACCATTTCACCCTCAGCTCTGCCCAAAACCCACAAACAAAGCCCATGCTCAAGCTCTCCTCAACCCACAGCTCCCGAGGAGCTTGTTTTGGGGCAAACTGGCATCCACAAAGCAGCCCAGAGGGGCAGATCCAGGCTGGCACAGTGGGTCGGATGCAGGAAAGCCCTGATGACAAATGGCATCAGCACCATGACACCAATTAGCTGCTCTGTGAGGTTAAGACAATGCGAGTCCCGTCCCTGCCAGACAGAAGATGCCAAGGGAACGTGTTCTGAAAGGTTTGGCCTCCTTAGCATCTCTCCAAAGTAATTCCACTTGTAACTCATAAAGCTTCCCCAGCCGACTGCACGGGGCTTGCCAGCTCCTGGATGAGACAGACATTTGTATGAGATATACAAAGCCATTTAGCTGTTCAAAAGCTATCAGCACTTACATGCAAGGTTGAAGCAGGACAGATTCTGCTGTATTCAGGGCATCAAAGGGGATTATCCAGGAAATGATAACAGATTTTAATTTAGATCCTCCAAGATGGGTATTGGGGCTGGGTAGGGAGAGGTAGAGAAAGAGAAGGGGGGAGATTGTAAGGCAGGGAGGGGGAGAAAAGAAAAATAAATAAGCAAGGAGAGATAGCTGATCACAAAAGTTGTGTCCACACATTTGCCATGCTGACCACGGAGCTGCCACTGCCACGTCGTCATCCCTGCACCCCCCTGTGCTCCTTTATCCTAATCCTTCACAATTCCAGGTTGAGCTGCAGCCCCTCCACATCCAATATTGCCATTTTCCTAGGCACAGCCTCTATTCCTGCTCAGAGCTATTTTTTTCCAGGCAGGAGAGGAAGAGGCTGCCCATCGGGCTGTGACTCCGGCTATCAGACAGTCTATCAGCGGCTTCTGGGTACATTAAGTTCTCCTTTGCAGAGAGATCTCGATACTCGTGTGCTCCCAGCCTGATTTTCCATGCAGATTTAAAGAGCTTTACACAATGAACACCTCTGCATCTCGGACACGCTTGGGTTTACGTATTTTAAGTTATCTAATTTGAGGGGCAGGGTCTGAGGCTTTCCACGCAAGGGATGGATGGATGGATGGATGGATGGATGGATGGATGGATGGATGGATGGATGGATGGA
>VZRX01018117.1:9919-25516 GCA_013398075.1 Notiomystis cincta | reverse complement strand
TGACGTATCCCTGCCGACATTAACGGAGCAGAGGGGACAGTTCTTGCCTTTTAATCCCCAGATAAATTCAGGGTACGCAGTGGATATACAAAATGCCTCTGGCTATGCATGACACAACTTTCCTGACCCAAAAGCCCATCTCCTGAGGCTGTTCTTGGAGAAAAAGCCAAAATATCCCAGACCAATCTGTTCAGTGACCTGCATCTTTTGCCTGTGGAAAAATGTTTCATACATGGAGTTCTGTAGGAACCAGATCCCACGGGTGCAACACAAATTCACCCTCTGGTTTGACCTGGTCTGCCCAGAGACCCCCGCATCACACCCATCCCAAAAACATCTGCCCTCCCCATGCAGCAGGAATGTGGCTGGCTTGCAGAGGAGACATTTATCCAAGAGGACAAGAGGACATCTCGGAGTTATTTTGAGTCACATTGATCAAAATCCTGGTATTTGGTCAAGAAAACTTCTTGGGACAATTTCTCACCCCTCGTTGTACAATTAAGCTGCCTGGATGGATCAGGGGAGGGATCAAGCCTAAGAAACAAACCCAACATCCCCCCAAAACCCCCAAATCCTCCCCTTTCCCAAGCTAACACTCAGGACAGGTCTGTGAGCATGGCCTGTGCATGCACTCAGGTTAAACAACCCAAAACTAAGAGGGATGAGCCCAGTGTGACAACCTGGGTGTCACCAGCCCCACCAGCACTGCAGGGAGGAAAGATTCTCTGCTTCCAGGTCATCGGGGTTGACCTCATCAGGTCAACATCACAAGATCATCAACTAATGAGAACCTCTGAAAACCACAGCAGAAACCCATCCACCCTTCAGCTGTGTGGTCCAGGCAGAAAATCCAATCCCTGCATCCTCACTGTCTGTCCTCATTTCCCCTTCTCTGCAATTAAAGCAATAAATAAAGGTGAAGGAATCTCAATCCATTTTTAAGGCAAAAGGCATGAAAACAGAGAGCGAAGGGCACCGCTGGGAGGGAAGGGGCTGTAATTAAACCCTCCCCCTCTTTATGTTTTCACTGTTTTTATGAAGGCCTGACTAAAACCTTCCTCCACAAAAGCAGGAAAAAGACCCCCCTTCCCCTCCCACCGCCCGCCACTAAATGGAATGAAATGGATTTTTCAAATGTCATGCTAGTATCCACTTAATAATACATTTTCCTATAGACAGGACAATAATATATATTTTAATCACTTTTCTACAGGCAAATAAACGTCATTGGAAGCCTGGCCTTCACTGGCGCTTGGAAATTATGAATTTTTCAATAACCTTTTCTATTATTCATCCCGTGTTATTCCGTAACATTTCTATGTGAGGAATGTGCTTGCCAGACACTTTATGAATCTCTTCTTTTATTTATTAAACAGCAAGGTGTCTCCCTGAAACCCCTCCTCCCTTCTCTGGAAAGATGTCGGCGGAGCCCGAGCAAGGCTTAAGACATAGATAATTACACCTTGGGTCATTAATAATTTCCCCTCTGTAAGAGCGGCCACGTGAGCAGCTCCTGGGATGCAGCTGGCTCAGCCTCAGGTGGTTTGGGGGCAGATGCCAGGAATAAAATCCAAAGTTTAGGGAAGAGGAGAATGGGGTGGGCTCCCAGGGGTATATCCCATAAAAGCATCTTTATGCAGGGAGGGATTCACCGCTGGCACAGCCCAATACCTTTGGCTCTGGTAGGGATGAGCCAAATGAGAAATCGAGGCTATGCCTATGGATTTTGTGTTTGGGAGAGGCCAGCTCTGCATCCCTGGCTCCCGTGGGCACCCTCCATGAGGGTCTGCACTGTGTCTTTTTGGATTGGATGGCCAGAGGCCAAAAAAAAGCCTTTTTCACACCAAAACACCAGTGCCCCACTGTCCCTCATCGTTTACACAGTGACCTGCTGCAGGAACGATCCTGTCAATGAAAACAAAGTCCTTTTTTACAGATGTCTCCACCTCGCCCTGAGCAGAGGGACCAGCGCACGCTGCGGCTTCGCCGGGTGTTGGGTGCCGTGTATGGCACAGGAAGGGATCAAACAGGGAAGCACCATTTCCAACCCCTAACACCAGCCTAATTACAGGGTGATATCTGTGACTTACGTCCCTGCACGACGCAGAAAGCTCAGCAGCTGACGGCAAAGATCCTCTGATGCGACCCAATTAGGAACCCAGATCCGCCACTCGAGAGCCGAACGCACGGCAAAAAGAAAAAGCAAAGGAGACGACAAGGAAGCAGACCCGGAATTAATCTGAGTGCTGTGCTCATGGATACCCACGAGGTAATGGTTAAAAAGATTTATAATTTGAAGGCAATGACCTCGTGGGGGAAGAGTGGGGGTGCTCTTCTTGCAGCAAGCGGGACCTTATTATTTTGCAAATGACATCTCCATCACGAGGCAGAGCCTCTCGCGCTGAAATACAGATGAATAAATGATACGTGGAGGAGCTTTATGCAGATTCTTGGCAGAGATATGAAGAAAAGGGGAAAAAAATTAGAGAATTAAGGCATAGACTCCCCATAATGTTCCCGTTTCCATCCCCAAGGTTCAGATAGCAGTGTCACTTGGGAATTTAAAAAAAAAATAAAAGAAGTAAAATAAAATGATCGAAAATACCGCCTGGAGCTCTGCACTGAAGAAAGAGGGAGATGCTGGAACTAAAAGCAGCTTTTGCAGCGCAGCTCAAAGCAGCCAGAGCATCCCTAGGCAAGGTCCTGGCTCAGCATCTGGGGACCTTATCCCACACATGGAGAACTGGAGTTCATGGCACTGGCCAGACTCAGATCCAAGCCATTTTTTCCTCAGCATCTTTAATTAGACGATCCCTCCTGTCTGCCACAAGGACATGAGGAAGGACATCGCCCCAGTCTGTGGCCCAGAGCCTGTTCCATACCTGTTCAAATACTGATAACTCCTACTCCAGCTGCCTCAGGTGGCTGCAGGCTGACACTTGGCAAAGGATTTCTCCGATAACTCCTTGTAATCAGGATGGGAAAACAGCCCCACTGAACCCAACAAAAAAATAGATTAAAATTAAAAAAAAAAAAGTAACTGTAAGAAAAGGCCGGTGACAGGGACTGTAATGGATTTTCAGGGGCGGGAAATGCTTTTGGTTCAACTTTTTGTCGTTGCAGCAGGGGGCTGGAATTGGAGGAATTGATTGCAGGGCAGGGATGCAGCTCAACATGCTGAGGCCAGTGTCCCTGCTTCAGGGGCCTTGCTAGACAGCCTTCAAGGAAGAAAATCATTCCACTATTGTTACCGGTACTGTGGTAATGTGGGGAATGCACAAGACAGAGGCAGCGTCCTACCGCAGGAAAGAAGCTCAAATAAAATAAGGAAAATCTCTAGGAAATTCATTATTTTCTATAACCCGAGGATGAGGAGGAGAAACACAGAGAAACATGAGGTAGGTGCCATGCCCAGGATGGCAAAGGTCACATCTGAGACACAAACCCTGCAGTTTTATGCCAGATGTGAACCGGAGTGATCGTGGGCAGCAAATCCCGGTGCCCTCATTAGCCAGAATTCCTATTTCATGCCCAGCGCTGGTTATTTTTAAACCTGCACATCTCACATGAGCAGAAAGCCCAGAAGACGGGCAGCTCCAGCCAGAGAAGCAAGATTCATGGACAATGGCAGCATGGAGGGGTGAAGGGACAGGAGAGCAGGGCTGGGACAAGATGCCATAAGAAATGATGAGTGCAATCATCTTGGGGTTCAGCGTGGATGGTGAACATCAAAACTGTTCCAAGACAGCCAGGAATCTTGGAGATTCCTAGCTACTGTGAGGGTGCTGAGGTGCTGGCACAGGCTGCCCAGAGGAGTTGTGGATGCCCCATCCCTGGAAGTGTTCAAGGCCAGGGTGGGTTGGATTAGGGTTAGGAGGTGGATGGGGTTAGAGCAGCCTGGCATAGTGGAAGGTGTCCCTGTCCATGGCAGGGGGGAGGAGTGAGATGAGCTTTAAGATCCATTCCAACCCGAACAGTTCTGGGATTCTCTGACTGTATCATCCGTGCTCAGCAAGGCTGGGAGAGGGAGCAATTGCCTAGGAGAGATTCCCAGGTGGAGAGGAGTGGCTCAGAGACAGAAGAAGGGATCACCATCCTCGTGCACTCCTTTACAGCACCAGCAGCATGGAAAGCTGACCTGACTTTCCCAATCCCACAGGAATTTCTGGACCTACTGACAAAGGCTTCCAAATGCATCCACATCTTCAGCTCTGCCAAAAGCACCAAGGGTGACCCAAAATCCGGGTCTCCCAGATCCCAGCCCATCACCTTCGTTCCCCGTCTTTGTCCTCGGCATAAAGGTTCTGGCAATCAGGTCCAATCTCAGCTGGTGGGGAGTGAGGGACCTTTTTGGATCCTGTGAACCTCACAACAGCCAGAATCTCCAGGAAAAGAAAGGTACCAGCATGTTGTGCTGGCCAATATCTCCAGAGGGACCCCATGGGTTTGGCTCAGTGTAGGTACCAAAAGAAGCAGTCACGTTTTCCAGTGTCCTCAACAAGTTGGCTGTTGAGCCTCTGAAATGCAGGAATTTGTCCAGCAATCCAAGGTGAACACTTTGGGAAACACAGACTGAACTAACCACTTGGAAAACAGCTTCCAAGTCTCTCTGAAGCTTTACCCTGAAATGACAGCTCCAACTTTTTAATGGCACCCAAAGTATTTTCAGCCTGGTTTCCTGAGGAAATGAGCCTTACACACCGGCAGTGCCTGCCCGGCTGTTTCCTTTCCCCATCTCCAGTGATTTCTAAACCTTATAACCCATTTCAATAAAATCTGATGGAAGGAAACATTTATCTCTAAGATACAAGTTTGGGGAAAATAGGGAACTAGTCAGATGAAAGATACTATTAAAGCTTTTACCCAGAAAAAGGTAGCACTGTGAATTCAACTTTTTTTAAGCATCAGAAAATCTAGCACGAGTTTGCTCTCGAGACACAGGCACAGAGATCCAGGAATAATTATTTCTGCTGCTCATGGAAGTAGCTGTGTGGTTTTTTTATATGTATGAAATCAACACTAGAATATTTGCCTGGATAAACTAATCGAAATTGCTTGTTGGATGAGTTCACCGGCTATAAAACCCTGCAGTTACAAGGTATAATTACAGCAGCTTTTATTTTCCTCAACAAAAAAAGTCTTCATTAAAACAGAGTTAAGGTTGTAAACAGATCATTAATTTATAACAACATTATCAGATGGGTTACAGTTATTAAAAGAGCACACACCGAAAAGCCAGGAAAGCAAAGAGTGAAGGTTAAAAACAGCTGAAATTTGGAAAGCTCAGTTTCATAAATATCCCAGCCCCAGCCTGATCAGCTGCAGGGATACTGCAGCAAGGACACCTGGAGAGATCTGCATTATGGATGGGCTGGTGGGAGGCCTGGCAGTGCCGGGAGATGCTCCTGGAGCAGGCACGGACACGGAGCTTCCCGGGAGACCCACGGAGATCTGGAGCTGCCGAGACCTGGTCGAGAGGAAGGTGCCCCTGCTCGTGGCAGGGGACTGGAACAAGATGGGCTTTAAGGTCCCTTCCAACCCAAATCTGTTTGGGATTCTCTGATTTGCCCCACTGAACACCACGGGGATCCCAGGAGGCTGAGCTCCACCCTGGGTGACACCTCCTGAGACCTTTTTGGACTGCAGCTCATCTCACATGGATCATACCCCAGGGCAGGGTCTGCCCAGCTATCCCAGCCTCACCGGAACCCTTTGGTTTTTGGGTGTGGGGCACTGTGTGCCCCACGGCAGTGACAGCACAGGGACCACACCAGGGGATTCCCAGCAAAGCCACTCCTCTCTTCTGAGGGAAAAGCTCATTTAAACTCTGCCTTTGGAGAGCAAAGACCAACAGCACCACGGAATCCCAGTGAGAGGGACTAGGATGGGATTTTACCCTGGATCCCAGGACCTGGCACGTGCCTGGGCTGCTCCATTCAGGCAAAGGCATCTCCTCTGGGCAGCAGAGCAGAGCTAACAGCGAATGAGGGCGAGCACACACAGAGAGGGGGAATCACAGGAATTCAGAGGAAAATTGGGGTTTTCAGCTGTTTGCTTTCCCTCTCAGCCCTGGGTTTGCATTCCTTTTATCCCTTACTTTTATTGTAAGTACAAAGCATTAGCTGTCTCTCAGTAGCTCCTGAAGGAGCCAAGAGCTGGAGTGATGGACCCAGCAGGGAAGGGACAAATATCCCACGTGTCACCAGCTCCAAGAAAATCTGCAATTTGGTGTCTTGCCATAAAGCAGGACACAGGCACCACCAATTCCCTCACAGCCGTGGCTTGAGGCCTCCTTCTTCCCTTGAAACCTGCCCCAGGTTTGCTTTCAGCACATCGAGTGGAGAGAGAGAGAGAAATACAATCGTGGAAAACCTTTTAAAGCCTGCACAGCTCTCCCTTGATAGCACATTGTTAAAAGGGATGTTATTGCGAGGGGACACTGTGAATCCATACAGTCAATGCTCCAGAACTTTAGTGGCAAAACAACTCAATAGCCTCAATTGACTGCATGAAATTCTATCATTTTACCACTACAAAGAAAGAAGGCAGGAGGAAAAAAAAATAAATAAGACACTACATTGCATTTGTCTTTCGTTAACTCCCTGGGCAAGAGCATCTCAATCCCTGTCCTTAGCACAATGTGAGCCAACTCCTAAGTGGCTCCAATAAAAAAAAAAAAAAGCCAAATACATCCCAAATGCATTCCTGCACTCCAGAGCTGCTCTCCTGACTATTCCAAAAAGAACAGCCTCAGCAGCATAAAGACACAGCATCAGCCTCAGGCAGCTGCCTTGATTACCACCTTCCCTCTGATGAAGATGACGCGGGATATGATTAAAGATGCTCTGAAAAGACACACAAGTAATAGAGGAGAACTTTTTGCCTCCTTTCCCCAGCTAGGTCACTAGGTGTTCCTCCTCAGCAGCTGATTTCTTATTCCAAATTTGTCCAGACCCTGCTCTTCTTCATCAGCTGAAGAGCTCCGAGACCGCTGGCGCCTCGATTGTTCCTCTCCTGCTGATTGGGCTTTGTGGCTCTTGGGAAGCTCTGCCTGATGGCAGGAATCTGTCTGCACCCTTCACCAACTGGTGCTTAAAGGGGCTCCAAGGCATCGTGGAGGGTTCAGAGCATCACAAAGAACCAGAAAGTACTACTTTTGTAAAGCAAAACCCCTGCTTAGCTTCTTTTCCCCCCTTTTTCTCATGCTGTACACTCAGGAATTCAGCGGCTTTCTTTCCACAGCCACTCGGAAAGATGCCAATCACCCCGCGCTGCCCTCGATGCATCCCCACAAGGGAGAGAAAAGATGCTTTTATTTCGGGTAGCACAATCCAGCAGGCAGGTCAGGGAGCTGAGAGAGCAGGCAGGCGCCTGGCTCCCTCCCCGTGCTGCAGTGTGACTTTGGGAAGTCATCGCTCTCCGCCGGTCCCCTCCCGTTTTCCTTCTCCGCTGCCCTTCTCTGCCATCTGACACTCGGGCTGTTTCCTTGTCCCCCGTCCAAACCCCAGCGCTGCCTGCAAATGCTAATGAGCGATGCCATTGCAACCTGGACGTGCAGGGCTGAACATCTGTGCTTCCACAGAAACCTCTGGATTCGGGGCTGGAGGGATGGAACAGCACAGCCAGCAGGGCTTTGCCTCATCCCAAACCATCCCCTGCGCTTAGAGCTGCCCACCCCAAAATTCCCCCCCCAGCCCCGGGGCCCATCCACACCTGTGTCGGCCCACATTCCACAGAGACAGAGCACGGGATGGGCACGAGGATGCAGGAGGGACTGTGCCGACTCGTGCAGCCTCCTCTGTGGAAGGCAGCACCTGCCGGGATGTCTCATCACAGGCAATTGATATTCTACTGAGCATCTTTGGAAAATAATCTGCAAACAAGACGCTGCAGGCTATAAAATCGCTCCCTCTCCCTCGCTTTAGATCGCAGCTTAATAAAAGCATAACACAAGGTAGCCGAGGAAACCGCCGCACTTTGCCCAACCACATCATCCCTTTGTGTATTATTAATCGGTTTCAAGTTGTACCACGGCTTCCTGGGGCGGGAAGGAGAAGGGGGCTCCGGTTGTGCAGGAGACTTGTCTTTCCCTTTCAAGATTTGCTGCTGAAAGTCTCACATAAGGGAGCAGCGGAGGAAGAGAGTGGCACTTACACCTCTGGCTCCCCCACGATGCTCACGGTGAGGATCGATAGCAGAAGTCATTTGGGGTTTAATCTCTGCTGAAGGACACGAGCGCAGCACCGAAATGGAGAAGTTTCAGCCAAATCGGGAGGAAAATGCATTGTTGGGAAAATGGGGAAAACACTCCAATTTTTGAGAGTGGAATGGGGCTCTAAGTGGCACCCTGGTATTTTACAGTGAATGTCTCTCACCTGAAGCTTTCCAATGCTTTCTTGCTTCATAAAATCATGGAATTCAGTTTGGAAGAGACCTCTAAGATATTTCTGAGTCCCTGATGGGTTTGCAACAGCTTCATGCAGGGGTTTCCTCCCTGATCACAACACATCACACAGGAACATTAATTCTGAGGTCTGCAACCTGTTCCCAGACCTCCACACGGGTTTGGTTTTAGGCACAGGCAGAATCCTCTCCAAATGCTCCCAGGATGGAACCAGCAGCTCCCTGGATGCTGCAGAGTGTATTGGAGAGCAGCTCTGAGATGCTGAGTGCTCCCATCTGTGGGATTTCTCCATCACCTGGATGAGGAAGGGTTTTTCAGTGGGAAAGGCAGGCACAGAGCATCCATCAGAACCCCAGGAGCTGCACGGGCAGGAGACCAACAGGCTGCTGCAGAGGCTCCCCATAATTTTTCCACTCCCACTAAAAAAGTACAATATATTGTCTATTTGGGAACAGTTTAAGTTGGTTCATTTCACGCAGTAAATTAACCTGATTTCTTTAATAGGGGATTTTTATCTGGTGTCAAGCCCCAACTGTTATCCCAAACCCTGCACCCTGGGACTCCAGATATTAAACCTTCTCCCTGGATACGGAGCTGGAAGCACTGCTGGGCAGCGGGTTTGGTGACACTCAGAAATAAATGGCTCAATCATTTCTAAACATCCTGGCCATTTACTGCTGCCACCTGACCCAAGAGATTTCTCGAAGCAAAGCTTGCTTCTTAGATTTACCAAATAGAAAACAAGGTATTGGGAGCCCTCCTGGAGTGCAGATCCTTCCCAAGCTCCTGTGGGGATGCTGAGGGCAGCTCCATGCATGGAAATGCACTCAAGGATGGGATAAAACACTAAAACTCCCTGAATACACTGGGCAGGGAGAACATAAAGGTTTTCTCTTCTGGACAGGCTCGGTCCCAACTTCCTTTCACATGGCTGCTGCAGCCCAGATGGGAGCTCAGCTCCTGCGCTGGAAACTGGTTCTCTCTGTGCCAGGGGTCTGCAGGATGTGGCCAGGCTGATCCCAGTTGGGCAAATACCAGCGCAGATCCAGCAGCCCAATTGCTCCCCCGACTCTCTTCCGTGGCTACTGGGGCTCCACAGCCTTTAATGGGACCAAAACCAGTGGCCAAGCTGGGAGTCACCAGCCCTTGCTCTGCCATTAGAGAGGTACCATCTTTTGAGATTGAAAATTATCCCGAGATTTTTTCATTCCTGAGAGGTGATGAGCAGCCCTTTGGGAGTAAGGATGTAGTAATTTTTTTTTAAATTTCCATGGAAAACCCCAGCTCAACACAGCACTGAGCAGAAACTGCCTGTAAGGCAGAGCCCAGCCCTGGAGGCAAAATTCCCCCTCTCCAGTGAATCCAGCTCCCCTTCTGCCCCTCTCCCTCCTCCTCAACGCCTCCCACCCCGTCCTGGCAGCCGTCACCTCGGCATCCAACCGCTCTGCTCCGATCCACGCCTGGTTAACCCGGTGACAAATGCCCCCAGTTAATTTTCCTCCTCTCCCTATCTGGGGTGCCGCTGACATTTTGATATTTCCCACTGAGATTATCCTTCACATAATGAATTTTCTCCCCAGCCCCTCCTTCCCCCGTGCCTTTTGGCTTTGCCGGCGCACGCTCTCTCCCAACTCTGCCGACTCCGGGAGCATGCCCGACACAAGATGAATCGCCGGGAGACTCCTGGTGCATCCTTCTTTACACTTCACATCTTCCCAGCACCGATGAGAAATAGGTTTTTTCCTCATCCATCATAAGTCAGCGTGACAAGGCTGTCGTTCTCCGGCACCGCATCGCTGTATCATGCGCCTCTCCGTCCCGCTCGGCTGAGCAGCCCGCTTCCCTGCGAGCAGCTGGGACCTTTCCGGAGTGCTGTCGGTTGGATCGGGAATTTGGGCACTGACAAAAAGTTATTTCTGAACGTTTCCAGCCTCCAAATTGCTCCCTGCCTCTTGGGCTGTGCCCCAGTAAGATCCTGCACGGCTCAGGCTGTGTTAATCCTAAAGAGGACTCATGTGGAAGGGGAAACTGAGGCACGGAACAGCTTTGTGACTCTCAGGAGGTCTGACTGGGAGTCAGGAATAGTTGTCCACAAATCCTGCTTTTCACCCCACATGCAGCCAGCACTGCTTCAACAACCCAACTGCAAACCTGAGCAATGGCATCAAATCCAAAGCAACAAAAAGGTGAAATTGTCAATTCTCATCTCTTCAATAAACTTCAAGTGTTTCACTTCAATTTTCCTCCTCTAACATCAGTCAAAGAAAGCAGAAGATTCTGCCTCAGGTACAATTTGATATGGATATTTCCCTCTTTTTGACATGGGATGGTTTTTCCAACTACTTCCACTTACTCAGAAATTCCTCTCGGGCCTGGGACAGAAGGAATTTGGAGTAGGAGAACCACCCTGCTACGAATTCAGGCAACACAAAGCCCAGCAGAAAGCTGGAATCTCCTGCCAAGGTTAGCAGCAGCCCACTGCTTTCACTTCCTGCTGAGCATCCAGCCTTGGGAAGGCAGTTTGTGAGTCTGGCAGTGGCACTGGGGGGGTTTGGAGTGAGGATGTCAGGGAAAACAGGGGGAATCAGAGGTGGGCAAGGGTCAGGTGGCTCTGTGCTGCCTGCTGCCACCTGGCCCTGCATCCAAGCTTGTTTCCATGACAATAGCAGGTAACTTCAATCCAAGCCATCAAAAAGAAATGGCATCCAACAGAGACAGAAAAGTGACAGCTCAGCCATTTGGATCAGACCCCCACGAGCAATTTCCTCTCAGCTCCACTATTCATGCCCAGATAAACCCCTGCATTTTGGGTTCCCCCCTAAAAACAGCGGCAATGCCTTGGTGGTGATGAGCCTGCAGCCCTCTCCATGACAGATCCCTACAACACCTGCTCCCCCCCAGCAAAGCCATGTGCAGTGTGGAGAGCCAGGAGCACTGAAGGAGCATCCCTGAGTAGGGAAGAGCTCCCAGCCCTCCGCCCTCCTGTCATTCCAAGACAAGCAGCTCAGCCGGGAAAAGAAGATTTAACTGTGTTTGCTTCAAAACCCCAAAATGAGTTCCCTCCCATCTGCCGGGAGAGATTGATCTCCTAAGTCAGCCGTAAATCGCCCGAAAACTCCCTTGGAGCATTTAGGCAGGAGAGGGAGGAGGCCGGGAATCGTGTGCTCTCTCAGCTTCACATCCTGCAAGGACACTGCCTGGAAGCAGGTAAATTATCCAGCTTGGATATAACGATTTTGGTTTGCTAATTAGTTTTCTAATTTCTTTCATCTGCAGGTAAAGATCTTCCCACCCCAAAATGAGAATCCCAGGTTCTCAATTCCTTGTTCAACTTTCTAAATAATGCTGACTCAGAATTACGACAAGGAGGAGACCCCTCTGCCATCACTGAGATACCCCCAGGACAAACTTTGCACCTACTTAATGTCACTTTTGGGCACTGGACAATGTCACAAGGGGAGAGGAGCCTCTTGCAACAATGCTGGAAGTAGCAAAATGCAGAAAATTCCGAATAAATAGTGGACATCCAATGTCATGTGTGTGCAGTCCAGCCAAACCCAAGATATCCAACTGCCAGTACTTCAAAGGTACAAACGTGAGATATAGAGAAATAGAGATATAGAGACATATATAATCTTTTTTTAAAACTCTCAGGCTCATTAGTCCAGTTCAAGCTGTGTTGCTCCACTAGAAAGGCTCTGATGATGCCAGTTTTATTCCCTACTGGTACCTTAGTTTTTCCTTTAACTTTTGCAAGTTAAAGTTTTCAAAGAGACCTGCTTGAAAGCCTCCTTCTATAAATCCATATTAACTAATTCCTTGCAAACCCATGGAAGGTGCTCTCAGTATTGTTGTTCCCAAACCTTCAGCAGGAGTTTTGTCCTTAAAAATCAGATTGGAAAATATTGGGGTTGCTTTTTCAGCCTTTTAACCTAAAACCTGCTTTTGGTCCATGCTTTTGAGTTGTTGCTTGCCTCAGCAGAAGAAGTGATTGCTCTATGGCATCCCAAAATCCTACAGGTGTTTGCAAAGGCTGGACACTCAGAGACAGTGGAGAGGAATCCAAGTGTCTGAATTTTGCTGCGGCAATTCCTGCTGAATGTAAACTGCAAAATAATTGGGGACTCGAGATGCTCGTGGCTATTCAGAATGGCAGGATAAAAGAATAACTCTCTTCTGTGAACAATCACCAAACAAATCACTCCTGAGCATATGCTCAGACAAATTAGGAGGAAAACCAGAGAGGCCCAAACAGGCCAGTCATGGTGCACACAGTGCAGGAGGCAGGAATTCCCAAATGAATGGAAAGGATGCTGCTCAGCCCTGCCAAGCCCAGGAAAGGAACAGAGGGGAACTGGGAAGCTGGGAGTCACAGGGTATGTGGGGAAGCAGTTGTGGGGTGAGTCCTAAATATAAAAAGGACGTGGAGCTGCTGGACAGAGTCCAAACCCTAAGGGCTGGAGCCCCTCTGCTCTGGAGCCAGGCTGGGAGAGCTGGGGGTGCTCCCCTGGAGAAGGATCCAGGGAGAGCTCAGAGCCCTTCCAGGGGCTGCAGGAGAGCTGGAGAGGGATTTTGAACACAGGCCTGGAGGGCCAGGACAAGAGGAATGGCTTCCCACTGCCAGAGGGCAGGGATAGTGGGATACTGGGAAGAAATTCTTCCTTGTGAAGGTAGTGAGACCCTGGCACAGGTTTTCCAGAGAAGCTGTGGCTGCCCCTTCCCTGGAACGCTGGCCAGGTTGGATGGGACTTGGAGCAACCTGGGATAGTAGAAGGTGTCCCTGCCCATGGCAGGGGCTGGAATGAGATGATCTTTAAGGTCCCTCCCAGCCCAAGCCATCCCTTGACTCTCTGATGATTCCCTGGCTCTGATTCTGGCACATTCACACTCTGCTAACACCACTGGCACATTCCTGAACCACGGAGTGCTCTGCCTTGCCCCAGCAGGAGATGATGTAAAGCTGCATCAGCACCACAATTTGAATTTCATCTCCCACAGGACAAATGCAATTCCTGGCACTGCAGGAGGTCCAGAGGATCCAGATTTACATGTCTCCAGCTGGGACATTTAGATGGAGGTGAGACGTCCCTCCTATACCTGAGTAGTTCCCTCCTTGTCTTGGCAGGTGACAAACCCCTGAGATGGCGACAGCACAGGCACTGCAAGGGTGGGATTTAGGAATCCCAATCCTTCCACTTCCAGATAAAACTCACAGATCTTGAAAAGAACCATCCCTATGGATCTCACAGCAGTTCCACACCCTGCACGTGAAGCAGACACCACTGACCTCATCTGTCTCAGCTGAGCCAGCTCCTGCCCACCACCTCCCACCACATCCCCACCCTCACCTGGGTGCAGGATGCAATTCCCAGGGCTTCCCAGTGCTCCCCACCTTATCTCCCACCACCAAGGCCTCTCAGGGCCGGCTGTGAGGGATAAACAGCTGGAGACAGACATGGGGAGGGAAGGTATCAGTGAGGAAAGTGATGGAAGCTGCCATGTGTCACCGAGCTGCAGCCACCAAGGGTAATTGAGCCTTCAGGCCCTGCTCCTCCCGGTAACGGGAGCGGGTGAGATTAATGAACAGAACCAACCTTTTCCTTTCTTTTTTATGGTTCTTTTTTCCCAGCTGTGTCTGAGCACGGCAGAACCAGGATCAATAGGTGGGAAATGTAGGTAATAAGTGGCCTTTAAGAAGACAGCTGGGACCTGCCTGTCCTGCTCAGCCACAAATCCCAATCCTGCCCGAGAGGCAAAACTCCGGCACAGGGGTCCCTTGACTGAAACTAATCACAGGACAGAGGCCAACAGCTGGAGCTGCTCTAAGGACTGAGTTCAGCCCTCAGTCCCACAGAAGGAAGGGAGTCAGGATCTCAGTTTCATTGTGGGGTGCAGCAGGAGGGATGGTTGGAATGAGAGCCCCAGAATATGGAAGGCTGCTGAAAGAGCCGTTGCTTTTGGGAACATGTTCAAGCTCTGCCACACCACGTCCACTCTTAGCATCCACCAGACAGTTTAAGATAAATATAATTAAAGTTTGCAAAAGAGCCACTGGGACAGCTTGGGATTTTGAAGCACCCTTCACTTGCAGACCAGGAATGGCTGAAGAGAGACTTTGGAAAAGGCCTGGAACAGGTAAAGGGAGAATAGCTTTAAACTGCCAGAGTGTAGGTGGGAAGAAATTCCTCCCTGTGAGGGTGGGGAGGCCCTGGCCCAGGGTGCCCAGAGAAGCTGTGGCTGCCCCATCCCTGGAAGTATCCAAGGCCAGGCTAGATGGGGCTTGGAGCAGCCTGGGATAGTGGAAGGTGCCCATGGCAGGGAGTGGAATTGGATGAGTTTTAAGGTCCTTTTCAACCCAAACCTTCTGTGATGACTCGATGATGATGATGATGATGATGATGATGATGATGATGATGATGATGATGATGATGGGAGGGAGGGAGGGAGAACACTTTCTGATGGGTCAGACCTGTGAGCAGCACCATGTCCAGCCACAGCCAGCACCATCCATGCCAGACAATGTAACTGCACGAGCTCCTCAGCCTTGCTGAGTGCCCTCAGCTGCTCAGAGCTGTGGTTCCAGGTGGGAGGGCAGAGCAGCCCCCAGGAAAAGCCCCTCCTCTGGCTGCAGCTTGGGCCCCCATGCGAGAGAGGGCAGAGGGTGGGGCAGCATGGCTGGGACGGCAAACCCGATTGCTGCATCCCACAGCATTCCAGCTGGGAATGCAGGCAGTCTGGGGGCTGTGTGTGGCATGAAGAGCTGGTTATTATGCGAGTCAGGCAGCTTTGGTGACAATTAGGCAGCGCTCGGAGGCGGCGCAGGTGGCTGCCTGCACCTGGGGCTGCGCTCCGGGAATCCGGGGCTGCTCTGGGAGAGCTGCTGCCTTTGCCGCACTTTCCCCCATTGCCCTCCTGACTCAGAGCCACAAATCACCTCAGGATCGTGTGTGGGTTACTGAGACTCTTCTCCACAAAGCTCAGCCACGTTTCAACAGAGCAGCCCCTCTAAGGAAGCCACCAGAGACAGGAGAAGCGCTGCCCATGGGAATGGACTAATTCATCCCCTGGCCACCAAAACCTCCCGAGTCCTGGCTAACGACCTTTCCCATCCTGTCGAGGCATTAATCAGCTTGGAGTGCTGATTTCACACGACTTCTGGAGGCAGGCATGCTCCCTGGCAGGAGCGTGGCCGT